>OX465592.1:16804500-17404500 GCA_950022655.1 Alentia gelatinosa
CGGAGAACCTCCTTTACTGAATATAACTCTCACTAAATTGTTAAAAAGAGAAAGTGAGCAACACAAGGACATTGTTCAAGCCAACATCGCAGACTCTTACAGCAATCTATCCTTCAAATCTATAGCCATGCTCAAATGGATGAACACCTACTGCACATCAGCTAAGTACTTATTAAAATCAGACGATGATATGTATATAAACATTGATAACATGAAAAAGGAACTTGTCCATAGTGTCCACAAACGTTTTATCATGGGTGAGATCATAGCTGGGGCCGAACCCATGCAGGACAAGACCTCCAAGTGGTACACCCCGCGTGCCATCTTCCCCGAACGCCGCTACCCCAAGTACGTTTCCGGTTCGGCCTACGTCATTTCCGGTGACCTTGTTGGTGACCTTTACGGGGCGGCGCGGGAGACGGAGGTCTTCTGGCTGGAGGACGTCTTCGTGACGGGCGTGTGTGCGCGTGTGGCGCGTGCCGTGCACGTGTATAACGGTAAGTTCGGGTACAGACGTCGCCGACTCAGCCCCTGCCTATTCAGACTGATCGTGACGGGACACCGACTCACAGTGGACGAGACGAGGAGGATGTGGCGGGCTCTGCAGAACCCACACCTGGACTGTTCTAACACAAATATCAGAACCACCGTCGCCTAGTGCCAATATGTCTTATTCAAGTTGAAATAAAGATATTTTTATACATATAACTACACGCTTCCTTTTCTTTTTCCGTTTTCTTTTTATATTTCAGCAAATTTGAGTTTAGTAAAAGCAGTACACATCATTTTTCCATAATTGATATATGAACTTACTCATTTGTGCTAGTGTAGGAGATGATTTTATGTTTCAGACCTGTTTAGGCGAAATGTGAGTTTATCATTAGGTCGATGCGGAGGAGATCCCGAAGGAGACATGGAGAAGTCAAACCCGGGCTAGTCTCAAGCGCATTAACACTTTCAGTCCGAGCTCCTGGAGGGAGGCCCACATGCCAAGCCCTAAAGATATGTAGCAATATACCCCCAGGGGACGATGCTCTTAAGGCAATGGTACCGGCAGTTATCCAACAGGTGCATATGATATGCATTGTTTTAGTTGCATATATAACACTCACATTGAATAATGATGTATATAGTGGTTTTCAATTATTTTGAAAAAAAATAAGAAAGTCTATGAATTCTGTCAAATAGAACACCGTTTTTAGTAATGGCCCTAAGGAATGCCTGGAGGCATTCCTCGTCCCCTGCATGGGAATGCCTCAAGGCATTCATCGTCTCCTGCCTGGGAATGCCTCAAGGCATTACTCGGACTGATAGGGTTAACACTGTGACTGAACATCTTTTTACAAAAGGAACGATGATCTGGCCACATACAGTATAACACCATGGATTAGAAACGGGTCACAGTATAATTCATGGTAGTAATATATGATTTTGCTTCTCGTTACATAGTTTGCAGTCTTCTTTTAGTAAATATTGAATGACTTTTTACCGTGATATTATCATTTGCGGTAGAAAAAATCCCCTAAACAGAAGGGGCTGGAGATAAGGAAGACAAACCCTAGTAGACCCCGAATTGAGTATTTCAGGTTGATAACAAAGTGCATTCGCCTAAAAGTTACACAAGGCAATTCTCCATGCAATTGTTACATATGGAAAATATGACAAGGACATCTGAACAAGACAAGAACAATAATTAAACAAATTATTCTGGGTTGTGTAAGTGTCGTTCATTTAAAGGTGTTATAGTTGATTGTGTAAGTGTGGCTGATTTAAAGGCGTTGTAATGGGTTGTGTCACTGTGGTTGATTTAAAGGTGTTGTAACGGGTTGTGTAACTGTGGTTGATCTATAGGCGTTGTAACGGGTTGTGTAACTGTGGTTGATTTAGAAAAGGGGTTGTAATGGGTTGTGTAACTGTGGTTGATTTAAAGGCATTGTAACGGGTTGTATTTGACTTAAAGGCATTGTAACAGGTTGTGTAACTGTGGTTGAATTAAAGGGGCTGTAACAAGTTGTATAAGTATGGTTGATTTAAAGGGGTTGTAATGGGTTGTATAAGTATGGTTGATTTAAAGGGGTTGTAATGGGTTGTATAAGTATGGTTGATTTAAAGGGGCTGTAACGGGTTGTATAAGTATGGTTGATTTAAAGGGGTTGTAATGGGTCATGTACCTGTGGTTGATTTAAAGGCATTGTAGCGGGTTGTGTAACTGTGGTTGATTCAAAGGGGTTGTAACGGGTTGTGTAACTGTGGTTGATTTAAAGGCATTGTAACGGGTTGTGTAACTGTGGTTGATTCAAAGGGGTTGTAACGGGTTGTGTAACTGTGGTTGATTTAAAGGCGTTGTAACGGGTTGTGTAACTATGGTTGATTTAAAGGCGTTGTAACGGGTTGTGTAAGGCAGGTTCCGGTTATAGACTTGTGCGGATAGGAGACTGGTACCCCGCGCCTGTTTATGTGATGAAGTGTTTACAGGCCGGAGACCAGCAGTTGTCATAACGGCGTGGGAACACATGTTTAGCCAAGTGCCCGCCGGTAACCAGCCATAGGGGCAGCGCGCTGCCACCCACCGCTAACTCCGGACACATGCCTGCACCCAGAACCCCGCCACAACCCTCCACAACCCCAAATCAGAGAATAACAGAGACCAAGACCTTCTGGGGAATATTTATGTTTCAAATCAATCTTTCTCCTTCTCCCTGGTCTCGATGCTGGAAAGTCCGTGCACAACTTCCTATCGACGATGTAAACAATGATCAAGTCTACTTGTCTTTCCCTCCAAGACATAGAATATCATGGAATCTCTGCTTGATTATTCCTGAATAGATGCTTTTAGTACGCATCTCCTGAATACGTGTTAACTAACGAGTACCAGCTAGAATGATGTTAATATTTACATATAATAATTAATGATAAAAGTAGGAAAAACCATAGTTTCACTTGGGTTTCCTTAGGGCAATTAGTTATCCCTGAAAAATGGGTGTCTTATCAGTCCTGGAAATGACACAAAAAAGATAACATGACTAAGTAGAAGATAACAAATGACACAATCCACGTTATGAGAACACCGAAGTTGTTGGCAGCGCGGCTCACATAGCCGACTGGAAACATGCCCGGAACCCGAACCCACCATTGAGCGCAGTGATATATGACATGTTGGCCAGCAACTCAGGTCGGAGCAGCTGTGAGCAGATCTGGTTATAGTTAGATATGGACAGACCCCTCACTCTCCACACAGAGATCTCGCCGACCTTGACTCTGCCCTAGTCGAACTCTAGAAAGATTTAATGATCTCGGATGAATACACCACACTCAGAGAAGAACAATGGATCTAATTGGCACGGAGGCTTTCCCGCCGCTCTTTGTCTGGATTTTCAGCCAATGAAAAGCCCCGAAATCGATCACACGATCGAATTAACCAATAATGGTCTAACTCTGTGAAGGGATTCAGAACAAATGAATATTAATTAACCCCGTGGCGCCTAGCTTGAAGCGTCAGGTCAGTCACTTGCTCAATAGTCGCGGTAGCAGCCTCGTCTCACACTGAATAATAAAAATAGCTCATTAAAGCTGTATTCGATTTTCTTTTAAAAACCCTATTGCTTTTACGATATAAAATCTCTTGCAATAGTGTCATTTGTCGAAACACATATAGAACATTTATTGAATATGCATGTTAGACCTGTTATACTAAAAGTCAACGCTAATATCACCCAATCGCGGGTGTACTGATCAACCTATAGATGAAGAATAACTAATCATATTACCAACCGAGTACGGAGTCTCCATGCTAAGCTTATGGAGCTTACAGATCGCTACTGAGGAGAATACGGCCTTTTCAGTCACCTGACGGACATTATAGGAATTAATGCATATAAACAAAGCGCGGCGCTATGGTAGAATTTCTAATAGTATACTAGATTGTTTCCCCTGACAACTACTCCAAAGGTGAGTAATAAATACAACATTACCATGATTTCGATCTGTGTGGCCGTATTCTCCTTGTAGTTGACACTACGTATTACTCCTCGCTATGTCAACTACGCGGAGAATACGGCCACTCAGATCGAAATCATGGTAATATTGTGTATATATCTACCTAGCTTTAGTGAATAAATGCCATAATGCTTATACATCACCTGTGAGAGCATAAAAAAGATGATCATGATCCCGATGCCCCTGAGGACTCGTACCGATGTAGATCTCAATTAGCATTTTATCCTTTAACAGTAATAAATACCATAATTCTATTAATATTGCATGCATCCATCAGATATGATGGGGGTGGGGGTGGTGTGTCTGTCTCCCATGGATTGTATTCACAATTGCCGAAACCTTGTGTGTGAAAGCATAAGCCTGCGAATACCAGACCATGTCACAGTGGTGGATGGTACAGTATTTGCACGAAAGTTAGTGGGAATTTCAAACATGTCAAGAAATTTTGCTCCTGAGGGAAGGCCGGTTGTGGCTAACAAATGGACCTCTAAACGATGGGTAGAACAAAATCTCACTTAGGGGAATTTACAAAAGAAATTATATATCTCTTAAGGGATTCGTTGAGATTTTGTACTGGGACACAGTATCCTTGTCCGCATGGACAGGTCCTATTTCTGTAAGACTTCTTGGAGAATAACAGAATTGGCTGAGACTGAGGAAAAGGTATGAAAAACATCAGTCTCTAATATATTAGTCCCTCCTGTGAACCCCAAGGTAGAGAATATGTTACTCGAAACACAATCGCCGGGTACATTGTTGCCGATAGATCCCCCCCCCCCCAAAAAAAAAAAAAAAAAAAAAAAGGTACAGGGTTTACCAAGTGTGACACCCTCTTTAGACGAGAATATCTGGGGAAAGATCCATTCGGCAGAGGCGGTGTTGGAGCTACTGGGGAGTTTGTGCTTGGCTCGATCTGACGGCTTTATCAGAAGCTGTAAACGTGAGGTGTGCCTAAAAGACCCTCAGTCAGACCCTGGATGCGTGAGGGAATCTACACCTGCAGAAATGCCAGCTTATTGGGTGTGAGTGAGAATACGCACCAGGCCATCGCCAAGTGTGCAGTGTGAGTATAGACTATACAGCACCACAAACCAGACATCTTGTGTCAACACACACCATCAAGTCAGTCCATTCCCGCGCCAGAGTTATGAGACCGTTTGTACATGAAATGTTATTTCTGGTGTAGACTAGGGTCAGGGTTGGGTGTGTTTTATACAAGGCATTGACATATTGTGGATTAAATAAAGAGATTCCATGAGAGTCAAGTAATGGTACGTTATCCTCTGTTTTTGTGGACAAGTAGGTGTCAGAGAGCGTGGACGTAGTGTGTGTGCGATCCAACTTAAATGTGTAACTCAAAGGTTGATTTTTAATATATAAAAGCTATTTTTAATTAGCAAAAGAAAACGGCACCAATAAAGTGAGTTCCTCTAAAAGATTGCACGTCGCAATTACTTCCCAAATCGTTGAGCCTCTCCGATGGAATTAAAGTGATTTGATTTTGCTAGCCTTATTGCAATTTTTCGATGAGCATTTCTCCATAGGTCACCAATACTCGGAGCAGTTGGTCAACACTCTCTGATTAGGTACCAATGCAAAATGGGCGTCTACGATTTGGTCCTGATGAAAGACCTGGAGCACGTTTAATAATCTAGGATCATACATGTAGACCCTTTTCAGTATATCATAGAGACACAGGGTTGATTTGGGTCAACTTTGGTCAACTCTTATGGACGACCTTGTGGACGTTTAAGACTGTCTTAGCGAACAGACTTAAATGTTATCATACGATAACCCTTGTGCGAGGTGCAGGAAAGGGCCTTCATGGACGATACTAGATTATTCAACAAGCCCCAGCTGTATCGCAGGGTCTCTACAGCATTTAATCATGATTAAAGAGTCGGTGGCTGATCGGGAGCATCGTAGAGTATTCTGCCCGAAAATCGCTCTCACGTCTGGGATACTGAAAGGAACATTATGAAATATTGGAGTTATATGACAAATATCAATGCACTAATGCACTGTGAATATCATGATTTTCGATTACGTCTAAGTGCCTCTAATCAATTCTTTCTTGTTTAACTTTGAAAATAATCTATAGAAATATATATAATGCTGTTCTGTATATATTGGTTAAATATTAGTCATGACCTTGCAGAATTTCCTAAATCATGTTGTGTTATATATTTGGAAACAAAAATGCTACCTCAAGATTTCCATTAATGTAGAGGTTACATCGTAAGGTGCATCGTGACGGTAATCACCTCTTTTAATACCACAGAACCCATTACGATGCAGGTTGTATAGACATCTGTGTAATATATGGACCTTCCTAATAAGGCTCAGATTTTCCCTTTTTAGATGTAATTTCTATCGTAGTAGTTGGGCGCCGGGCCTAAGCCCCACACCTATCAATGGCCATGCACAGTCCCCGCCACCCCACACCTCACTGGACCTAGCCCCACACCTGTCAGCGTCTACACACAGTCCACGCCACCTTGCACCTCACTGGACTAAGCCCCACACCTGTCAGCGGCTACATACAGTCCACGCCACCCCACACCTCACTGGACTAAGTCCCACACCTGTCAGCGGCTACACGAGGTCCACGCCTTCCCACACCTCACTGGACTAAGCCCCACACCTGTCAGCGGCTACACGAGGTCCACGCCACCCCACACCTCACTGGACTAAGCCCCACACCTGTCAGCGGCTACACACAGTCCACGCCACCCCACACCCCACTGGACTAAGCCCCACACCTGTCAGCGGCTACACGAGGTCCACGCCACCCCACACCTCACTGGACTAAGCCCCACACCTGTCAGCGGCTACACACAGTCCACGCCACCCCACACCCCACTGGACTAAGCCCCACACCTGTCAGCGGCTACACGAGGTCCACGCCACCCCACACCTCACTGGACTAAGCCCCACACCTGTCAGCGGCTACACGAGGTCCACGCCACCCCACACCTCACTGGACTAAGTCCCACACCTGTCAGCGGCTACACGAGGTCCACGCCACCCCACACCCCACTGGACTAAGCCCCACACCTGTCAGCGGCTACACGAGGTCCACGCCACCCCACACCCCACTGGACTAAGCCCCACACCTGTCAGCGGCTACACGAGGTCCACGCCACCCCACACCTCACTGGACTAAGTCCCACACCTGTCAGCGGCTACACGAGGTCCACGCCACCCCACACCCCACTGGACTAAGCCCCACACCTGTCAGCGGCTACACGAGGTCCACGCCACCCCACACCCCACTGGACTAAGCCCCACACCTGTCAGCGGCTACACGAGGTCCACGCCACCCCACACCTCACTGGACTAAGTCCCACACCTGTCAGCGGCTACACGAGGTCCACGCCACCCTACACCTCACTGGACTAAGCCCCACACCTGCCAGCGGCAACACGAGGTCCATGCCACCCCACACCTCACTGGACTAAGCCCCACACCTGTCAGCGGCTACACACAGTCCACGCCACCCCACACCTCACTGGACTAAGCCCCACACCTGTCAGCAGCTACACACAGTCCACGCCACCCCACACCCCACTGGACTAAGCCCCACACCTGTCAGCGGCTACACACAGTCCACGCCACCCCACACCTCACCGGACTAAGCCCTACACCTGTCAGCAGCTACATACAGTCCACGCCACCCCATACCCCACTGGACTAAGCCCCACACCTGTCAGCGGCTACACGAGGTCCACGCCACCCCAGACCTCACTGGACTAAGCCCCACACCTGTTAGCGGCTACACACAGTCCACGCCACCTTACACCTCACTGGACTAAGCCCCACACCTGTCAGCGGCTACACGAGGTCCACACCACCCCACACCTCACTGGACTAAGTCCCACACCTGTCAGCGGCTACACACAGTCCACGCCACCCCACACCTCACTGGACCTAGCCTCACACCTGTCAGCGAGGTCGAGGTCCGATCCACCCCGAGCCTCTTTACCTCGCCGAGCCCTCGTCAGACCTGCTCACATCTGCTCCCAGGTCCCCATCGAGCCACTCCTACCGCCAGACACCGTGTTAACAAGGACGAGTCGGGCTTTGAGGCTGACAGTGAGCGACGAACCTACCGCCCCTTACCGAGCACAGAGCAAACTAACACTCTGACCTGCAACCCGAGCTGCTCACTGAGTGCTGACCTGTGACGTCACACCACCGTAAGTGACGTCATAGAGAGGGAGTAAATGCAAGGGCCTCCTCTGAGAACTGCATACCTTGAAGGATGTTGTTCAATAGTGTTCTCCTTCTATGGAAATGGAATTTGTGTTATGACATCACCTCAGTTGCATTAGTAGGAAATCCCTTGAAATTTCAGGGATTGGCTCGGTCGTATCGTGGTTGGAGAATTATCAGAGGTTTTTCTTTCAATATGAAGAGTTTGTTGACCTGAATATTTACCTTTGTGGGCGATCTTCCGTACTAATGCCTTTGTCTAGATCTTACATCTAGATGGCTATACTGTATTCACAGGAACATATTCACAGCATACTTTTTTCAAAGTTGAAGAATAGTTAATGTCTCCTTTACCTCACACTTGAATATACATTTGTGAGTTACTTTCCGGACATTTTCTGACAGTAGATCCCACAATCTCTTACCTTGGTAAAACGGTAAATTTTGGGCACTAGTCAACGACTAGAAGCCAAAGTTTCTAGGAGCCGAAACTGGCTAGTGCATTAGAACACAAATTCTGGAATTCATGTAGTAACTAGAACCTCATCCCCGTGGCTACTAGAAACACTCCTGTTTTTTTAAATTTCAAAATCAAACAGGTTCGATACATTTTGTGAAATAGGCGCCGAATGGCTAACTACTCCTTCCCCCTGTTGTGCAACTACAGGAGTGGCCAGGCGTAGGGGCTAACTTCACATCGTGGAAATGTGGCTTTAAGCGTTAAAACAAAAGGTGAGCTAAATACGAAATATGGTATATTAGTATATTGACATTCAAGTAACTATTAATAACTGACCATTTACATACCAAACACGTGTAGAGGGGACATTGCTGACCACAGAGATGGATGGGACGGACATACCGGGGATAGACGAGGAGAGGACAGATAAACGAGCAGCAATCTGACAGAGGCAGACATGGTAGCGCCTTACGACTGCTGGGGTCAGAGGGCGGCATTCCTGAGAGCAGCTCACTCCGCGGCCACGATGCACGCTGCTCAGTACAAGTCCAGAGCTGTACAGGTTGACTATAACACTACCTGCTGAGTACAGCGCTGTACAGGTTGACTATAACACTAGCTGCTCAGTACAGCGCTTTATCTCACCCCAGATATTTTTTCTCCATAGACTTAACATTGGGAACTCGTATCTAACGCCCATTAGATATTTAGGTAAAATATCCAATGGGGGATAATGTCACAAATGTTAGCCCATTAGTCAATATTAAAGGTGAGATAAATTCAGAAACCCATTCAAGTTTAGGGTCAGAGCATGATCCCATCTCATTTGAATCACATAGTAATTCACTCGGCTTCGCCTTGTGAATTACTATGTGATTCAAACTCGATGGGATACGGGCTCAGACCCTAAACTTTCATGGGTTTCCTCTATAGTATAGGTTGACTATAACACTACCTGCTGAGTACAGCGCTGTACAGGTTGACTATAACACTAGCTGCTCAGTACAGCGCTGTACAGGTTGACTATAACACTACCTGCTCAGTACAGCGCTGTATAGGTTGACTATAACACTACCTGCTGAGTACAGCGCTGTACAGGTTGACTATAACACTACCTGCTGAGTACAGCGCTGTACAGGTTGACTATAACACTACCTGCTCAGTACAGCGCTGTATAGGTTGACTATAACACTAGCTGCTCTGTACAACGCTGTACAGGTTGACTATAACACTACCTGCTTTGTACAGAGATGACGTAAAAACACTGTACGGACCACTGGTCCGAACACTAAAATACAGACCACCTAACCATACACATTTATTAAAATTTTGGTTGTTAAGAAAAATGAAATTGATTTTTTTTTTTTAATTTCGAGTATAAAGTAAATAAATAACGTTCAACCATGCTTGTACGAGTCACAGAACTTGAATCTAATTTACCGTTTGTACGGAACTTGGCGTAAACGCCTTGGTCCGTTCAAACAGTAAATCAGCATCTCATTCTGTAACTTGTACAGCATGGTCAGGACGTTCTATATAAGTACTTACAAGGAAACCCACAAGATGAAGATAGCTTGGTCCGTACTCCACAGAGTTCGACTGCACCGTAATTCATGAAGCAAAGCTTGGTGAATTACTCTGCGGTCAAACGAGGTGAAGTGCGGACCAAGTTATTTTCATCAAGTGGGTTTCTGATTTTATCTCACCCTGTATAACATTATTTATTGATCAAATGAATCACCAAATTAGCCATTGAGTATTGGGTACACGAACCTTACGGCCGTGGAGTACGGGTTCATAATATTAAGCCTACGGAGAAAAATACCGGGGTGAGATAAAGTCTGACTATAACACGAGTTTCTCAGTATAGAGCTGTTGAATCTGACTGAAATACGAGTTACTCAATACAAATAAGCATTTCTACATGCTGACTATATACAACATAAGTAGTAATATACCCAGGTGTATGCTTGCCTGACGATGACATCAAATGCTTTCAGAACTGCATGAGAAATAAGGGATCGAGAATACGACGACACCAAGGTGAAAATAATTCTGTTTAAAATGCCCAAGGATAAGAGACTGCTGGATACCACTAACAGATGGAAGAGAACAAAAAAGGGACAAAAAAAGATGAACATGTACCAATCTGCCCTGTATACCTGTATTCCTAGTGGGAATAGGGAGAAGACAGGATAAGAAAGTAGAAAACGAGGCGTTTTGCCATCGAACTGCTGAACATATGCAGAGGAATATAGCTATAGGAGGGTGTATATGATATAGGCTATAGCCAGGCGATAAAGGCTAAATATGACTATTTGTATGGAAGCCACTAAGCAATTGAGGCGCATCATATAAAAAAACGTATTTATCTTATTTGTAATGAATTTCCTTTGTATTTCTAATTTTGCGAAAATAGGATTTATTCTTCCTTTATGAAATCATCATATGTGATTCGTTAAACAGGCTTAGATCACACGGTAAGTTGTAACATGGGGAGGAAATACCACTGGAAGGTGCAGGGTGCATCCTTCAAACTCTCAGCGAGGGAACCTGTGTTTATCCGCCGTAAATACCGCTCCTAATCCCGGATTAATAGCCTAGCTCTACCCCCTAATCCGGGACGAGTTCTTCCACGTAATCCACTGCGCAGCTCCGTGAATCTCAGACAGATCAAGTGCAAAGGTCAAAAGGTAGAGTTTGATCTCCTAGAAACGTTGCACATCTCTGGAGGTCTATTGCCACTACCACCTCGGACATATTAGATAGTTTAGCCTCGTATATGAAAACCTACACACCAACTAGACCCAGAGATGATTTAGGTCAACTTTAATCAACATTTATGGGTTACCATTGGTCAGGTATTACAGTCTTAGTGAACGAGGTTTATAGTTATCAAACGTTAACCCTCATACGAGGTCTCTTTTTACCATGTACTTTCGTAGTCTTAAGTTATTCACCAGGACCCTGGTTCCAAAGTTATACAACTATTCAAATACTTTATAAATCTCCCCAATCATGATATTTGTGTACAAGAATGATTTCAACGATTCAACGACTGGTGACCTAATTGTTGTCTAGAAGAATCAAAAACTCATTTCAGTTATATTGCAGAGGATAGTTGCACAGTAAGAGTAGACTAGATGGGTATGAATGTCAAGGAGTGCCATGAATGATTTTAGAAAGTGCAACATTCTTTTAACCACCAGGGATTATAGGTAGTGCCAGTACTATATCAGCCATCAAAAGAGCTGTCTGCTTCTATAGTCTCGCTTTCTTTTTTCAGCAAAGTGTTTCATTTAACATAAATTCTTTGATACATGCATTCTTGATCGTCTTTCAGTGCTCCTCCATCATTTTCTTTCTCAATTCTAAGATTTGGTATGTTTTTCACCTGCGGTCATTGTGTTTCCATTGCTCCCCCTACTTTTTTTAATGAAACTAGAACCAACAGATTGCTATTCAAGCTATCCTGGAGAAACAACTTTCATACTACTAAGTTCCTGTCTAACTATGTGATTGCCACCCTTGTTTTAGTTTCTTTATTTTTGTTGATCATTCTTTTATTTCCCTTTCTCCAAATGATTATTTGTCGAAAGTCTCTCATGGATGAACTTAACATCTATTGTCCTTCACATTCGGTTCATAGTTAAATACTCCTGACTATCTATTCTCGCTTTTAAGGATCATAATCTACCTGACTATCCTAGCAAAAGTCGAAAATGCTACATTTGAATAAGAAATCTATTAAAACTATTTCATAGTAGAGCCTACGATGTAGCTTTTCATAGGGAGGTCATTGTAGTGCATTAGTGTGTATTTTAGATTGCGTTGAGAAAATCTGATTCATTACTACGATTTTAGCTCTCTTGCCGATGCGATATAATTTTTATCTGTAACCCCTGAGGTACATTCTCAAAGCCAAAACCATGGTAGTTGGACACTCCCTTAAATTTGATTTATATAGATAGATCTACACACATTAGTTTTGAAGCCAGGTGGCCCAGGTTGATATGTAGTAATAAACAAGCGATAATAGCCAGAGCCTCAGTCTAAATGATGAATAAATATAGATTAAGCATCAGCCGAAACGACCACTAGAAAACGAGTGTTAATGTTACACCTACGAATCTCCTCCTGATAATGAAAGTCAGTTGATTAAGGGCAAAACAAAGAAAATTTGTGATGGTAAAAGATGGAAACAAGTCAAGGACAATGGGAAGGCGGTCAAACTACCAGTCGAGTCTAGGGAGATAAACCCTACAAGGTTATACAGGAAATATTAGAGGGAAAATAATTGGATTAGCCAATCAGTTAGAAGTGTCCGACTAGTGTCCTGCAAGCATTAAGCTATATCTTCACCCTGGAAAACATTACTACCAAAGGCAGAAGAAACTGATAAAAAGAAAGATTGTATTTTTGTTATTTGATGAATAGGAAGTAAAGATACTCTATATAGTAAAGACGCAAGGTTGGCAATCAACAATTAAATTTTTCTTTTTTATTTATTTCCAATGCCTCTCGACAGAGTCGAGTTTTTCAGACATTTCGTGTAGATCGGATACAACAAAGTAAGGTTTTCATTTTCAGCTTCTCAACAATTATAAACAGCAATAACAAAATTAAAAGAAGATAGTAATTGATGGGATGAATAGTTCAGTGTTCAATGAGAAGAACAATATCAATTACGAATTAGTCAGCTAAGCTTAGGTTATGTACAAAAAAGAAGCAACATTCATGAGACTTAAAGAAATAACATTATATATGTTGAAAAGGCACAACAAATATTTCTGCAAACTACATATTAAAAAGCATGTAATACTTGTATTCAGAAACTGAATAAACATTTGTTGAAGAAACACATGATGAAAGTAAGGAGCCTGTGTTCTAGGTTTTATGAGAACATGGTACCTCCACTGGTCCATGTAGATAAGTACGAAGACAAATATATATCCCGTTCCATGTAGACCTGAGGCCAGAAGGCAATAAGAAATGCACACAAACACGGCAAGGTGTATATTCCAAGTGATTAGCGAAACCAAAGCCCCGTGACGATGTATGGAATCTACATAAATATACCCTGATTCTCATCTTGTCAACAGAGATCGGCACTACAGGCATGTTTCCACTTGCCGATTTTGACTCCCGATAAATTTGTCAGCCACCACCGACTGATATTTAAACTTGTTCCTCAGAAATCTGTAAATGGAAACATCAAGTAGAAAGTTTGCATTAGATCTATGTTCCATTCTTTTGCATTATTTGGCACAGCAACCCAACTAGTATCTTCCTTACAAATGAATACGGGATGATTTGTCGGGGACGAAGAGGGACAGTGATGTGGAACTTGTGGAACAGCACCCATTGCTGCAGTTCCAGATGGTGTGTAATGGTAACACGTGAAACAGCACCTTATGCCAAGATGGTGCGAGGTGGGAACACATGGAACAGCACCTCAAGTCCAGATGGTGTGTGGTGTAAGACATAAAAAACAGTATCTAAAGTCCAGGGACCTGTTTAACTAGTTTCGTGACATGTCTGTGACACCATACAGACAGATTGGGTTGTCTGGTTTTGTGACAAATCAAGGAGCTGCCCTCGGGAAAAGACAGACCCCAAACATAGGAATTAGACAAATCTACACATCATGGACATGTTTCACTAGTTTTGTGACAAAAGTGAAGACAGACATGAAAAGCGGCACCAACAGAGCAAGCAAGAACGCACAAAATGAAGTTTAATGTATAGTTCTTATGAAACCGGACACACTGGTCATATAGACATGTCACGCCATCTAGACATGTCACGAAACTAGTGAAACAGGTCCCTGATGATGTGTGGTGGTAACATGTGGAACATCACCTTATGCTGCATGTCCAGATGGTACATGGGGGTAACCTACGAAACAGCACCTGAAGTCTAGATGATGCTTAGCGGTAACATTCGGAACAGCACCTCATACTGTACATCCAAATGGTGTGTGGTGGTAACACACGAAACAGCACCTTATGCTGCATTTCCAGATGGTGCATGGTAATAGTATTCGGAACAACACCTGAAGTATATAGATGGTGCATGGTGATAACAATCGGAACAGCACTTTATGATGTATGTCCAAATGGTGCATGGAACAGCACCTCAAGTCCAGATGATGTTCGGCGGTAACACATGGAACAGCTCCCCATGCTGCACGTCCAGATGGGGGTGGTGGTAATTCGTTAATCGGATCAAGGCTAGTTAGCGTGGACTTATTTGAAGAGGCGCTCATGCGGACGACGGAGGTGCGGGGAGGCGGGTCGAGTTACTCACTCCTGTGTCGGGATCTGCTTCTAATCCGCGGTCGTCGATGGCTGCCAGGTGAGGCCGGCCTCAACCGCCTCCACCCCCCTTCACTAATTAAAGAGGTGCGTGGAGTTTAATTAAACCATCAGTGGCGGGTGTGAGTGCCTAAAAGTCATTTATCATTAAAGGCATACCCTACCATTCCCAGTGCGGTAAATAGGGGATAGTTAGACATTCTGTTATCGGTGGGAATTTATTCTAAGTTAGTTCAGGTATGTGTTCGATATTTTGATATTTTGATAATTAACTTGCAGGAGGAGGAAACTGTTTTTCATTTAGAACGCAAATTGCCGCATAATTCCGACCTATTTCGTCTTTAAACCATGACCAATAAAATCAACTCGGTTTCATTTCTGGAGGCATATGCACCCTCTGGGAGGTGTAGACTTAAATATGTATCAATATCTAAAAATCAGTTGGCGTGCATCAAGTGCACCTTGAGCTTCATTTCTGCCAAACAAAACCTTCTGTCCACCTTTACAGTGGCTCTTTGATCGTTGATTTCTCGTAACATACGTTAGATCATCCATCTTAATTTGATACACAAATTGTTATGTCTTTTATACTAACAAAGCTAGGCGAGATGTTTGCACCAACTTGAATCTCGAACCCTACGCCAATACAGTGTACTGAGCAATGGGCTTGGTATCAGCGATTGTGATCCTGACAAAGTACATATCCTTCGCTATAAGGTAAAGCTTTATGTTGGGTATACGTAAGACAACCTTCCTCCTTTTGACGGTCAAAAGAGGCAGTTCAACATCAAAATCCCTGTCATCATCGTTGGCCCTATTACCTTTTTCCAATCTTCATACTACACGCTATAGTATAAAGCCATTGGGCGAATTTTCGGCATTCATCTGCAGTTGGGAACCACCAACCGATTTTTTTGTGTTCACTGGTGTATAGGATGAGTGAATGGACAAGTAGAGAAATGCTGGTCGGTGGATTTTTATAAATAACGCAATAAGGCTACCATAAACTGACTTGGTCGACGACCGACGGAATCAAAACGCTTTGGTGAGTTTTCATTGGTGAGTCTCAAGGATAAGAGAGCTTGAATAATCGGTACCGTTTTCGACAGCCAAAAGAAAACTGCTTATAAACCATTTACCACAGGCTGACGAAAACGGTACCGATAAATTGAGTTCTCTGCAAATGTCATCGGTGAACACTTCTCTGCATGTATGGTGCATTCCTCTCATAAGATCTCACACTCTCTCACTGCACGCTATGGGAGTAGAATTCTTAACGAATTGGGCTTAGAGCCTTGAAAATCCACTGACATACAGTATTCCCGCTAGGTGACATCATTGAGATTATAGGAATCTTTGGGTTGCATTGATGTACTTCTTTAGCACGGGAGGCAGGCCAGTGGATTCTCACGGCTCTAAACCTAGTTCATTAAGAATTATTCTCCGTAGTTAGAGTACAGAATACGACTTAAAGAGTGTGAGATCTTATGAGAAGGGTGCACCTTACTGGCGTCGGTGGTTCCCGACAGCATATCGATGGCGAATAGTCGGCCAGGGAAAAATGGCTTGAAGGATGTGTTGGCGGAGAACCTCCTCTCGGGGTTCTACTCGTAGAGGGCGAGCAGCTCACTCACGTGTTGTGGGCCGTGTTTGGGTCGTGTGGTCAGGGGTCAGGGGTCAGATTTACCTCCGTTTGTTTACCCAGGCGGCTGGAGGGAGGAAGTACCAACAACTTCTGCTCACTGTAGGGACGTCCCTGCACGACATGCGGGCTGCTAATTGAATGTGGATTAATGGATCAGTTGATTAATGCTGATTCTACCTGTTATTTATGGATAATTTAAGCATTTCTCCATGGTTTTACTCACGTGCCACGATATGACAGAGCATTAGATTATTAAAGGAATTCGATCAAAAGTCTATCGGTGTTTGGCAACGACTGCATGCCAATAACAAAATCAGTGAGGGACTAGTGGATACGCTGTTTTTACTGCATTCTGTATGTCCATACCGATGGAATTTTCCTGTTAAAACCATCTGTTTACCGGCGAAATCGAATAATGTAGATACTTTTGAACCAAATCAGTCAGCAGTGGACTTACTGCGTAATCTTTGCAGAAAAAAAACCTCATCGGTGTTTTAAATGCAGGGCCGTTTCTATTCAACGATCCTGAGTTGGTGTATGCAAATAGTCAGGTGGCGATTCCAGACTAAAGACAGGGGACGAATCAGTCAATTGAAATCATTATTCAGTACTGACCTTTTCATGATTATTACATGTTTATATTTTGCAGATATCAAATCATATGGACAAAATTATAGATATCATATATCATGAATTCACATTAGTTCTTTATGCGCCCACATGGTGGCATGGTAGTCGGTGTGGTCACTTGACCGGAATTTGGCCCGAAGCAGCCATTGGTCAGTTAGTACTGTTTTCTGATTTGTCAAATAGTGAACCAATGACTAGCCGATTGGGCTAGGAATTCATACTGTTCGTACTGTTCCCTCGTTTTTGTATATAAATGAATGATTTATATATAAATAAAACAATCTATTTTACACCATGTCACTATACCTCAGGCGTTTTATGTAATTCTATTTACAGCCGGAGACGCACCTGGCGAGAAACGCAGCGATTTCTATAATCAGCAACAGAAAATGACTTGTATGTGAGATAAAATTCAATAGTAACATCTCCAAGCGATAAACTAGAGTCCCAGAAATCAGGTGAAATGTGAAATATGAAATAATACACGCCATTTTGCATAACTTGAAATTAATAATCTTCTTCAAAGAAGAAATGTCGAGTATAAGCTGGTCAGCCCGTACTTGTCATATGTAACTGTATCAAAGTATGTATACAAGGAATTGTACATATATAATGAATTTGTATTCACCGTTATTTGGTTATATATTCAACATTTCTTGTTTGGAAGAACAAAATGTAATTTTTAATGCGAGAAATAAAAACCTTTAAAAAGAATTGCTGCGTTTCTCGCTTGATGTGCTTCTGGCTTAGGGATCTGATCCAGACTATCATAGCCTCAGAACTTTACACTATGAATCATGCGCAATCCAGCACGGATACTGGAAGCTGTCCGCTTATGATGTCGTGACCAGAGGAGTTTCAGGATGTTGTCATTTTGGTTGTTTGTGTTCTTGTCTACGATCTAGTTCCGAGCACTCAGTGTTAACCTAGCCACCTCCTCACAAACATGCCCTATGCTGAGAAGAAGCCTATCCTTTTTAAACATCTCTCCCTATTTTCATTCTAACTTCCAATTCTCTTTTAATACAACCCCATAAGATGCACATGTTATAGCGCAACATAGATTTAACCCTTTCACTACGCTGCCAAGCGAAAAATGAATGCCCTGAAATACGTCAGTATTGGGTCATTTTTACCCCCATAGTTTACATAGGTTTGAGAAATATTATCAAAATTTTCAACTTTTTTCTTTAGAAAATAGTAATAACTTGAATTTAAAAAAAGAGATGCCTTCAGGCAACATAACGTACTAGGTCCGAGAATGCCTCAAGGCATAATGGCGCACTATGCCAGGGAATGCCTCTAGGCACCACAGCGTAGTAGAAGGGTTAACAAAGGATATATGTAACTGACAAATAAAGGTTATATGTACATTGAGTAGGGTTCATTCATTTTTATTACCATCGATGTATATATCATATCACAGACTTAGGGAGGCCCGTGGTCAAACATATGAGAGAGAGATTTGGTTTCCTACATGTCACAGCAGTTAAAGTGGCATGTTGAAGGTAACTTGCACTGCCACCTTTCCATACTATCGTTTTAATTCAATTGGAATTCCACATTCATCACAATTCCAGGTGGACACCAGAAACCAGAGTAAGAGGAATGGGCGAGATTCACGTGTTATCACGCGAAGATAGAACGAGAAGCCGGCCATCTTGATTCCCTGTCCATTCCTCTCATTTCAGCCTCGATTCTTATCGACGCCATGTTTACACAAGTTCTCAGATTTTCACGTGGACGAACGCGAGAGCGAGACGTAACTCCACTCTCCAAACAGACTTATTCGATGGGATAAGATTTCAAACCCACTACAAACATGCTGGGAGAGTGTATGGGAGGACGTAACGCAGACTGCTGTAATCTCGCGAGCATCGACGGGAAACTTGTACAAAAACTAAGATGGCGGATCACGATAGGTTACCATGGCGACGGGAGCGGCGCTTATCTTTATCTTGTTTGCCCGGCCTTTGAAGGCGGCTTGAAATATCGCTACTGTCCGCGGAATCAGGTACGACGCGAGGATCGCAGGGAGATTCCTTTTTCTGGGAACTCGAACCCAATGGGAGAGATAAAGGTAGAGATTTGAGGGAATATCATTCGTCTGCGAGCCGTCACATCCTCCAAAGAGGAGAACTAGATTACCTGCGAGCAGTAAAGTGATATCTATTTTACGCATCTTGAGCCGCCAACACCAACAGATCCTCACTTTTATCTTGGTTTAGGTGCGGGATATGATCTGCCAGGTGAAACATTTTTAGGTCGATATGATGTTCTCTATATCTACTGGTGCTATCAACACTTATTAACTCTTTCACCACGCCATCATAACTGTTTGAAGTGTTAGGCCTTTCGGTTTCTCTCCATACCCACTTACCTGTTGTCTGTAATCAGGAGATGGTATACATAAAGAGTGTCACGTTGCGTGCTATGCGTTGCGTGCTTTATATTGTATACCATGTGCTGCGTACCTTGTATTGTATACCATGCGTTGCGTGCCATGCATTGCGTTCCATATATCGTGCACCATATTTGTTTTTGTTGTTTTTTTAATTTGTTATTGACTTGTAGCGTCATCGGTTACAGTCAAGGTCCAGCGTAACAGTTTTCAGTCCACAGATGTTAATTCCAAATTCATCTTTGTTGTAGATTTCATAACTTTACAATTAAGAATATATAATTTCCATTACATGCCATATTTGACATTCGTCTAATTTCTAACTTATCCAATGTCTTTACTTCTTCTTAGAAGATAGCATTATCCGATTCTGTGCTGTAGTGTAGTATAGGTCGCACGACCTTTCTGTTCCAATCATACATACATCTTACAGGGTCTAACACCTCTCTCGTTAATTTCAGTCGCACGACCATACTCTAACTTATATTCGGTTTTCCTTTAAATTTCAAGATTCCCCTTTGCTTGTTACCTGGACATTTGGCCATATGGCCATACAATTTCAAATGTCGCGTACCATACATTGCATACCATGTGTTGCATACCATGTGTTTGCGTAACATGCATTGCGTGTGTTGCGTTATGCATGTGGTAGTGGGACGTGTGTGTTATGCTGCATGCGCCTTGTCATATCCCATGTGTTTTGTCACATGTGTCCCGCGTGTCATGTTGCTTTGCAGCCGCGTATATACGCGTCAAACATGCCATCTACGCCCTGGCGTATGTACATAAAAAAGATCACTAGATACAGCCTTTACAAGTATTCACACCAATTTATATACAAAAACCCACATGTTCATCCTGTGCAGTTTGTCACATCCTGTTTGCCAGGTCTTGTGTGTAGTATTGCTTTGCTTCTCCTATGTGTTGCGTTGCGTCCCCTTGATGTGTCACACCTTGTGTGTTTTGTCTCCAGGTCCAATGTGGTTATTTATACACATGATACCTGTGGTCGAACATCTATGAAATACTAACCGCTGCTAGGGGTGTAATATATTTAATGTTCGCGACCTAGGGCCGTTGTGAATGACCGCTGGATCGTTTTTTGAATGATTTCTAGGTATAAAATGATAAGCACATGTATTTACTGTGGGAAATTTATCTCACCCCTGTTACAAGTTTAGCCATAGGAATAACATTTCATTGAAATTCTCAATGATCTCCACGGTAAAATGACAATACTTGACAAATCGTTGTCAATTTCAGAGGGCAGGCGAGACATCAACATGGAACTTTGACCGTTCTTAACTGGATATGTGAAGTAATTTGGATTATTCTGATACCATGATGCTATTCTAATGCTTATGAAAGAGGTGAGATAAAACGAGAATCATAAAATAAACAATAATCCATTCATTTGGATGCACCGTAATGGTCACTCTGCCTCGCCTTGATTAATATTGTCTATTTATACAATTCTATATCCAGTTCTATATGATACCTGAGAAGTATGTTAAGTACACCTGAGGAAGGCCAAAAAACAACAGCCGAAACATCTTAACAAAATTCCTGTAAGCAATCAATGAATCAAAGATTAACGACTCCACAAAATGAAATTACAGTGGTTTGTTGTTTCTGTGAAAATCTTAAACTAAGTTTCGAATCAAATTTGTTCTGAAGTGATCTCATGCTGTCAATTGGGAGGGTCTTGGTCCTTGGACCTGTTTCATTAGTTTCGTGACATGTCTGTGACACTATACAGACATTGGGGTTGTCTAGTTTCGTGACAACACACGTAGCTGCCCTTGGGAAAAGACAGACCTCAAACATAAGAATTAGACGAATCTACACATCATGGACCTGTTTCACTAGTTTCGTGATAAAAGTGGCACCAACAGTGCAAGCAAAAACGGACAAAACGAAGTCTATGAAATGTTCTTATGAAACCGGACAAACCGGACACGACATATAGACATGTCATGAAACTAGTGAAACAGGTCCCTGGTCCTGGGACTGCCAGGTGATGACATGGTGTGATTGATCATCAAACCTTGAAAATGTTGTCACTGGGAAATTGATTAAAGTAGGGTTCACGGTTGTTTTGGGCAAGGACCTGACGAACGCCAACTGCAGGAGGAGCACTTTATTGATAACACAGAGATAGTTTCGTATCTACACGGGGCACATGCGCAGTGTCATCTTTGTCAGTTTCCGGCCATAGCGGATATACCACACGCTACACTCTCCGAACAGAATTCATGACCCTTTGAATGTAGGTACAATCATGGCAGTTCTGCTGTGAGAGTGAAGATCTCGGGAAGTCTCGTTATACACGGGAGTGACATCGTGAAGAGGTTGCCATGGTGAAGAGAAAAGGGTGCATCTGGGTTTTCTGAGCTCAAGAGTTCTCTAATGGACCTCCTTTCTTCAGGTTTTCCTCCAAGTGGTAATAGGTGTTGGCAACAAGTACCAGGCAAGAACTGTGTCTATTCTCCTGTATAGGCCGACTCCAGTCTTTTCCAGAAAAAAAACACCTTTGGTTTACATAGAGATATCATAAGTGGTCGGTCTATAATTTTCAAAGCAATATACCTGGATTATTTGGGTATACTTAGTAGCGTGAATACACTGAACTGCTCTCTTTTTTAATATATAAACAATAAAGATTAATCAATTATTAGTCTCTAGTTACTGCGTATATTTCAGTTGTATATGTATCTCGATTTAAATCAGACAATTACAATTGTATTATTTAGGTACTGATCTCTTTCTTTCGAATTTTATTCAATTCATGATATAGGCACAGAAGCCTGTCTTCCGGTCAAGCCTTTACAATGAGTGGCTATTTTTGCAGTGGTATTGCTACAATGCCACCTACTCTATTCTTGTCTTACAATCCGAATATATGCTTTTACACCCCTGGAGCACTGTTGGAGTCTTCCGCCGCGTGATATGCCGGACATCGTCAGGGAGGGTAAGTACGACACAAAGCTATCTAGATTCGGTGACCAACGATCGACTTTTTTTAAATACGAACACCGCATCGGTGATTGGAAACAACCTAGAACGTGAAATGTTCACTGATTGACATGTTAGGATTACGGAATAAGGCCACACCCTACCAACTTGTACAACGTTCAACAGAATCAAAACGCTTGAATTGCTTCTGTGATCCTCAAGGTTTTATCAAGACAATTCATATAATATCAAGAGACGTCACGAGTTTGAGTCTGAGTTTATTTATGCCACGCATTTTGTTGGCCCCATAATTTCACGAGTCGAAGACGAGTGACATTACGGAGCCCCCAAAATGAGTGGCATAAATAAGCTCAAACTCAAACGAGTGGCGTCTAGATTTTATCCTACCCTGTTCCTATATTTTTTCAGTATCAGAAAGTAGTGGCATAAACAACACTTTATGTCACTACCCGTGACATAAACAAATCCCATGTTAAGCCTATGGTGTTTTTTATTAGGGGTAGGATAATGTAGGAGAAAGAAGACATACACTGCACCCTCACCAACCATTTGATACTGAAAGGCAGTCAGTGGCACCACCAACAAACTGTTAGGGGAACTGAAATAATCGGCGCTGCATGGCCAATGGAAAATGGCTTACAGGAAGATTCCTTTAAGAAGATCCACCTCCAGCCAGCAGCTCCCTGCTCCGCTATGCCCCAGCAATAATCGGCCTTTGTTTCGGCGGGTCAAGTGCGCGCATGTCTGGCATAGTCCACACCTCTCACTATGGTCTCACATTCAAGTATACGTGACACAGACTGCCTCATGTAGTTAAATGTACGCTGTGCCACGGAATACCATCTGGGACATTCCCCACATCGTATCATATCATATTATAAGGCAATCTCAGAATACTATGGACAACGATGGGGGATATTAGTGACTTTAATGACGTCTGCAGAGCGTATTGTCAACTATGTGGCTGATGTTACTCATGGTTATGCAGAGTACAGTGACTTGGGAATTTTATAGATTCACCAACAGTCACACTTTTCAGAAAAATCATATCTATCAGAACTTAAATGTAAATGGTCGATTCTCACGAAAGTGGATCAAATAGGGTTTTTGGAGGAAAAATAAAAAAATTGTTCAAGTGTTTCAGCCTTTATATATATTCATCTACATGATATTAGTGTGTATTGACTTAAGTTGGGAACACTAATCTTCAAAACTGTGTATTTGGCAAGTTACACAATATTGCATGTGAAAAAAAAACGTCACCGTTAGTGGGTCCGTTTTTATCTGCACTAACAGTACTAATTATTTACTCAGTATAATTTATCATCTTTTACTTACTTAAGTTCATATTATGTTCTAAGTCTATTATACATTAGATGGACTATTATAAATATTATATACATGGCATCCATGTTTAGACACAGGTGTAGAGCAACTTTTAACTATGTCTACTTGGTAATTCTCTTGGCAGCTCTTATCTGTCTCTAAGAAAATCAAAATTATAGAAATGTAACAGAAAATATGTTAATTTTCCATTCCAGTTCTCATTTTTTATCTGCTATTTAGCATATTTGATCCATGGGATAATCATTTGGACCCACTAACGGTGATGCTTTTCGTCACCGTTAGTGGGTCCACCACAAACATTTTTGTATTGCATTTTGGATGCTCTATATAATTATGAACGAATAAAATGTCTATCCATATGTGATGTAACCTTCTTTTAATGTGTCTGTGTGTTGTTTTAATGACTTAAGCACACCCATTATTTTAATTATGCAAGATAACTAACCATTCCTTCCTAAAACCTTTTACATGAAGTTAGATTTCAATGTGACTTGTTTATGAGTATACCAGTATACTAAGCTTAAAGTTATTATTCCAGAAGATGAAAATGTCCCAGATTTAGTTATTCCATTTTTACTTCCTTTTGCCAAGCCAAATCACTGCAGTTCTCTGTTTATATGATTTATGTTGGGACCCACTAACGGTGACTCATAATAGGATTTTTTGCTATATTATTGATCCCTCTCCAAAATAAAGTGAAATAACACATTATTCTAAGCTATCATGGTTTATTTAGGAGATAGAGGGTACCTATCAGCTCTACTCTCAAAGTATTAAATATCTCTGTAATAATACATGTGTGTCACAGTTCAGATCATTATCTGAATTTCCTTCTCAATCTTTCTTAGTGCAAAGTCACTTATCTCCAAGAATCCATCTTTGGTCTTCTTTTTCTGCAGCCGGCAGGCAATGTATTCTATGGAGATAATTCCACTAGCTTTCCGGGAGCTCCATTTCCATCTTCCATCCACCCGCTTCAAGTAAGCTACTTTGAACTTTTGACCCTTTTTGAGCTCCTCCACGATTTCAGCCACATACCATCGTGGGGGATCGCCTATCGCCACAAGTTGACCAACTTTCAGGTTCTCTTTGGAAGTGACCAATTCAGCAAGAGGAAGTTCATCATCGTCACTACTGCTATTTGCTCTTTGTTCCAGGGTCTGCAATATGGGAATATCATCTGCATCGGAATCACATGTAAACTGTGTTTTCTTGAGCGATACAGACACTTGAGTGGGTATCCAACCCTCACACCCCTTCTCCTCTCCCTTGCAACAAAGACTGAAACAGGAGGTTTCCCTCATCATAATTTGTCCACCCTTTGGGACTGCTGCATGTGCCTTCATTAGTCCTTTGACTGGCTTTGTTTTCCACTTGCTGATGACTTCTTTCTCCTGATCGAACTCTTCTTGGGCCATGTGTATGACAGTCATGCGCATTTTGTCTCGTACAACCGTCATACAGAACTCTTCTGCATTTCTCACAGCTGCTCCTGACGTCACAAGGTTGTCCATCTTTTTCTTTAACGAACCTCCAACACCATCACATGGCCCCTTTCCATGGCCACTCTCAAGCCATGTCCATGTTGCAGTGACATCCCACAGCTCCTGTGACTTTCCAAGTGCATGAACCATCCCCCTGTTTCGGTACTGACTCGATGGGCTGTCAGAGATGATGTGTACAGTAGCCAGATTTGGGAGCTCTTCCCTAAGATGTTTTACAAGTTTTGAAAGAAACACCAATGTTGATGGTGCAGTGTGACTCCCCTCTTGTGAAACACCTACGAAACTCTTGTGCTTCAAAGTGGAATCTGCATCCTTATAATGGACCACCATGGGATGCAGGGTGACTTGAGATTTATCATAGTAGGCTGCAGCCACCTCATCTGGGTATTTTGCCACCCAATTCTCTGAATAGTCTATCTGCACTGAAACATCTGTTGAGTCAGCTGACAGGGATTCTTTTAGAAGCCGAACTTGCCGATACTGCTCCTCGATGTTATAGGCGTGTTTCCGCTGCTCGGGCAGAATAGCAGCAATCTTCGTCTTCAGCTCTTCCTTGGTTGATTTGACATCGCACAACTTCACTTTCGTGATTGTCTTACCCTTATAGTCCAGCTGACAGCGCAGCCACTGCCGATACTCTATATTTTCGACTCGAATGTCCTGAACAGCTGCAATGATGTTGTCATCTGTGAGGGCAAGAATTGCCTGTGGTGACTTTGGTAGAGTCGGTGTCACTCTCGCAATTAGGCAGAAGTTTGCACACTTCTGGCACAAACACTGCCGTCGGTGTGTATACCGTATCAGGCGTATGTAGGCAGGCCGGCTTTTACAGAATGTGGCAAATGACATGCCCATATCTGGATTCTCATTAGAGAACTTGGCATACAAATGCACCAAAGTGTCTGTCAATGCGAATCGGCCACACCTTTTTGTCTGCTCTTTTTTATCTGGAAGTTCATAGGCATTGTCAGGTCTTCGCAAAAAGTCTACCACCTTGCTCTGTTTGCCTTTTGCCAACTGTATGCGTATCTTATCAGCCTTTCTTTTTGCAGCACTGGCAGCAGATCCCAAGTACTTTCTGTTAAGGCCAACTCGTTTGGCCAATTTGGTTGCCATACGTTGTACCTTGGGCACCTGGAAAAGGTTTTTCTTTAGAGCTTGACTGGCAGACTTGACTACGCCAGTTGTTATTGTAAGCGGTAACAGCTCCTCTATACGTGTCGTTGTGGGGGTGACATCCATGGCAGTAAGGATGTTGACAGCCTCGCGCTGTGGTGTGCATAGAGGTGGGTCTGGTTGTTGATCTTTTTCGGGTGTTGATGTTGGATTGGCAGGTGAAGTTTGCACAATGATCTTCTGGAGCCTTGTCAAGCTGGCCTCCTTTTCAGATAACTGCCGCTTCAATTTGCGCACCACAGGTAGTCGGCTGAATGGCATCTTGACTTTGTACCTATTATTTGAGAAAGTAATAGAAACAAGCTTTCTTAATGATAAAATATACTTCTTTTATTCATGACATGTTCAATATACTTTTCTTTGTATAAAGGAGGACATGCTTTGAAAATGGCTCGATCTCAGTAAATAAATCTCTTCTGCACAGACAGCAGAAATATATCAAAATAATGCAGTAAAATACATCATATTTTGTGTAATTGACTGATCAACATGAAACATAAACAGTGAACATCACCAGGAAATTATAGATTATCAATATCACACTTTATGAATTTCTGTTATATTTGTGATTGTCATATCAAGATCCTACTATATTATATTACAAATACTATGTCTACTGATAACCTAAAAATCTAACAATCATGCAGTCAATCTCTTCAAATTTGTTATGATGCAAAGGCAACATGAAATAAACATCACCAAGGATGACAGCAGAATTTGCATAGAGATGTAATTTACAATAATAACAAAGATTCTAAAAATCTAAATTCTAAAAGACTAAAACACAGAGAACATCACCATGGATGACAGCAGAATTTGCACAGAGATGTATTTACAATATTAACAAAAATTCTAAAAATCTAAGTTCTAAAAGACTAATACACAGAGAACATTACCATAGATGACAGAAGAAGTTACATAGAGGTATACAATATTACCAAAATGTCTAAAATTCTAAATTATAAAAAAAAAGAAATTTAAAAATGTTTCCTTGTGGCAATTTCTAGTGCCTCTCGCAGGTCCTTACTTTCATCCTCCAACGTCTTCCCTAAAACCTTTTTCCCACCCTTACCCGTACCGCCTTTCCCTTTTCCTCCTTCCTGTCTCATCTCTCTTCCCTCCCCCAGAACCTTCCCACTACGTAACACCCTCCCACTCCCTCTCGCTGTTATGTCCGCCTGCCCTGCAGCCACCGTCCTCCTCTCTGCTTTCCTCGTTGATGTTGACCTAGGAAATCAGTATTTTTACAAATACAAATTCAAACAGAACAGATGCAAACATTAGACTTAACATGATTCATTCCAAATATATTAGGCATGTACATTTATGTTAATGTGCTACTGCTAGAGATCAATTCATTAGGCATCACACTTCATGGATAACATGAAACTACATGGCACAGCATTGAACTAACAGCATTCAAATCAATGATAAATAATATCATGCATTACACTTCATTTGGAACAGCATTCAACCAACAGCATAATTAGAATTTGACTACTGGAAAAAGTGTCTATCTATTCCATTTTTAAATAAAAAATACTTACGTCTCATCCTGCACTTCTGCAGCTGGTGCAGGCCTCTGTCGCTTGCGAGGTGGCAGCTCCTGGTGTGATGCACCTCCACGCTGCCTTGTTCCCATCCCGGAACCACTTGTAGAAGGCTGGGGCTGGGGCTGGGCCTGGGCCTGGGGCTGGGGCTGGGGCTGGGCAGCTGCTGCCTTCTCTGCGGCCTTCTGTTCCTCTGAATAAGAGAAATAAAAATCATTACAGGTTTACTCTACATTCTCACAGGACATGCCAATTTCCCTATTGGTATTCCCTAACAAGTAATTCAAATTGAAGGTAATGATTATTGTCAAATGAAATTATTTTATGGCTTAAATATCATGCCCCATTTCATATAATATCTGACACAACAAGTAAGCAGACACTTGTTACCATTGGAAGAGTGTACATTAATGACTCACTTTTTCGTGCCCTAGCATCCCTGCTGTTCTGGGCCTTCCGCGCCCGATGCTGTGCCACTTCCTCGGCACTTCTTTGTGGCCCACCCTCCAGCTTGCACTTGGCCCGGTATGTCTAAAAATATAATGATTAACAAGTATTATACTGTGCACATCATTTATTATGTTATACATGTACATCATATTTTCATAGAAATGTAAAAAAAAGGACCCCCCCATGCACGGCCTAGCTGAGAGACACAGGTTATCTGGGATATTTATATTCTCTAAGATCTACTCGTAATAATTCTTCCACCTACAAATTTGTTGTTATAAAATATTAAATAAAAAAAAAATTAATACTCACTTTCTGGTACTCGGCCTGCTTAGCCTTGTACTGGGGCTTCTTCCTCAGAGCAGCATTAGAGGCATTGTGCTGCACCTTCTCTTGGGCAGTCCTAGGCTTGCGGGCCATCCTGGTAGCTTTTAAAAGGCTGTAAACAGCAAGACAATAGATTTAATAAATAATGTGTCACCGTTAGTGGGTCCCATAGTAACAGCTATTGGGTACTCTTAAACAAGAAAATACCATTTGAATTACTTATATCTCCTACACCCTGTTACCTTAAGCTGTCTAGATGACTGATAAAATGTATTTAAGGACATGTTATCCCTTTAATATATTTTTATTTGGGTAATAGTGTACATATTACTTAAGAGTTACACACATTTCTGATCTATACTGCAGTAATAAAATTAGATAAGGCGTTGCTGATAGTTTTCTCATACACCAGAACACACAATATAATGTTTCTAATAAAAAAACGCTATATATTTACATGTATATGGCCTCAAATAAGCATTACCAAAAATTGTGTGTCACCGTTAGCGGGTACGTCACCGTTAGCGGGTCCAACACATTGACATCGTGTTACAGTCGAGCGAGTGGTAAAAACCTGTATTATCGCTCAATGTTCGATCGAATACGATGTCTATTAAGTCACCAGGAACTGTCAGGCTTTAATCTATTGTTATGTGGGAGCTATGTACCTTAGATTAAGTGTAATCCTTGATAAAATTCATGTTTTTCACATATTTTGGTCAATATTAACGAAATCAACTCACACTAGATGCAGACGTCGTGCGTTATCGTTGACGGTGTCGCCGCCCTGCGTTAGATCGGTGTTTTCTGTATGAAACATGAGATGGCGCCACTCGGCGGGCGTTCTTGCAAGAGAGCGTATGGACCCGCTAACGGTGACGTACCCGCTAACGGTGATGCATCCGATATTTCGGCTCATATCTTCCTTATTACTTAATCGAATTACTTGATATTTCTCAGGTTTATAGCTGTACATATGGGTATTAAGATACTATAATATCTTTTACTAATCTACATTTTCCTAGGAGTTATGACCAAATAATGTACCCGCTAACGGTGATGCTTGAACCTACACCAAAATGATTTGATGTTCATTACTCATTGAAACAATTGATTTGTTTCATTGTTTCAGTATGTAAATCATACCCTTATGGTAGCCTAACAAAATGGATATTTAGGCCACAAGCTATGTATTTTATTTGTTACATGAATGTGCAAAATATAGACCCACTAACGGTGACAATAAAAACTACACAATCAATTTTTTTTTCATAGTTCCTATAAAGTTAAGGTAGACATTACCTTTTCAGGTCTTGCTTGGTCCTTGGGTACCTCCACATGGAAATGTATACTAAAATTTCTTCCTCTGCCTTTTATTTTTTGGGAGTGACCTTAGATAAGGTCAAAGGTTGGTTTTTTTGTGAAAAAATGGCCCAAAAACCATGGTTTTTGTCATCTGGTGCACTTGATATTGGCTGTAGGTTGCTAAAAGTGGGGTTCCCCTGAAAGACCTCACTGATCTCTATCCTTCTATGAAGGAAAAACAGGAAAATATTTATTTCTGAAAAAAAAAATTGTAAAAAACCCATTTGATCCACTTTCGTGAGAATCGACCAAATAATCTCTGGACATTTTAGTGTTCCATATCACGATTTTCTCAGCACCCGGAGATAATGTGACCTTGAGGTCTGTCAATCACATACTTATGATTGTATCCATTAAAGAACTATGAACAATCCGTGTAAGATCGACACAGAGGATTATTTGTAAATCGAAAGGTCCTGTAAGGAACGTCTTTATCTGTTGGCAAAACTATCATGTAATTGAATGTTCATGAAAAAAAAAGTTTCATTCCAAAAAAGGAAGAAATTTCAATCCGGGATTCTAAGGATAGCTCCATGCTAGACGTACTCGTAAGATCTAATGTTCATTGATTATCACACACTTTCAGTAAATGTGTTCCTCGAAGGCAGAAAAATCCCCAGTTGTAATACTAAGCTGTGCCTTATAACCATTACGCAATTTACAGAGAAAATGATAAAGCTTATTTATCTTTCATGTTGTTATTGACAGATTCACAGTTATTTTAGGAAAGCAGTGGCCTACCATATGTTGCTATAGTTTATACTGCAGTCTTCATATTCTACAGAGGTATTCAGTGTCCGATATTAGTTTTTTTCGTTTTTATTACAACATATACTACAATAATGCAATAATTACAACACGCACTGATGCATGCGATTTTTGTGCGAATCCTGGCTGCACATATGTTATTGTACCCTTGTGACGTCACCGGATTTTCATAATTTGAGGCACTAGGTCAGTCATGGATTCAATGGATCCTATATACACTATATTATTTCTACTGAACCTACAATTCACCCTGAGGTATTACCATCATGACACAATGGGATCATCGTACATATTGTCACAGCAGGAAACATATATGCTTTTCAAACTGTTACACACGATTCCACGACCACCAGGCCCACCCACCCGCCCCTACGGCATAGTGTTGGAATGTCTTCACGGTTGACTGGACACGGGACATGACCTTTGCTGGCTGGCAGGGATTGTCTCTGTTCAGTGGGTGTACTGTGAGCTCTTTCCGCTCGCCTATCCTCGAGCTGCTCTGTAAATACCACGCGAGTTACTCACCAGAAGCTCAGGCGTGGAGCCCTACAGACGCCCCGGGCACTGAGCGGGCACAGAGCGATCTGAATGTGGGCGCAGCCATTGGTGCCCAACGACGAACATGATGTGTGTCGCTGAGCTTTATCTGTGCATTAAAGCCTGCATTAACCCTTTAAGGACGCATGATGCCTGGAGGCATCACCACACTAAAGACGCATGATGCCTTGAGGCATCATTGTCCCAATATTAACAAAAATGTTTTAACAAAGTAATAATTATAATAGAGCAATATTCATGAAATCTTCAGAATATGTAGATATAACATCATATTTAGTATTTCTATTAAAAAGAATTATGATTATGTCTCATACTGCATGATTACAAACTTGGATATCAGTTTTTTTAACTATTATATGAATAAATGTTTGCAGAAGCCCTCCCTTTGAACCACAAGTCACTCTGTCAAACTGATCTGAGACTTCGTGGATTATCTCTGGTCGATATATTTATTCAATATAGGTTTTTGAAATGATTTAAGAAAGGTTATCTTTCATGCATACATTTAATTGTAATATACTATTCTCCTACACATCTACAATCGATATTGAATCATTATCATCAAAAGTACATTTGCAGTTCACTAGATTTCGGCCGGACCGTCCATTAAAGTAACTCAACGATTGCTATTTTAGTGAGATACGGGTTTTATCCGTTTCAATTTAAAGAGGGTCCAACAACGGTGGTATCTTACAAACGTGGTATTCTCGCAATTCAGTTAAAATAAATGATACTTCAATTTGTGATATGAAAAAGATACTCGCGTATTTACATATACATCAACTCTGGATGAAAACAGTTCTATTTAGTCTACCATGTGTGAAGTTCCGGAAGGATATGTTGGCGCTTACGGTGCACCGTACATACATACTTCCGTAAATCATGTTATGATCCTTGTTTCCCGATAGGGGCAGTGTTCCGGAAGTGCTCGGCCCGCAGGAATTCCGGCAGGTAGCGCACTTAACAAGGCAGGGTGTAGAAACGCTCCGGTAAAGTGTATAAAAGTGAACGAAAAAAGAGGACATCTCGGTATGATTACTACCACACTGAAAGGGGAGATGTTTTTGACTCTTCTACCTTTCTGGTTTGATAATGTCTTCCTTCCCTTGTTAGGACCCGTTCTAGTACGAGATGAGTCATGGGTAGTGCTTGCCTACTCAATCCCATTTCGAACGTATCTCATCTACATTATCCCTTTTGGTCTCATATCAATAGCGTAGGATTTTCAGTTAGATGCTGCATGGCAGGGTAACATCTTGTATCAATAACACAATCACTTTTTAGTAGCTAATGCTATTTGGCCTACTTGGCCTACTGGTTATTATGACTACGACAAGGAAGATAGCCGTACACCAAGATAATACGAAGTCACTCCTTGATTGGAGACAAGGTAGACTGATTGTATAACAAAAAATCGGCTCATCATTGTGACTACACTAGGGTATCATTATTATAATTATCATTATAAGTGTATTTGCATAGGGTAAAAAATTTGTGTACAAGGTTAGTATGAGGCTACTAGTGTATAACTAACAGCCTAGATCAGGTTCAGATCCTAGATTGTGATTACGACTAGGTACATATACCTGCCAAGCATGATAGAAAAGGATTGGACCCTGTTTATAATGGTATTAGGTCTAAAAGAATGTGATCCATAAAATACTATTGTACTATGAGAGTTAATACTTTTTCACCACCATCACCATCTCATTAACATCACACTTATCGTAGAGATTATCTCCATTGGATGTATTAAATTGTCGGAAAGTATCGGAGGATACACCAACAAGAAAGTCCCAAATATGTAAGGGCCTGAATGGAAGAACGGCAGCCCTGCCGAATTTCAGTGAATGTAAAATACAGTTCCCTAATAAAAAATTGAAGAAAAAAAACCAAAAAGAACTAACGTGCGATTAATAAGGTATGCAAAACACGAGACTCTGACTTAATTTACAATTTTATTTTATAGATTATCAATTGGGCTTGTTAAACATATACAAGTATATTAATTATACAAGTACTTGACGCCCTCTTATTCGTAGTCTAACCTTTATACAAGGTAAGAAAGGTCATTCTACAAATAAATACGGTTTTAGCATTTCAATATGTATAACTTACATATCTACTAAAGTGAACGTCTGATGGGATTGACTTTACTTCGTGAAATCCAACCCGTTTCTTTTGAATTTGTACACCTGTTTATCATATGAATAATATAAAAGTATTCTTTGGATGAAAAACTAATATGATTGCCCCTACTTTAAGATACGACTTGTTGCAAAGTCTAGAGCCCAGCTTCCTTAAGGGTAGACCAAGATGCATTTTCCTTTGTACACACTTTAGGGGGGTTGATATGGCTGGCTTGGCATCTGTGAACTCTGCGCTCAGATTGGCTGTTGCATCGATATAAACGGAAATTTCCGTTGTAATCCGTGTTCATCTCCTTTCATTCAGAGTAAGGTTAGCAGATCGGCGCGGCAGTTTACAGAATAATCCTGTGTGCATGTCTGTGGCTGATATCGGCTTCCTCTCAGAGCGCCACTTTGGTCAAATTACGTCAGAATACTGACCCATTTACGTGACATAATTCCGCGAAGACAACTCACGCCATACAAACACAACGTTATATGAATTTTTTTTGATGATATTCTGATTTCTGCCTAGTCTTTCTTGCACCGCCTCCTGACATATTTGTCACTGATGAATTCAGCAGAAATCTATTTGTCCTGTACAAATTGAATCAAGGGTCCAGCAGAGGTTCACCAATATTCAGGGACCTGTTAAATAAGATTTGGCAATGAAAGTGCAAGATAAATAGAGACCTTGTACGAGCTAGAGTCATTGTTTTACCCTATCACGCCGGGTTCCCATGGCATGGGTACAGTCATGGAGCCCGGAACTAGTGCCAGTGAATACCGCTAAAGCCGGATGCCCATCTACCGATTTAGGGTTGAACGATTAGTTCCCAAATCGTATAGGAGTCGGTCACCTTGTCGCAGGCAAATTACGTAACCCCTCGCTCGATCCGAACACTGATAAAATCGGTGAATGGTCCACTAATTGCTGGTGGAGGGCAAAAACAAAAAAAAAACGAATGTTCACTAATCGCTGGGTAGCCTTGCCTAGCTGTCCTACATCTACCGACTCTGTTAGGATGGCTTGGCTGACACAAATTACCCTCCGTTTGTCGCCGACAAACGAACATAATGTTCCGAAATCGGTAGATGGGCATTGGGCTTAAAGGCCAGCTATCTAAGGGTATATTGTGAACATTTTGATCTTTGTATCACGTGACATGACACGTGATACTTGATACATCGCCGCCTACGGTTCGCTCAGTCGCCGAAGTAAGGACTCGGGACTGGGCCGAGGATCAAGCCGGCCGCGCCATGCCTCCACCCCGCCAGCTACGAGACCGCTACGCAGGGGACCCGTATATACAACGTGAGCTCGACCGTGAGGCCATCCGCCACGACAAGACGGCTGGTAAGCTGCAGTCAGATATTCATGTTACCCGTTTAATAAGTAAACCGTACATGTTTGTGGATAGGGAGGGGGTTTACACGTTGTCCCAGAAGCTGGAACTGAGGGGAACCCTGGGCCCCCTCGAGTACCTGAGTGCTTTTATTGGCTTGCTCGGGGACGACCGTGCGGTCGACCCCGTGGACCGTGAGGCCATGTTCCGGCACTTACATCAAGTGTCAATCGACGCCCAGAGCCGGCCGTGGGCCGGAGTCAGGAGATGGTCTAACCACGTGTTCGACCAGATCGAGGCCGGGAGGCTGTCGTGGTGCGACTACTCGAGGATCCAGGAGGAGCGAGTCCGACTCGCGATGACGACCGGGACCCTCACCAGCGGCGCCGACACCGGGAAAGCCCGAGGACGGGAGTTGCCATGCCGGCAATATAATTCGGAGAGGGGGTGCCGCCATAGGAGCGGTCACGATGACGGGCCCGTGAGATGGCTGCACGTGTGCTCGTATTGCGACTCCGTGGGGAGACAATGCGGGCACTCGTTACACGCGTGCAACCGGAAACTCGGTTACACAATGGGCTATGAGAACGGTCAGGCTGCACCCACACCGGCACCCCGGCGAGCACCCCAGGCCGGACACGCACCCCAGGCCGGACACACGCCCCGGGCGGTCGACCCCAGAGCGGATGTGCTCCCCCAACACGGACACGGGGCAAAAAACGGCTACGGTGCGCCCCGCGAGTGAGCGGAGCGCACCCCCACACAGTCACAACACGTGCCTCCGCCCCCGGGCCCGGGGTCGTGGGGTGCAATCCACGTGATGTAACACCAGCGGGCCCTGTGATCTCCACCACCCCCAACAGGATTTCCGGTGACCGGACGTGGGCGGGGGTCGTAAAAGGAAGCGGCCCGGTGACCACTGCGGGCCCCCACCCCCTCACGTGGAGGGGGGACCACACGGGGGGTCCACGTGACCACAACACGAAGGCCGCCGGCCCACGTGGCCGGGCCCCGAACATAAACAACAACAACGAAGGGGGCGGGACCCGCCACGTGGAGGACAGGTTCACCGCGCGGCCACCGCCAACCCACAGCGGTAGCAGGAGTGTTAGTGTTACCGCGCCGACTGAGGATCCAACTAACACTCCGGATTTCGGCGGACTAAAGGAAGTCTGCCGGACCGGAATTCCGTCGCCCGGACTCCGGACGGACCCGGAGGCCTTCATGGAGCACAGGCGGGCCGAGTGGCCCCGCTTCACCGAGGCCGGCCCCCCCGGCGCACGGTCACATCTACGAGGCGGTCCGGGCCTCGGGCCTGCCCAACGCCCTGTGCACAAAGATAACACTGCCGACGGACCTCAAACTACGGGCGTGGGAGCACTACCTGACGGGAATGGAGGGCAAGGGGGAACTCCTCGGTTTCATAAGATACGGGTTCCCCCTCGGCTACCTCGGGCCGGCCAGCGACACTCGGGACGTCCCCAACCATCCGAGCGCCACCGGATTCCCGAAGCAAGTCGGGGATTTTATCAGAAAGGAGAGTGGATTCTCAAACCTGATGGGGCCGTTCACGGAGGCTCCCTTCGAGCCGTGGTGCCACGTTTCGCCGTTGATGTCCCGGGAGAAGCGCGGGTCCGAGGCCCGCCGCGTCATAACGGATATGACCTTCCCCCGGGACCGTAGCGTCAACGCGTACGTGATGAAGAACGCGGTTTACGGAGAAGAGCGTGAGCACAGCCTCCCTACGGTCGACGGTTTCGTCACCCGCCTGGTGGCCTCGGGGCCAGGGAGCTACATGGCGACCATCGACATCTCGCGCGCCTATAAGAACTTTAGGTGCGACCCCCTCGACTGGCCTCTGCTGTGTTTCCTGTGGGACGGCGGGTATTATTGTGATACGGCCATGCCGTTCGGCGCCCGCGCGTCCTCGTATCACATGCAGTGTGTGGCCGAGGCCATCGTGGGGATACTCGCCGGTAAGGGTGTCGAGGCCGCCATGTATCTGGACGACCTCATCATACTGTCGCCCTCACGGGAGAAAGCTGCCTCGGACTTTGCCATAGCCCGAGACCTATTCGCCGAGCTCGGCCTCCCCGAGGCCCGGGAAAAGGCGCAGGCCCCTAGTCAGACCGTGCGCTGGCTGGGCATCGACATCAATGCCGCCGAGATGTCCCTCACCATCCCCCGGGACAAGTTGGAGGACGTGCGGGAGCACGTTGGGGCGGTCGCCAGGAAGCGGTCGCTGACGAAGCGACAGCTTCAATCCGTCCTCGGCAAAATCCTGCACGTCGCGAAATGCATCCGCCCGGCGAGGCCGTTCGTCAGCAAACTACTGGAGGCCCTACGGTCGATGGACGGGTTCTACATCAACGTAAGCTCGGACATGCGGCAGGACCTCCAGTGGTTCCTACGGTTTGCCGTCGGGTGGAATGGGCACGCCCTCATCCCTCGAGGGCCGGCGACAAAGTGCATCACGGTCGACGCCTGCCTCTCGGGCGTGGGGGGCACAGACGGCCGTGCGGCCTACGCATGCCAGGTTTGTCCCATCAATGACCCCGTGGACTGCATTTCTGAGCTCGAGGCCCTGAACACAATCTATGCTCTCCACACGTTCCTCGGGGACCGTGATCGTGGGACCAGGATCGAAGTCTTCTGTGACAACATGGGGACCGTCCAGGCACTCACGTCGGGGCGGGCACGCAACCGCGTTCTCGCCGAGTGTGCCCGACAGGCCTGGATGGTCCAGGCCAAGCTGCAAGTCGACCTGGTCTACACACACGTCCCCGGGGTCCTCAACACGGTCGCCGACGCACTCAGTAGGGCCCACCTGTCCTCGAGGGATTTTAACAATGCTGCATGCCTGATGACATATCATGATCTGTGGTCCGTGGTGCCTTGTAATCATGCTTCATTCGTGCCTGTGCTTCGCCTGTCCTGCAGATCCGGCGCTACGCTCTCTCCAACGGAAGGCATCTGCGCGGCAGGCCGAGGCACGTGCCCCAGGCACGGTCGCGAACCAGAAGAGCGCCGTGTCCACCTACCTCGCCTTCTGCCGACGGACGAGGACCGACCCGCAGGCACCGTCCGTGAGTTTCATCACGGCCTTCCTCGAGTACCTCGCGGACCACGCCCCCTCGCCGGCGACCGTGGCCAACCAGCTCTCGCACGTGAGGACACACCTACGGCTCTCGGGCGGAGACGTTACGGCCACAGAGGACGTGAGGGTCAGGAGGGCCCTCGACGCCATGAGGAGGAACAAGGCCTACACACCAAACGTCAAGCCTCCGATCCCCATGGCCGCCCTCCAGGGGATCCTCGAGCTACTGTCGGACACGCCCCTCGACCTGACCCTACGGGCCGCGTTCCTCCTCCTGTACTACGCCGCACTGCGGCAGAGCGAGGTCGCCCCCCCTACGGCCAGGGCATTCGATCCGGTGCGACACCTCTCACGTGGGGACGTGGTCCTCACGGCAAATCACGTGGAGGTACGCATCAAGGCCGCCAAGAACCTCCAGTGCGTGGGGGAGGAAAAACACGTGAGGCTCCAATCCTCCCCGGACCCGAGGTCGTGCCCGGTGACGGCCGTGAGGAATATGATCGCCGCGGTCCCCACGCTGATACCAACGGATCCGTTCCTGCTCAACGCTGACAGATCGCTAATAATGACGCGGTCGCTGTCAAAGGAGTGGGAGCGGCTCAACACCACAGCAGGCCACCCCCCTAAGACCTACACTCTACACAGCCTGAGAAAGGCCGCCGCCACTCAGGCCTTCCAGGCCGGGGTCGCTGAACTCTCCATTCAACGATACGGGGGGTGGCGTTCTAATGCACACAGGGGATACATTAGGGACTCCAACTCACACGAGGTGAATGCGTCCCTCATACAGTCCCTCAACCAGTGACTCTCATCCCTCACAAACTTTTCTCCCTCCCACCTCGCCTCATTTTTATGGTCTTGGCGTTTTTTATACATCATATTGTATAACCATTATACCTCATATTGTATAACCATACTATCTGTTATACAACCATATACATAATTGACATACCATTATACCTGTCAATTACAAATATGTATATTATACGTAATTGACCTCCTTATACCTCTGTCAATTACTTTATCTACCTTATGTCATATTCATATTTACATATTAATATTCATGTCGGTAAAGGTATATAAAATTAAAATAAATTTTATTATTCCCAACTATCGACTCCTTCTTTGTGTTCAGGGATAGGGGTAATGGTGGCTCTATGAAGCCGGAGCACCTGAGGCAGATTCATGGAGGCAGAAGAAGATGGACGGTTATTGATACAGAGCCAGGAGTTGTCAGGACGGGTTTAGGCTGCTGTCAGTTGGGCTGAACCACGGGTCTGCAGTCTGTTGGCACCTACACAACCCACCAAGTAGTTTTGGCACCAAGCACGAACACGTGCGTTGCATAGGACAGGTAAAAATATGGGAAACATGGTTTTGGATACGAGTAGGATAAAACCCTTTTCAAATGCTGTTTTTTAGGATACCTCAGGTGTAACGTTAAAGGATGCTGAGAATTTCCCGCTTATGCGCATACGTCAAACATTATTTTGACCGTATTCAGTGAGTTATTTTTCTCCATTGAGTATTTGACTCTCTTTATCAACCATATATGTTATGTTGTTTCGTTTCAGAAAGTACACATGTATATCGTAATGAATGGCATGTGTTTATCCGTATAATAAAGTATTATATTGTCTTCCATAGTTACACGTGCCCTGTAGAATGCTCGTCCGCGGTAAGCTATTACAGAGAATACAACACGTCGGGCTCCATGCAACGTCTGCCTTATACGATACTAAAGAAGAAACCAACAAGTGTTGGTCAAAGTCGTCGTTCTCCACGAGTTTGATGCAGTGTGATATGAACGAGGCGACAGACTTCTTTGACCAAAACGAGTTGCTTTCTGTATTTATCTCACCCCTGTACACACTAAAAAAATGGACAACACACAGGATATAGATCATGGGGAACGGACTGCAATACTGGTAGGGGCATGGAGAACGAGTTCCCAATGTTATGCCTATGGACATTTATTGCAGGGGTGAAATAAAGGCAGGGTTTGATTTGACTAAACGTTGCAGTAGGCTCTCAGATGTGCAAGTTTCTGTTTCGAGTCGACAAATCTTTCGTGCATTTCCTTTCATAATTTACTAGAATCCGATGCAGAATCAATTTTCAATTTAGAAACGTGGCATTTAAAAAGTAAAACCAATGGAAGAAGTAACAGCTGACAATGCAAGAAAAAGAATAAGTAATATACCCCTTAAAGCCATATCGAACAATTTTCCTTATAATTCAAAACCGATGAAGGTTCGATATTGTGATCTCAAGATGTTGTATAACACAAATCTAATTTAGATTGCGGATAACCGTGATAGTTTTTGATTGAGATACTAAAATGCTGATAATATTATCATGAGATATATATGAAAATTCTTAAGATTTAGTTTTCCACATAGTAAAACCAACATTTTCTTCAAACTGTCACAGGAAATAGTAAATCTAAGTAATAAATCACAGGTCACCTCCTTGTTTTTGAAAGACAATATTTTATACATCACTCATATGGTATTAGAGTGAAGTAAAAGGAATCGGATCGAATTAATGAATGTCAGTTTTTGAGAATCACTAGGTGGTGCCACTGTGCTTTGCAGGATATACCCTTAATTGTGGTTTGGTAGTTAGGTAGGCAGATGGAACGGGCAGGTTCATAAAAGTAACCTAACACCAAGTGTCACATGGTGGCAGCATTTTGTCACCCTGTTATGAAATAGGCACTAAGGGGGCCGTTGAATAATCAAGGATCTTACATAAAGACACTTTTCTGTACCATTGTACAAGGGTTATCGTTTTGATAAGTGTGTTTGCTAAGGCAGTATCAAACATCCATAAGGTCCTCCATAAGTATTGAATAAAGTTGACCCACATCGACCCTGGCTGCCTATGACATACAGAAAAAGGGTCCTTATGTAGGACCCTAGATTATTCAACGGGACCAAGGCTCGTCCATCTTGTGACTAATATAAAGAACACATATCGTACGAGAAGACGGTTTATGAACGGTCTGCCCCACCCCTTTCCCCACTTCCCATTCCGAAAGCCCATAGAGCCCAGAAATTAGCAGCAAGTCCTTATTTTGCATTGTAAAAGTCACTGGTTTTATAGAGGAAACCCATGAAAGTTTAGGGTCAGAGCGAAGCCGCGTGAATTATGTAGCGATTCAAACGAGATGGGAATGAGCTCTGACCCTAAACTTGAATGGGTTTCTGAATTTATCTCACCCTTAACATTGACTAATGGGCTAACATTTGTGACATAATCCCCCATTGGATATTTTTCCTAAATATCTCATGGGCGTTAGATACGAGTTCCCAATGTTAAGCCTATGGAGAAAAAATATCTGGGGTGAGATAAAGACTTGTAACATCAAATACGAAATATGAACAAGTCAACCTAGTAGTGTATACATAGACAATAATCGATGGTTTTGTGGACAGGCAGCTGTAAACCACGAGAGGTTGACGCGTAGTAAAACACGAGCATTAGCGAGTGTATTATTACATACCTATGTGCGAACGTCAGTGAAAAACTACCCGCTCAAGGGGGTGTAGTATATCGCGACGCCGGCCCACTATGGTGCACTTCGTCGCACTGCACAATTCTAACGTGTATGTAACTAACTCCACGCAACGCGCTAGTCGTGCGTATTCGACATAATCGCAACCAAAACCAAGATGTCGGAGTATGTCAAATCGCGACTTGAACCTTGCGATACACGCCCCCCTGTAGCAACTACAAGTTCCTAATGACCAATCCTCGAGGTAACTAACGTTTGGCTCTCACCTGACACCGTTTAAATTGCTCAAATATGTGAAATTCATCAGTAATAACAACACGATCTGCAGCGGGGGACGCACAGACAAGCTTACGCTGGTTCCCGGTATGCCCGCCTCCACACATGCCTAACGCTCTCCAATCGTATCTTCCGCTAACCGCACTCGTACCAAATAGCGGCCAAACATCCGCTGGGCGAGTTGCGGCCTATCGCGCATGCGTGATTCACAGATCCTGCGCTACTTCCAGTTTGTAGCAGACAGTGTCAACATGGAGCGTTTGTGACTTAGGAACTCGATAAATGGCTTGTTTCTGATCGAATTAAGGTATGTAATAATAAGAAAACGCCCTGACTGTGGCCAGAACTATGTCTTAGTTCTCGGTCACCTATCGCCGACGTTCGCCCCTTCGCCTACGGCGTCGGGGCGAACGTCGGCGATAGGTGACCGAGAACTAAGACATAGTTCAGCCACAGTTAGGGCGTTTTCTCCTATTACGAGGTCAACCGCGAGTGGTTTACAGAGCTGCCTGTCCACAAAATCATCGTTTGTTGCATTTATTATCCATCTTTTTCGAATAAATCAAACCCAGTAATTGACATTTTAAAGGGTATAACAATAGGGACTATGTCTTTGCTCTATAGCAAAAGGGACTATTTTTCCTGTATACCATGGTTTTGAGGCCGTATACCACAGGTTAGAATCCGTATACCACAGTTATGGTATCTGACAGGTTTTATACAATGGGTCGTGGTTTACTGAGTCCCCATACATTTTCAAGGGGGGCTTTGTATACGATGGATAATAATTAGAAAAATCCATTTAAGGAACAATTACTCGACATTTAGACGCCGATGTGTTCTGACCCACATGGCTGATTATGACCATGCTGGTACTGCGTGGCTAGGTCACCAGGTAGGTCGCCAGGAATGTTATCTACCTGCTGATTAAGGTGAAACACATGGCGTTTGCGATCTTTCTTCCATCTAATGTCACATGTGAGAACATGTGACCACAACACTGTGATCTACAGGCACACTTACTGCAGAAACCTTAAGTTATTACGTATTTAAAAAGTATAATCTCACGAAAATTATAAACTAAGATAGCTAATATCATTTTATTTAACTTATAAAGCGGAACTAAACTAATTCATAAAATAAGGAGAAAAAGCTAATATTATTACAGTTTACAAGTAGCTAATTTACTGCAATAAATGCAGAATTTTAGCAGTTCGGTATAATCAATGCCATAAGAAGTGATATTATAGGATATTTACAAAATAAACTATATTTTCTGTGGAGAAACTGAAACTGGAAACTTATATCCCTCATCAAATCATATTTCACGGGATTTGTACATAAGACGATAAAATTTTCAATTTAGCATCCCCCAAATGTCATATTCTAAAGCGGAATGGCCCCTTAGGGGTTCATGTAGGCCAAGATGTTTACCTGAGACAAATCCTACAGAGATTCTGTACTGAAACCCAGTCTCCCCATTTAAATTGTACTATCCCCCGAGACAAGTTTTTTTCTGCAATAGTTCTGTGCACCTACCCCATTTCACCCCCCCCCCCCCCCGCGCTGTTTTGGAGTTTGTCACCGACTTTTCCTTGAGAATTCCCTTGACATATTGAAAAGAAGCATGTTTCACTTTTTTCCTTGAGGGCCTCTGGGGGGCTGCTAATCCACCCTAGCGTCTCTCAACCCACCCCAGCCCTTAACTTTCTCTTTTCAGGAATTTCCTCATAGAAACATGTCATCATCGAAAAGAAATCATTAAAATGATTAATGTGTCTGGCAAAATTATATGTACATTTTCCTTTGATAATAATTGTTGACTGTATTTGTCAGGATAAATAGAGCAAATAATCCTCTCCAAGAAAATGCACAAGAACAGAATTTATTATCCTCTAGAATTTGTATATCCAAAAAGAGAACTTCCAGTTTTCCATGGTTGAGATTATTTAACAATGTTAAGGGATGAAAGTTCCAGGGAAAATCTCCAGATGTGCACAGATTTGCCTTGAGATTTTCCAGGCAGATTTTCCGGGTTAAGTAACTAGGTAATATGACTCCATGTATAGCACGCGACTCAGAAATACGAAGAAATACACAGGTCAATGGTTGATTATCAGATCTTAGACACTGAGATCTTGCATCACGGGTCAACCTTACTTAACACAAGTGACCAAGTTACATTATGAGATCACAGATACAGGGAGATAAGACATCACATAAAAGATGGACCGGCTGAGGATCTTGTCACATTCCACACAGACACGACCAGCTCTCGACATGCAGCCTGTATTCATCGCCGTCCTCCTCGGCCTCGCCGCCGCCGCCTGGGCCCAGGAACAACCCATCTTTGTGCCAAAGACATGGCTCAAGACAGTCAAGGAGCTCGACAGGAGCAAGTACGTCGGCCGCTGGTTCCAGGTAATTTTTTATTTTTTTTTTAACAGTTTCTTTATTGATCTTCATCAAATAATACATTTGTAGTCCTTGTGTAATATAACATTGTTTCAGTCAATAAAGGGGGGCAATCCGTCAGCCATTTTGGATGGCTGGTTTCAATCGGATCCCGACATTATCTATCATATGCGAAGTACCATTGAGATGTATGATCACTTGATATACAGCATTTCATTATCCATTAACTATGAAGTCCCTATAGAGATATAGGATGACTTCATCCACTATATCATCAATCATATTCTAAGTCCCCATTGAAAATATATGGGGCTACAGTAAACCACTACTTATTGTGTCTATGCTGTCAAAAACCAAAACTATTAAATACAAATATGAACCAAGTGATTACAGCCTCAAAGCAATTGATTATGGGAAAACAGTCCATTTATGCTGGGGAACAAAAACTTAGTTCCTTCTGATAAACCATGTAATATGGCAACTCCTTGGCTTAGTATATTCGAATGGATGGATAACAGATATAACAAATGATAGTAATGATATTTAACTTCATGGTTGCTTGTCGATGCTGCACAATGTCATGATATATTTTATTTTTCTAGACGTACGGAAATGCCTTCGGATACGCCACTCACGGAAACACCGTCTGCAACACTGCTGACTGTAAGTTAGAGAACTAAGTAGGAACTACATTGAGATCTGTAGCGGCTGAAAACATACCGTGAATTTTGGTTGTAGAGTAGTCTCATAAGAGAGTGAGATAATGTATCAAACCAAAACAAATGGCATAAATTCAGTGTTTAAGAGTGGGTGCAATTCAGATTTCATCTCACCGAAACCACTGGCTGATTGCCTAATGTTTGTGACATCATCGCCCATTCAGGATTTTTTTCAAATAACACTCCCTGCGTATGAGTTCCCAATGTTAAGTTTATGGGGAAATATATACCTTAGGTGAGGTTAATCACAGGATTCCATGGTGAAATAACACTAGCATGATTCAACCTAGACTATGAATTTCCAAACACGCATTGACTTTCAGAAGACAATATCTTAATGCCATAACATTCGCAAGAAAGTTTCCAGTATTTTCATAGAACTGGATCATGAATCATATAACTAGACATTACTCCACGAGTTTGGATGCACCGCAATTTTCATCAAGGCAAAGCGATATGACAATTTTCTCACCCCTTTCATAGATAAGAATAGCATCACAGTATCGGAATAATTCAAATTACTTGGCAAATCCAGTTTGGAACATTTAAATCTTCATGTTGATGTGCTGTCTAATCTCTGTGATCCTAGCTGCTGATTGGTCAATCACATATGACACCATCTCGTATCACTGTACAAAGACTATGGCATAGTATTGTCACTTTACTGTGGTGATCATTGAGTTTTAATGTTATTTCTATGATTAGACTTGTACCAGCAGTGAGATAAATCAGATTTACTTTTAAAATACCACCATGGTAAATATTTATTTTTTAAAAGGAATCTACCATTGCTATTCATAGTGAAAAACGAATTTTCATCTTTGCAATCGTTGCAGTACAGTTATATTTAGGAATTATCATTAAAAAAGGTCCTATATGCCATTTCATTCATCATCTGATCGCTTATTGATGTAATTCTTTTACCATTGCAGACAAGGCCTATAACGAGACCATCATCTCAGTACGCAACCACGGACACTTCGAGCAGCCCGACGGTGAGGTGACCGAAATCCGTGGAATGGCCATCTCCACCGAGGCCCCCGGAAAGTTCAGACTTAGACTGGGCAACGTCGCCTTTGAGGGATCATGTAAGTACAGTAGAGCCCCGCTAGACTTGCTCAAGTCTTTGATTATGAACATTCATTAAATGATTAAAGAAAATCGGAATACAATTCATTATAGCATGTGTCCTTCTCTGACTGACCCATGAATCAAAGACTTGTCCACTCTGACCAGAATCTCCTGTTTATGATCCCAAGCCACTCCCTGTAACCATATACCTCCCTCTACCCCCCCCCCCCCTCCCCTCCTCCAGTTCCCTGCCTGCCTGTGTTCTCATAGCAATATATTTCGCCTACTCCTGTCTATATTATCTCGATTGAGGTCAAAGTGAGAGGGTATCTCCAAGCAGTTATCCTGACCAGTAGCAGACCTCTGCTTGGGGAGTGTCGTGTAAAATCGCGCCAGTCTACACGGCCGATTACGGATGAGACCAGTCCCTGTGTCACTCAGAAGGGGTGGAGGGGTAGGATACAGGGACTGAGGCCAGTCTAGAGCCCCGCTTAAGTCGGTGTTCCATCAACATATTCGTTCTAAGCCGATGCAGGTCAATTTGTTGACTGACTAGGTCGGGATAAATCGTGTGAGCATGGTTGGCTTCAACACTGCTCAAATCCATAAAGTAGAATTCACAAGGTGGTATTTATGTTTCTCACAGGGTGTTTATCTGAGACAAATCCTACTGAGATTCAGTACTGGAACACAATCTCCTCGTCTGAATTGCAGGGTTAAATTTTTCTGAGACAAGTCCCCCGCCCACTGCTATTCTTGGTAACAATTAACCCCAACAAGATTCCGAATCACATGTAATTTAGATCTTAAACATATTTACAATGTTTAGGGACATTTTGGTGAGACAATTGGCCCCACTGCTGAGTCGCCTACTAAGAACCAAATCTAGCTAATAGGAGACCAGCAAGCTGTCACAGGTGCATTATTATGTACATGTGAATCGATAAAGGAGCTTCACATAGGGGTAATCAGTGAAGCAAAGCTTACATGGGTCAGGATTGTCTAGAAAAATCCGACACAGCCGGAACATGTCGGTAAAAAAAAAACAGCCTATGAAATCAACCACGTTAGACAAAACTTAGATTTTACCTATTTGGTATCAGTCAATGTCAAAGGAAGCACATCGCCATTGTGATCTCTAGAACATGCCCTTAAATCAACCTTTTCTTCTGTGAACAGACTGGGTGCTGCAGCTGGGACCCGTGATCGACGGTCTCTACGACTACGCCGTCATCTCCTCCGAGAACGGCCTGGCTCTGTACGTGATGACCCGTGACATCGACCGCTTCCCCGACTACGAGCAGGACATTCTCGACTACCTGAAGGAGCAGCGCTTCACTGACCAGCTCACCACCCCCATCGTCATGTACCAGGGAGCTGACTGCCGCTACATCCCCGAGGAGAACCCTATCCCCGAGCTGTACTAAACACCAGTATCTTCAGACTTGTATAGTTGGGTTGTTATTGGAATTTTCAGCATTGAAAGTCCATTGACATCTTTTAACTTATTTATTTGAAAATTTATTTGAGGAATAAATAATTTATTTCAAACATAATAATGGACCAACGATTTGTTTCATTTTATTTATATTTTTATATTTATCTCACACCTGGAATATTTCCCCATTGACCTAACATTGGGAACGCGTACTCAATGCCCATGGAATATTACTTAAAAAAAACAATGAGTGATAACGTCATAAACATTAGCCAATCAGTCAGTGATAGGGATGAGATAAACTGATGGCATATTTTCAGTGGCTAGAACTCAATGCAGTTCCTTCATTAACACATATGCTTGAAATATGAATATTGGACACCTTATGGTGTTACAGATGAAGATACAGTAGAACCTCACCGGTGACACACTCCGTTCCTGACCAAAGTGTTCCTCAAGGGGAGGTGTCCTTATAAGTGGAGTTCTCCTGGGTCCCGTTGCTCCTGTTTTTGTGGTATCGCTAGCTTTAATCGGATTGCAATTTTATTTTTACGATTACTTTAACCATCCGACTAAAAAAGCGTTGCTCCAGTAATATCGGATTGTATCGCTATATTTCCGCGGTATCGCTAATTTTTACGATGTGATTAAGATACAACAATTTAGGGGCACATATTAATTAAATACAGATGGCACCATAGTTAAAACTGATCTGACACCTGGTGGTTTGGATCACTATTTCCTATAGGTAAAAGAACAAGGGGCAGGGTTAGTGGTGCCACCATGGATCGTTATTTGAAATATCAGACAAGGCTGTATTTAACCTACAGCGATACGATCCGCAGTGCTGTGAAGGTCCGCGTAAAAAGTATCGCTAAAAGCCATATTTTACGATGCGATGCGCCTATGCGACTGCGACACGATCCGCAAAATTTCAGGAGCAACGTTTAGGCCCTCGGATCGCTATTCTGCACTCCGCAGCTCTGTCGTAATCCTGGAGCAACGGGGCCCAGAACATATATTGACTGCGGTCCCACGGTCGGATACTTTTCAACAGTAATGTAGAAGAATACTTCACACTACATTTACATCTTATAATTCCTTATGCATTTCGAGGTATATTTTAAGTAAATACACCTTCTCTGACATAAATCTAAAAATCTTCGCTTTTCGGCTTATATTATTAACTGCATTACTCTAAACTCGATTTCATTGCTTGTTTGTTTCTTTTAATTCTGTCGATTGTCTCGTGGCCAGACTGAACGCAGAACTTCTAATGAAAATTCAATTGAATGGTCTCGTTTGAATTGTAACGTATTTCACGCGGCCTGACCTTATGCAATAACAATGCGATTCAAGCTCAATGGGATCAACGAGTATAGATGGGATACGAGCATTGACTTTAAACTGTAAGGTTTCCTCTATAAGAAGAGAAAATGGCATTACAGCACCGCATATGTTTATCTTAGAGTTGAGTTCGTATCAGTGATTCATATCGTATCAAATTGAATCTGATGTGCTGGGTTTTTCACGGTGATTTATATCGTACTAAATTGAATCTGATGCTGTTTATTCTGGGTGTGAATCTGAATTCCGAGGTACATTTCTCCGTGTTAAAGAGGTGCATGTAAACCGCGCGGACCGCACGTACAGATGTATGGTCGGCATGGCGAGCTCTCCACTCGCTCTAATAGCCCTCACCTTGCCGGGCAGGAACCAATAACTACTCCTCCCAGTGTTGATTTCAAACTGCGAGATGCCGAGATGGCTGCAATCGCTGCTCGAGCCCCACCTACAGCACACTGCATTGTCCGCACACCAGCCCACCGGGAAGTCTGCACCGTTTTTTAGCCGTCATGTCTGTAGGTCTAGATATGACAATCTGTTCCTGATGAGGCTCCAGCAGAACGAAACCATCTGTCTCAATGGCCTCACGCGCCACATGTTCGCGTTACCTAGCAACGCGCAGGTAACCAGGTGCGCCCAGCGCCATGTGCGAGACGCGGGAGAACTAGGAGTGTTTTTGACGTTAACTTGTGCGCGTGCGCGGCCAGCAGAACGGCCACGCCCCCTGGCGGCAGGTCTTTGACGACCAGCGTCTAATTGTGTTGGCGAACTGCATGCTGGGATGAAGGGCGGCCGTGCCCCCCGTGTTCAGTGGACCGTGACCGACGCGTGCCCCTCGTTTTGTTCACTTCCCAAATCAAGATGTTGGTTCTCGTGAGAATACACGTGACCCTGTCAGCGCCATTTTACCACAGCCTCTTTGTGATCTATGCGCATGCGTGATTTAAGACCCGTGACGTCATCGTAGCGGAGAAGGGGGCCCTGAAACATCCATCTTGGAGGGGTGTGAAATCAATAGGTCAGAAACAAGAGCATTCCCAGTTTAGGACTTGGAGACCGCCATTTTTCCCCGATCACGACGGGTGTTGACTTTAGGTATTTCTGTTTGCCCTGAATATGCAATATCAAAACTTTGCTTTGATAGTGCAAAATATAATAGGTGGGGGGAACCATGAGGCTTCCACTTCGATTTTCTTCCATAGAAGTATTGTTCCACATTGTGCTGAATAAATATGTCACACGTTATACCCCACACCACACCACACTGTGACACATCATTATGATGAATGTATCTGTCATGCGTTATACCCCACACCACACTGTGACACATCATTACGATGAAGGTATCTGTCACACGTTATACCCAATATAACACACTGTGACACCTCATTATGATGAATGTATCTGTCATGCATTATACCCCACACCACACTGTGACACATCATTATGATGAATGTATCTGTCATGCATTATACCCCACACAACACTATGACACATCATTATGATGAATGTATCTGTCATGCGTTATACCCCACACCACACTGTGACAAATCATTATGATGAATGTATCTGTCACACGTTATACCCCACACCACACCACACTGTGACACATCATTATGATGAATGTATCTGTCATGCGTTATACCCCACACCACACTGTGACACATCATTACGATGAAGGTATCTGTCACACATTATACCAAACATAACACACTGTGACACATCATTATGATGTTTAACAGATCATAAAGAAGACGAGAACTCAAGAGCTACTACTGCAAGACTGTTTAATCTCGGCCACATGCCGTCCATGTATATCCACTGGTCACAAACCCCGCCTCCTCCAGGAGGAGTGGTCAGATGATTGGCCAAGAAAAGATACCACTGCCTGTCAATCACGGCAGCCACACCCCGCTGGGGACGAGGTCAAGTCCCCCTGACCCACAAGGCACGGCCCTAATTACTCCTTCTAAGACATAGTATAATGAACTGTTACATATTTCTCCCCCCTCCAGGTTAATCCAAGCATTTGGATTACCCACAATTAAAAACAGTTATTAGTAAAGATTTGAACTAGTCAGGCTAACACATTGTTTCTACCAGCCTAGGATATATATCTTATACATAACGGATACAATCTCCTGACGGACCACAAACTCGATAACTTGTACTTTGTCGATATACTACTAAGGGCCAGATCCATCTCAGGCTTTACACACAATACTTAACAAAGGTTCGTATTGACTTATCCATCGTCCATCTACATGCACAACCCACTGCTTCAAGCGTCTAGCAAATTAATCGTATGGCCCTTTAGCGTCCGCTTCCTTGGTATTGCTGCTTCAGGCTTATTAACATTAATGACCATCTTTGTTTTCTGACCTGATCCCTCATTATTTTCAAATTTCAATGTCATTCCAAATACAAACAATATCAATGGCTACTACTAGAACTGTCATCCATCTTCTAACTTCATCGATAGCCTCAACGAGGTGTTAGTCCCCAGGGGGTTGCTGCTTCGGAAGTTCATACACAAGCACCGTGACACACACAATTCCCCTAGTCATATGGTTTGCCCATCTCTAGACGCTTCGTCAGACGTCCCTTCCGAGGAAGTGGACCACTCTTTGTAATTGATGTCTGTCCTAGTCGTCAGTCCATGAGCTATACGATGTGCAGCTCTCGTTCTGGGTCTAGTACCTGACGACGACGCCGTCATGTCCTGCTCCTGTAAATCGGTATCAGGTGTTGTGGTTTGGTTGTTATCGTCCCCCTGCTGGTTGTCTTCCTGAGGCGGCGGGGAATTGTTCATCCTATCTGTTATCTCTTCTCCATCCTCCGAAGTGTCAGACTCCTCCTCTGACCACACAGCATGCGTGCTGTGATCTTCGGCGAGAGGCGACACAGGCTCCCCCGGGTGTCTGGTGTAATCCGTCCTGTCATCCCGGTCCCCAGTGTATATTGTGGGAAGATCAATTGGGGGGGTGCAAACCTCGTCCTCCGGAGGGTCACTCCCAGGCATGTTTATCGTTTCTGTCTCTAGTGTGTCGTTGCCCAAGGCAGGGAGCACACGGTCCGCTACAGATAGCAAGGGCCACCTGTCGAGATTAGTGGTGATTGAACCTGTGTCGGCGGCAGGGCGTTCTGATAACGCAGAGTACGATGCGGCCCGGCTCCTTTGTAATTGTCGTTTACGAGTCAATCGTCGTTTAATGGTCTTACCGCTTGCCAATCGTTCTGCTGGGATGCGAGCGTCCTTTGGATAATACCGGCTTTCTACTACACAGGAGGGCGGCAAGTTAGCGTATGGATTAAACAACCTCTTGTCAGTATCCCTGTGGTCATCGGCGGCCTGATTAGTTGCACACTCAATAGATTCCTTGTCCTTTGTCGGCCGCCACCCCACCGTGTTAGTGCCATGGGGATCCCCTGGGGGGTTCTTGTCTGCTGCCGCTGCACATGTAGATCCACGGTCGAGGGGCAGATAAGTGATGTGGGAAGGCACTAGCTTTAGTCGTTCTGCATTTACTCTGAGTGTCCGTCCTGAAAAATGCCGAAGTGTAATCACGTGGCCTTTTACTTCTGTGACTACATACCCATGTAAATAAGTGGGTTGGAACGTTGTCACCCGTGTATTGTTCAGCAGTACCTCCTGTCCCACTTGGTACGAGGGTGCGGCCGGTCTCTGATCTAGCCGCACCTTGTTGCGTTGCTGTAAGTTCTTCGTTCTCTGGTTTACCAATTGTAGGGCCTTTTCTCGTTGTTGGATTTGATCAGCCAACACTTTTAATTCCTCCCCCACTGGTGTTCGCACATTAACGGGGTTGTTGGTCCCTGGCGGGTTTCGTCCGAACTGCAGGAAATACGGTGAGAATCCATGAACTGTGGACACCGTTGATCGATAGGCCCACAACACTGCACCCAGATGTTTTTCCCAGTCATGTACTCTCCCTGCTACCAATTTGGCTAGCATAGCCTTGATCGTCCCATTTACTCGTTCCGTTTTGGCGTTCGTCATGGGGTGGTAAGCGGTAGAGTACCTCCACTGTATGTTTTGTTCCTGTGTTAGTTGCCGCACCGCTGCATTCAGAAATTCCCTTCCCCGATCGGAGATCACAATTTCCGGAGGCCCATGAGTGGGCAGCCATACTTCTTTGAAAAAAGCCACGATGTTTTCTGCTTTTTTCTGCCGAATTGGGGTCACCTCCACCCAACCCGTGCAGTGGTCAATACAAACTATGGCATAGTCATGCCCCCTGTGACTTACTGGCAATGGTCCGATCAAGTCAATCCCCACAATTTCATTGGGTTTGGTCGCCGTTGGTAGGGGCTGGCAAGGGGGGTAGGTTTTGACTGGCCTGTACAAGGTGCATACTGGACATTGTTCCAGTATCCTATGAATTCCCCGTCGCATGTCAGGCCATTTGTAACGCTGCGCAATATGCTCATAGATCTTGTACATGCGCTGATGGCCTAGTTCTTGATCGATTTTCATGACCACTTGCTCTACCAGAGTGGGGGGTAACACAATGCGAGGGAAACTCACGCCCTTCACCTCCCTCACGGTATACAGCACACCTTCCGACACAAAGTAGTCATCTTCCTGTCTAAGTCCCTGTTGGTATTCCGCCATCCGAACTTGATGTCCTATCAGGGTATCTTTGGTAAGGTTGGGGTCCTCCCACTGTGCTGCGCCTTCTGTGGACACAGTGCGGCAGGGTTCGACTGCTAGCAGAGAGGCACTCTCCAACAATACGGCTTCGTCGTCCTGTACAACCTGCCCAACTTCCTGAGGGCTTGAAGCCACTGATGGTGCTGGAGATCGGGGGGGCAGTCTCGACAGCATGTCCGCGCGCACATTGTAGGCCCCCTTACGGTACTCAATGGGGGCTCCGAACTCCGCCAGCAGCACTGCCCACCTCTGTATTCGAGAATTTCTGACCTCCTGTTGGAAGAAACTCCTGAGCGGCTTGTGATCAGAAATTATGGTGAAGGTTGCACCCTGCAAATACGGGTATAATTTCTGCAGCGCGTACACAATGGCGAACGCCTCTTTCTCTATGGTCGCCCACTTCTGCTGACTGACACTCAACTGTTTAGATATGTACTGGATGGGCTTTTCTACCCCCTCATCGTCAGCTTGTGTTAGAATACCTCCTACACAGGCCATGCTGGCATCTACATACAGTCTGTATGGCTTCTTGGAGTCTGGAAATGCCATAATGGATTCCGAGGTTAACACGTTTTTCAGCGCCTTCCAAGCCGCCTTTCGTTCTTCGTTCCATAGAAACAGCTCATTTTTGCGGGTCAATTCCACTAGCGGCGCAGCACGTTCAGCAAATTTTGATATACACTGGCGGTAGTAGCCTGCCAGCCCCAGAAAACGTTGAACCTCCTTCACGTTTGTGGGTGGTGCCATGTCCCTGATGGCCTCCACCTTTCTAGGGTCAGGCCGAATGCCCTGTCGCCCCACGATGTACCCCAACAGCTTCACCTCAGGTTGACGGATCTTGCACTTACTGGGGTTCACTGTCAACCAATGCTGTTGCAGCAGATTGAATACTTCGGTTAGATGATCAGTGTGGTCAGTGTCATTGTCAGAATACACGATAATATCATCCAAATACACCAGTACATTCTTGTTTAACACCGGTGCCAGCACTTTGTTGATGTACCTCTGCCATGTGGCAGGGCTATTGCAGTACCCTTGAGGCATTCGGAGGAATTCATAAAGTCCCGTAGGCGTACTAAAAGCTGTAACCTCCCTGCTCTGGGTTGTAATCTCCACCTGGTAGTATGCATTCTTTAGATCCAACACCGAGAATACCGAGGCACCTGCCAGAGCGTCGAATATGTCCTGGATATGGGGGAGCGGGTAGGCATCTTTTTTGCATAGTTGGTTCACTTTTCTATAATCCACACAGCACCTCAATCCACTGTCCGTTTTGGGCACAATTAGCAATGGGGATGACCAGGGGCTGCTACTGTGAGTAATCACTCCATCTTTTAGCATCTTGTCTATCTCGTACGTCACTTTATCCCGCAATGCCAGGGGGATTCGATAGGGTTTTTGTTTGATAGGAGTATGCTGGCCCACGTCTATGTGAAGTTTTACCTCGGGGGCGGCTGACAGTGATGTCGCTCCAACTGCAAACACCCCGGGATATTGTTCCTTCCATTGATCCAGCTCAGAGTGGATACCCGCGAGTTCTTTGTTGGTGTCCCCACACTGTCCATATTGAAACCACTGGTTAGCCAACCACACCTTCTTATTCACACAGTCTAGCTGGCAGTCCATTAGCTCCATCGCATCAATCCCTAGCAAAAGATCGTGCCTGAGCTCATTATACACGTACACTGGGATCTCGCACCCATATAGGGGAACAACCGCCACTCCCTGAGTTTCCAGCATGTGTCCCGACAATGATTTCAGTACCAGTCCCGCCATGAGCACTTGGGGCCGTCCCGCATCCCTGCAGAGTTGCTTCCATTTTGATTCAGAGATAAGGGATCTAGAGGCGCCAGAATCAACTAGGGTATGCACGGTAGTATTGCCCTGTGATAACATTATACACACCCTACCGTCTGACGCAGCAACTAGTTTCCCGGGTAGGGGTAGTGTCCCGCCACAGGCCCATAGGCTGCAATCCCGTTAGTCGGCCATCCTTCTCCTTCTGCGGCCTGGTAGTTTTGTGGTTGCGTTGTTTTCATATCCTTCTTGCTGGGGCACTCTCGGGCTACATGCCCAAACCCTTGGCAGGTATAGCACTGTAGATTGGGCCGTAATACACGACCGCCTCGGCCTCTGCCTCGACCCCGGCCTCTATCCCGGCCGGCCCCCGGGTGTACCCCCATGTAGAAGATATTGGGTGCAGGGTAAGGGTTTTGCATCTGGGGTGCCGGGATCGGTGGCCCGTACCCGACGAATGCAGGTGCCTGGGTATACTCATTGGTCGTCATCGGGTTACCCGGGGCCGCCACAGCTGCTACTTCCTCTGATCCACCCTTTGTCGACTTCATGGATACCGCCAACGACTGCACTTGCCTTTCCAGCGACTTCAATACTCCAGCGAATTCCTTGTAATGTGGGGTCTCATCTAGTAAGGTGGGAGGCGACGGAGGCAAGGCTGCCTGTTCCAAATCGCATACATCCTCCAATGACAGGTAACTGGCATTGTGGTTGGCTAGAGTGATTACCGCTCGTACATCGTCCGCTCGCTGGCAACCCACCAACTCACGTAACCTGGGACTACGCAGACCCTTCAAATAAAAGTCTGTGAGGTGGGTGGCGATGACATCTATTTGCCGCTCTTGTGGTGTGTAGGCGTAGTGCACCTCCTCCAGGAAACGTACACCATACTCTTTGACAGTCTCACAGGGACTTTGTTGCGCTTTTTCTACCTTCCGTCTTAATAACTTAACTTCTTCAGCCCCGAGAAATGCTTTCAAAAGTACAGGCTTCAGGTTGGCCCATGAGTACTCCGTAGGTGGCTCACTCTCAAACAGTGTCTTTGTTTCGATAATGCACCTACCTAGTGCGCCCTTAGACCGTCCTTGTACCGTGTCCATCATAATGGTATCCTCTGGATCAATTGCCTTGTCAGCCGCATCTAGCCCATCGATCCAGTCTCTGAATGCTGCCGGCTCATTCCCGTCGATCACAGCCACTCCCTTGACAAAGTCATTGATCCTCCTGCGTGTGGATTCCGTCACAGCGAGGTCCAACTTTCTCTGTTCTCGTTGCTCCGCCATCTTATGATCTGTGGGTAGGTAGGGTAACGTAATATCCTGGCAAGATCGCCACTTTAACAGATCATAAAGAAGACGAGAACTCAAGAGCTACTACTGCAAGACTGTTTAATCTCGGCCACATGCCGTCCATGTATATCCACTGGTCACAGACCCCGCCTCCTCCAGGAGGAGTGGTCAGATGATTGGCCAAGATAAGATACCACTGCCTGTCAATCACGGCAGCCACACCCCGCTGGGGACGAGGTCAAGTCCCCCTGACCCACAAGGCACGGCCCTAATTACTCCTTCTAAGACATAGTATAATGAACCGTTACAGATGAATGTATCTGTCATGCATTATACCCCACACCACACTGTGACACATCATTATGATGAATGTATCTGTCATGCATTATACCCCACACAACACTGTGACACATCATTATGATGAATGTATCTGTCATGCGTTATACCCCACACCACACTGTGACAAATCATTATGATGAATGTATCTGTCATGCGTTATACCCCACACCACACTATGATACATCATTATGATGAATGTATCTGTCACACGTTATACCCAACATAACACACTGTGACACATCATTATGATGAATGTATCTGTCATGCATTATACCCCACACCACACTGTGACACATCATTATGATGAATGTATCTGTCATGCGTTATACCCCACACAACACTGTGACACATCATTATGATGAATGTATCTGTCACACGTTATACCCAACATAACACACTGTGACACATCATTATGATGAATGTATCTGTCATGCATTATACCCCACACCACACTGTGACACATCATTATGATGAATGTATCTGTCATGCATTATACCCCACACAACACTGTGACACATCATTATGATGAATGTATCTGTCATGCGTTATACCCCACACCACACTGTGACACATCATTATGATGAATGTATCGTTCACACCATACCACACTGCAAGCTGTACCCGGGTCCACAGGAGCACCTCATGCCTTGATAAAAGCAGCCCGCTGCCCGCACTCTGTCAGCGCCTCTGGTGGCTTCTGATACGCCTTGTCATCGTGTGGTGGTTATTGCCTCCACATCCACCAGATAACATATCTTAATGACGGGCATTCTCTCAGCTGCTGTAATCAGTAGGGCAGGCTGGGCAGCTGGATTACCACAATTAGCATTCTTGTCTCTGAGTATATCAGCACGGTGTTGGCAATCCAAACATTGCTCGTGCATGATATATATTCCTTTGATGCCTTGTCTGCAGTGATTCTCATTAAGAGGTCGTTACACGGGGTCTGTTTTAAGTGCCTGGGAGTGCGGTCTACCACCGACCCCAAGGTCGTAGGCGTGCTGATTAGGCTTGACGCTGATTGAATACTGTCTAATGAGATATACCAGTGGATTCTATTTTGTTGTTTTTGCTTTTTGTATGAGTTGAGCTCTCTTTATTTATCTGAGGGGTTGTACACATGTACGTCCATCGATGGTGTTTTGTTGTGTCATTTGGTCGATCCATTCGGTATCATTCAAATGTTGTTGTGGGTGTTGTTGTCGTCCTTGTTCTTCTTGTCTTTCTTGTTCATCTTGATTCTCTTGTTCTTGTTCTTCATTTTGTTCTTGTTCTTCTTGTTCTTGTTTTTGTTCTTGTTCTTCTTGTTCTTGTTCTTGTTTTTGTTCTTCATCTTCTTCTTCTTTTATTCTTTATCTTCTTCATCATTATTGTCTCTACCATCGTCATTATCATTGTTAAGATTAGTATTATCATCATTATCATTCTCCTAAGCCTTTGTTCACATTTGTAATGTGAATCACCCTGTGTTATTCGGGTGTTTTATATTACTTTTAACCTCTCGGTCTATGTTATTATACGATATCTTTATAACTGAGGTCTATTGATGTTCCTCCAGTAAACTATTCTCTGTCCGCTTTTTTCAAAAGTCTTTTCTGCAATTATAATAAACCGACATGATCAGTTTCATTTGCATGTTAGTAACCACAGAATTACCCTTATGTCTATGAATCACTCCAGGATTCTTGATCATTTTGGAGGCCGGAAACTGAAGTTTGGCAAGATCTATAAGAATTCAGCAGCGAGAAACAAGGCATTATTTTTTAACTCTACCCTGCATGGGATTGCTGGAGGTTCATTGCATATCATCTCGCTTTGTCTTTTTATTCTTACCATGAATATAGTAATTATGTGACTAATTTCATTAGAAAAAAAAACAAATATGAGCAAAACAAGGCAATCTATATGACATTTTTCAAATTATTATCATAGCTCTCATGAAACTAATGATACCAGAAAAAAATTACAAATACACTAAAAAGGGGGAAATGAATTGCAGGTGTACTCTGATTTATCTCCAGGACAGATGCGTCCCCTGTGAATGATTAGCCAGGTCTCCCTGAAACATCTATCAAAAAAGATGGCATTGATGTATACCGGACAGTCACGGCGGTTAGAATATGAATATAATACCTGGTTATCACTGCTCTGCCTGTAGTGACAGATTATGACACCAGCTTGGGTTTCACACGCTCTCGGCACCTGGAGGGTCCTTTGTTAAACGATACTTAAGTAGATTAGTGGAGCGTCAGGAATGGCAGCGTATTAAGATAGGACACCTCCGACCCGCCTCGCCTGGACACATAGGGAGCTGCTCAGAGAGAGCTGCTCAGAGTTACTCATACACAAACCTCTCTATATTGTAATTTCACTGCAATCGTCGTTGAAACTTCCAAGTAGCACCTGCTGTAATTTCAACAAGCCACTCAAGAGTATATAAGAGCAGGTAGTTACAGCATCCTGTTTAATTTGTATATGTATGCCCTGAAAAAGGACAGATTTGTCTCAAACGTCGGTCCTATACATAGAAAGTGGTAGTCGGAGCTGTTGATTTGTTTACTTATATCTCTAATTGAAGCTTCGAGGGTCGCACTGTCATTCATGTGAATAGCAGTCTATCTGCCCAACACCGATTACTTGTATACTTTATATGTGAATACCACAAAACACAATCAAGCATGAATACTCATAACCCTTGAGCCTACCGAAAATGGTTCTAATGTAAACCCAAGCAGAACACTCCAGAATAAATATCAACTGAAAAAAATACCGAAAAACAACCGCCAACAGCCAGAGCACCTGTCCTGGCTATGGAAGTGCAGCTAATTTATGTTTTGAAAATACTTAAAAGCAGTACTTATTTTCAGGAAAATACACCAGCCCCTAGGACTGGCTATGGGAAATGAAATGTATAGGCACGGAATTCGGCACTAAATCTGCTCATCCCTGCTTTTACCTGCCCCTACCTGCTCAATACTTACCCGTACCTGCTCCTACCTGCTCCTACCTGCTAATACCTCTCTTATACCTTCTAGTACTTCCTTATACCTACTCATACCTGAGCACTTATTACCTTCTTGTATACCTGCTCATACCTGCTTTTATTACCCAACTAATATGGAGTCTCCATGCTAAGCTCTCTGAGGCCTACAGATCGCTACTAAGTAGATTACGGACCTCCGGAATCTCCTAGGAGAATACGGCTTTTTGGGCCACCTGACGGGCATTATAGGAACTAATCTATATCAATAATGCACGGCGCTTGGGTCGAATTTCCAATTATTTACAGGATTTTTTTCCCTAATAATTACTCGAAAGGTGAATAATTAATACAACATTGCCATGAATTCGATCTGTGTGGCCGTATTCACCTTGTTGTTGACACTTCGTAATACTGTTCGCCATCGCTCGGAGTTTTACTATACGTCAACTACACGGAGAATACGGATCGAAATCATAGTAATATTGTGTATTTACCTGCTCTTACCTGCACATATCTCCTCAATACTTACCCATACCTGCTTATACCTACCCATACCTTCTGTAACACTATACTTGCCCATATACCTGCTCATACCTGTTTATATCTGCTCGATACCTGCCAATACCTGCTCATACATTCTTATACCTGCTTATACATACTCATACCAGCTCAGGGAGAAACCCAAGGAGGAGGACGGAGCAGATAAGGGCAGGTCTGAGATTAGATAAGGCTCTCCTCACCTGACAATCGTCTGTGGGTCGTTATCAGGACCGAGGACGTATTTACACCAGCGGCCGGCGGGCGGAGCGGGGCGGGGCGGGGCGTGTAGGTGAATGATGGTCGGATCCAAGATGGGTGTCAGGAGGATGGGAGAACCTTCAGATCAGGCGAGCTAGGAGCCCTGATTCCCGCCCATGCAGATAAAATGTGAGATGTCGTAAGGGCTACCATTAATTAAAGGTCTAGAATGTGTTGTTGTACAAACTAAACTTGTCTAAATGAACCTGGACTGGCTCTTGTCTGGGCTGACAGGACGGTATGGGAGAACGGCGCCGGGCTGGTTGGGTTGGGGTAGATTTCCCACCCTTGGGGAAACAGAATTCACTCGAGACTCAATTACCAGAACACCAAGAGCTGCCAGTATAGACGTCAAGATCAAAGAATCCTCTCACTCCTCAAGCACAGTCCCTGCTTAAAACATACCTCAACTCCATGACGTGGCAGGTGCTATATGCTTGGAGAGCGCGTGGCATGTTGGAAGGTGCTGGTTCCAGCAGACACTGTAGCCAGAGGACATTCACATGCCGGTAACTAGTGATGTCTTTCGACTTGGGAAATGGCGGAGTGGTGGGGAGTTGTAATCAGTCTTGGTATGAGACGGGAAAGAAGAGGGGTTGGAGCTGACATTGCTGAGGGTAAACGTGGCCTGTCAGTCTAAGCAACCCTCTGTCACTGTTGGTACACCAAGGTATGCCCCTCTGTATATCACTGCTGAAGTATTACCGACAGGTTTTATCTGAAAGACAATTAGACAGAAGTAAGAGCTGATAAGAAAGAAAGAGAAGATGCAGGAAGTCTACTGCTAGAGATATTTCCCAAAATTAGACACAAATGTTGTATAGACTACAATTCGTGGATGTATTTGTCGATGAAAGATATATTTATTATCCACCTAATACAAAGTGTCCGTAGAAAACAGAAAGGGAGTGTGTATGGACATACCCGGCGCATACAGATATGTTGTATGGTCCTGGTGGCGCATACGGAAGAATAGTGCGTATGGAAAAATAGTACATTACTAAAACTACTGATATCGACATGCCACTTGTCTCAGAAAAAGGTGGATTATAGATACAATATAGACTGGTTTCAGATAAAAGCGGTTGTACGCTCCACGTAGTTGACTCTGCGCAATATTCTCGCATACGCTCGGATATTACTGCGCGTCATCTACTCGGAGCATACGGCCGCTTGTACCTGAAACCAGTCAATATTGTATATTTATTCGGTGGACAGGGTTCAAAAGTAGCTGATGAAGAGTTGAGGAAGCGATAGTTATAGGAAGATAAACCCTATGGTGGGATAGGAGGGGAGGTAGGACGGGCGGGTCATAACGAATAACGATTGGTAAGTAAAGTAGTTCGGGCACCAAACTGATGACCTGTTTTAACATCAAAGCTCTACTCTGCAGTGATATTACCAATTAGCATTAGCTTCCTGTCTGTGAGAAAGACATACACGAGACAAACATGATTTTGATCTGCATCGTCGTATTCTCCGCGTAGTTGACATATAGTAATATCCGAGCGGGGGCGATGTTATTGCGTAGTGTTAGCTTAAGTATAATAACGACCATGCAGATGAAAATGTGATAATATTCTACATAGTATCCAGGATTCGGAATGTGATTCATCAAAGAAAACACAAAGTCTTTGGCGATATATTCTCGCGGACTACTTTGTATGCTGAGGAGTTCTTTTTCTTATCCTACTGAACAGACACGGCTTTCCATATCTTATTCAATAGTGATCTGTAGGCTTCACATTTTAAGTATAGCGATTCCATATTAGGTGGATAATAGCAATGTGAAGTAGCACCTCACTGTATAATCATTATACCCACTTGAGGATAGGGACTAAGGGATGTGGCAGGTAGGATGATGGCACAGCTAGCAATTAATCTGTGCTATTGCTTTTATTTGTGCACTTACGAACGTTTCCTCTGACATGGGCTCCTTCACCAGACGTTTAATTGTGAGTCATTCCAATGCTGAATGAGTAAAATATAACGTTTTGTCCAAGAAGTAAGATAGTCCAATATCCATTTGCTTGATGTACATGTATATAGAAAACATACAGAAAAACTAGGGTTTTCTTCAATTTCTTTATCAAATATATAAGTCTAACTCTAGTGTCGATATTTAAATGTTAAGTACTACCCATTTACTATATATGTTCTGTGGAAAACTTATAAATTTGTGTTATTGTTTTATTTTGTCAACTCCAGGGTTGGCCATACAATAAGATACAATAATAGCTGTAGCTTGATGAGTTTCCTCTTTTATCGACTCACTCTCCTGGTGCCCTGAAATCAGTCACGACCGTAGACCGGTGCCCCGCCATCCGGGTACCTCCAGCTGTGAACTGGTCGCCGCCATGTTGCCTTTCTGACCCAGACTCCACCTCCTGGTGGGACGTACTGAAACTACTGTGCAGTGGCCCGGCAAAGTCCCTCGGGAATTGGGGGCCCACAGGAGCATGCGGTGGGGAGGGCGGCTGGGGTGTGGCCACCACTCCCAGGGGTGTCTACCTTGGTTGTTGGCAGGTGGTTGAGGGCATGGGAACGTGTATATTTAATGGTGCAGTCTAGCGGTCACTGGGGCCTGATGTGTCAATATTTCTGTGCAGAATGACAGACACATGTACTCTCATCGTGCATGGCGTGCCCAGCAGACCGTGAACATTGTATCAGATGTTTGATGAAATGTGTCAGCACTGAATGAAAGTGAAAAAGCCCGCTTTAAATATCGTTTGGTATTATGTTAATCACACTCCAGCCTGTTGGGTGACGAGAACATGATGTTCTTACAAGTAACCAACAACGTCAGAAATACATAAATCATAATACTATTTTTGTTTGCTTAATAATTGTTGAAACGATAGGTGGATTAACACTTTTGTAATCGTCAGCAAGTAACGGGCCGTGTTGGCAACAATCTTTTGCGGACTATTGGTCAATTCTGATAAAAAAAAAAGATACCTAAAACACCACTCTGACAGCAGCTGGTGTCGTCCTCTGATTTTGGGCCGTTAGTGTCCAAAGATCGTAATTGTATCTTAATTCGGGGCCTGTAGACTGTAACATGGCCCGATTCCAGTTAGAATCCCGCTAATATTCTTTTTCAAACAAATTATATGCAACCTTCATTCACTCCATAACACCACCTACACCACTGGACCAGTACACCACCAGTAAAGGAAACTAGCGGAATATGGGTACATACTAGAATTTGCGCGCTTCGGACATATGGAACTGGGTGCTGACACTGCCAATCTCACCAAGTTAGTATGTTCCATCACACCAATAATACCCGAATAGTAAAACAGACAGTCAGACTCATATTTTGGGTGAGAATTCCGCCAAATGAAACAACCCTTTGAGGCAGATGTATCCCTAAGAAAACAGACCTAAAGTGCAAAGAGTGAATGCATTTCATACATCAAGACATTTTATAAATAGACTTACAACTATTCGTATTTTTGCACTTTCTGAATATATATATATATATATATATATATATATATATATATATATATATATATATATATATATATATATATATATATATAGAACATATACTCTTTTTCTCCTGAGAAATTTCAGGTTCTTGTGTATTCTAGAAGTACTTCATAACAACCCTGAGTGTTTGACAGGTTCTCATTGTATGCAGGTTGCAATTAGGCACATGTCTCGTGGTGGTGACTAACTGTTTCGGCATGGCTGTCATGTTCATATAAAAGGTGCCTGGTCGGAGCTGTCATGTTTCTATCAGAGTTAAATCAGGTGTGACTCCTATCACGATGTCAGAAGGTGAAGAGCTGATTACCGATATTAATAATGACACGAACCTGATTAGAACAAGCCATTTGACATTATTAACATATGACGACCTTCAAACCTGTGTCCTACACCCTGATGATTCTTGCCTGACTTTTTACCAGGAGTATATGCTGGAGGAAGGAGGTTGGGGGAATAATTTTCAACATTTATTTTCACTGTAGGTTTGTCGCGTGAGAGCCAGTATGGGTCGACCTTATCCTTTATCATATATACCTGTGCACGTTCGTATATCTTCTCAAGTCACCAACCTCAGCTCCCTATATCGTAAAAAGACTCTGTATGACCTTCTTTTCCATATGCTGCCATACTTTGCCAAAATACATATTTGCTGATGCGTGAGTGAGTAACAATTCACTGATTAAAGGCCCAATCAATTTTCTCACTTTCATAAATGGTCAGACCGAGTCTTACCTAAATGAAACAACATATCATATTATTTACCTTATTTTGAAGGAATAATTCTAACCTGTATTGCTTATGATGAGAGGTACATTTCGCTTCTCAACATTTGACAACCCATTGTTAGACATCTCGTTAATTCTAAGATTTTGAATTTAGTTCCAGGGGTGACAGTTCATAGGAATACACTAAACCAGCCCAGCATGGGGTTGTGGGAGCAGTTTAGACCTATATCATGGAACAAAGATCCTATTAGGTTATTCAACAAAAAATTAGGAATATCTAAATTAGACTCATCTAAGCAGATTTTTATAGTTATGTATCACATAAATGAATCAAGCTCATGCATTCAATCCTTCAATATATAGAATACTTTCTTATATGAATGTTTGGCCAAATCGGCACAAAGGTGATCTAGAAAGGTCGCCTCACTTGAGTCCAAGCGGAAAAAGGTCTATGAGATGCCACTAACGTCACATTTTGACCAGTTTTATTCACACCATTCGAGAGGGCAATATACCTGAAACCCCAGCCTTGGTTGTAATTGCTGCGTCGTGAAACATCCGTGGGAAAGTACAATAAAACATCTAAACGGAAATGCCTGAGTACATCGACGGAAAGACTGACTCACAACTACCCAGATTCTCCTTGTTCCCATCAGCGGGGTGCCGCACAATTATAACTACCAATCAACCAGACTTATTCTAGAACAATGTTCCTGCACTTCCTAACCTTACGTGGAAAGGATTTTTTTCATTTGCAGGAAGTACCTGTAGGATAGGCTACTTGCGGTCAATGCCTCCTTCAGCAGCCTTTGTGAGCTCTCTGAGAATTAAAGGCAAATCGGACAATTTGCCTTGGAAATTAAAACCCATGTCGCTTTCCTAAAAGTTGGATTTGATGATTTCAATGTGTTGTAGAACTTAAAAATTGGGAGTCACCATGATTGTTTATGATTCAAGAATTAAAATGATGATAGACTTAAAAGTTATTTTTCACATGGTAAAGCCCATATCATATCCCCAAACATTCATAGACCATAGCAAATTTGAAGAACTAGGTCTACATTTCAATTCTAAAAACTATTGGTCGGCGTCCTTGTTTATGAAAGAGTTGAAAAACTCTACATTTCAGTCCAATACAATTCAATCAAATGTAAATTGGCTTAATTATTGGGTTAGGTCCAACTCAATAATATTTTATATTTCACTCATAAGCCAAAGGAACCCGGTCTTAATTATTAACTGCCCGAGTTTGAAAATCACCAAGTGGCGCTACTGTGTATTTATAGAGAACGTCCTGACCATGCCGTACATGCTACAAAACGAGATGAACATTGACGGTAAATACTGAATGAGGCGTTTACGTTACCGTCAATGTTCATCTCGTTTTGTGGTATGTACGAGCATGGTGGGGCGTTCTATATTTATCATATACCCGTAAATGTGGAAATTTAACCCGAACTTACTGTAAATAGAACAATTACGTCAAATTTGTAAATCCACCGATAGCGCAACATCGTCAGTACACTCTCATACAGGTTTGATCCTATACGTAGCAACACATAGTCAACGTGTTCAATTCACATAGCAATGTGCGGCAACGTGTTCAATTCACATAGCAAGGTGCGTCAACATGTTCAATTCACATAGCAACGTTCGTCAATGTGTTCAGTATACATAGCAACGTGAGTTCAACGTGTTCAGTACACTGCTATAGGGAAACCTGTGTAGTATATTAGTTTTACTTTTTACTGCAGAACGGTGCGTATTTACTATATAAACGGCATGGGTATATAATAATGTAGGATACGCCTTTGCCGCTGCTAGACTCGCACTGGAGCACCTCTGAACTCGGCGGCGGGCGGCATACTTGTGGTCGTGTTGCCTCCACGTGAGCGAGCAGCTAGCGGCCTTCACAATCTGCCTCCAATCGACCGCAAAAGGTGAAAACGTCGACATTCAAAAACAATAGCCAGTAAATCGACTCTAAAGGAAGAGAGTGGAGTAGGTCGGTATGTGGTGTAGTCTTATAAACGAATTTTAAGGAGAAAATCGAGTATATGCAATGAATAAGATTTATAAACTACTCCCTCCCATGCCGGACAAATCAATCGATATTCCTTTCAGTTTAATGGGGTTGTAGGTGAAGTGGTTGAACGAGTTTATTCTCAAGGGATTGTTAAAAGTGTTTTCTACATTACAGAGTGGCGCCACCTGGCGAGCTTTTCAATTATGACGACTGTCAGTTCAAAGGGGTTGCTAGATCAGTAGATAATTTTTCTTAAACTTCTTATTTTTCTTACTAGCGACTTTCGTTGCCCTGTGCGCTTCACAGTCAAGGCTAATGTTGATCGGATCGTGCCAGAGCTAATGTGCGTAGCAAACCTCTGCTCTGGTGGCCAGTGTAACAATTCCTAACTGCCGTCGTTCCCTCTAGCGGGTGAACGAGAAACCATTGTAAACTTGTGGTTATCATTTCGTGTGACACAGGTATTTTGCAGGCAACCAGCTTAACTATTGTCGTGTCTGATCACGGGGCAAGGCAATTGAATAACTACAGTTCTAAATTATGATTTTAGTACGGATAGAAACAAATCTTAAGGATAGAAGTACATCTGTGTAGAGAAACACAAAAAAGAGAAGCAGGATTCAGTTAAGTACTGCACGAGAATCTCACTTTCATGGCTCCTCACTCTCCACGCCTAAGTCTTGTTCACGATGTCTCTATGTGCGGGAGAGTTTCCAAGCGGATATCACAGAAATTCTAACGTTTTATATGTGGTAGGTAACCAAACGGTGAGAGCGGCTAGTTTTCATGATTTCGATTTAAACATGAATTGTACTGACTAATGTTATTCATTTCAATACACCAAAGACAAATGATGCTGCCTAGTGGCAACTGGTTATAGATGTTGTGTGAAAGCTTGAAGATAATTTGAAGCTGTACTTTTTACAAACATATATTTAGACTGGGATCGCACTGAACCTTGAGGCTAGTTTTAATGTGCCCCTATCTTCGAGTCATCTACCAAATTCATGGGTTTTCAGTCAAATATGCAACATCTTTACACGGTTTACAATTCAAAACATCTTGATGAATAATTAAAAATAGTAAGTGATATAGAATTGTTTATAATTTCTATATTACAGTATTAATTATGATATCATCTTCATGTTAATCTCTAGATCAAACAGCAACAAGGTACATTGAGGGAAGCACATTGAACGTCATTGAAATGAATTGGAGGATATGCCTTTAGGATATACCTGTACACTTCATCGTTAATAGTTCACTGGGTTCATACACAAGAACAAGAGATTTATTAAATAACTAATTCTGTAAAAATTAAACTCCAACGAACAAGAGATTTATTGAATAACTAATTCCAGCGATGGATTTTTTTTTTAATATTTCATTTACATTATGAAACCCTCATCCATATGCATAAAGTTTGTAATCTAATGGGACACTGTTATAGGTGGGGGATGCACATATGAAGATTCAGTCCAAAGCATTTGGTCAAACGGGGTTCAACAGTTCGAGAAAGGAAACATAAAAGGGTAAAACTTTCGTTTGATGTCATTGCCCCAGGCGTCATTTCCCTGAACACATGTTGGAACGTTCACGACAAATCCTACCATGGGAGACTATTCCGGAGGACACCTCTAGGGTTCTACCAAACGGTCAGAACAGCACCTATCGTATGGCCAAGGTCACGCACAAGGTCAAGGGTCAAGGTCAGATGATGGACACTTCCCGACGGGGGACTGGGAGTAGCGCATTGCTCCAGCCGGGAAATAATGTCAGAACAAAGCTCCGTGGTGCAGTGGTCATTATAGGTTCTGCATGTGGGCTGTGGCCTGTTGAGGCCCACACGGTGGGTATCCTTTGAGGCGGTGCTATCTTTTTACGTACACTTCTCTAAGAGTGCTCCCAGCTGTAAAATAATGTTAAAGATGTTTTAAAAACCATGCCAAAATGTTATCATCGCCGCCTTTGATGATGTTCACAAGATGTAGCTCAGCCTGGACAAAACCTCAGCCGGGGTAGGCGAAGACCATTTGGAGGAAATGACTGAATTAAAAAAACTAGCGTTCTTATAGTTATTGTTAAAAACAATCATAATAGTCTGCATTTCATTGGTGCCAGCACTCAGTCGCCTTTCTCGTTCTCACATTATACGTACGACACAAAATGTTCAAGCTTTCGACATGGCTACGATGCGGGATTTTAAGGGCAAACCCTCAGGGCTTCCGGTGCACACAATCGGGCCTTACGATGCGCTCTACGACAGAATGTTGCACGGGAGTCTAGGTGAATAGGGAGATCCGAATTCTGCATTGATCAGCATTGGTGGGTTCCAGGTTTTAGAGTCGTACTCTGGCAAATTATAACACAGAAATTGCCTACCTTCCGACAATGCAACTATTTACCAATTCTGATTTGCAGCCATGTTGAAACCGTGTCAAAGTGTGCCTGACGCAGTGAATGAGTAAAGGGAATGTATGGTCTGTGTGGTGACCAGGCAAGGTCAGAAAGTCAGCAGGGTTATTCTCCTTACTGATAAAACACTGATAATCCGTGACACAGACGTCATGCTGAACAACCCTCTCACTGTCCTGGCTATGCGAAGCAGACCATTTATGTTATGTGCAACCTCAGCACTTCACTGGCTTCAGTCCCTGTGCCCCTCCACCTACCCTATACCCCTCCTCACCGTGATACAGGACATAACAAGTAGGTTCTGGTAAGTGAGGATATATCACTCTTTGCCAATGTCAATGCTGGACTGAAGCTCCCTCTCAAGAACGGTCGTTGAAACACTGGTGTTGGAGTTCTGCCAGTGTCCTTATCTGATAAGAACCATGTTTGTAGGATTAAACCCCTAATATAACCTCATGCTGGCAACACTCCCTGGGTGTATTCAATGTACAACAGACCTGATTTAACTCCACACTAGGAATGTATTTCTCTTCTTTATTTGACTGTGTCTATTGAGGCGATTATGAAAAGAGAAGAGTGATCCATCCATAGTCAAACATAAAATTGAAAAACAGCCATATTTTGCTTATTTGACTTTGACATCTATAAACCTCACTGCTTTTAGGAATAGAAGCGAATTGATCGCTTCCAAAACGAAAAGAAAAGAGAATGGCAAACAAAACGATATTTATATAAAGCCTTTCCCCAACGGATGTGGTTTGCATCTTGATTTATCCCGTCATTGATGATAATATGGTTTTCGTATACACATCAGTTATGACATTTTTGGCGGGATAACGACACCGGGTAACCGGATGTTATCCTCGTAGGTCACCCAGGAAACCCTCACGCATCATCATACCCGCTTTACATCAATTGGAAGCCGTTGATGTTCAGAGATAAGATACTGAAAATGATATCAAATATACCAGAATTAAGCCACTTAGTCAAATATTATACATACAGGGAAAGGGTAAAGCACCCTTTTTTCAAAGGGTGCTATTCACTGAGACATTTCACGCTCGATAATTGCCATATTATTTACTAATATTCCATGATATTTTTATGTCTGGCCCCAAGTATTTCAGAAGGAGACTCTCGACAGTTGACGTCTACTGAGGAGGGACATTGTGGCGCCTGGTGCTGATGGAAGTCCGGCCCCAGATCGATACAGGATTAGACTTGCTCAAGTCTTTGATTATGAACATTCATTAAATGATTAAAGAAAATCGGAATACAATTCATTATAGTATATGTCCTTCTCTGACTGGCCCTGTGTCACTCAGAAGGGGTGGAGGGGTAGGATACAGGGACTGAGGCCAGTCTAATACAGGATCAATGCCGGGCGGCGGTATTGCATCAGCCCTTACATGCGCCATAGTGAGGATAAGATGGCGGAAGTGGCTGACGTGTATAACCACAGCAGAGTGGCGCAGTGGAAGCGTGCTGGGCCCATAACCCAGAGGTCCGTGGATCGAAACCACGCTCTGCTAATACTTTTACATGTATATTCTTACTTCTGAAAATCATGTGAAATATCATTAAAATAAACTAATAAGCACAGTCAAACTCTTGTTATAGACGCCTTTAGTAAAGTCCACGTCCATAAATAAGGAAGTTTGTAAACTATGACAAACAAAAAAAGGTGAGTATCAAAAGTTCATAAGGCACCTGCAATAACTCTGATTCCAATATAATGAGAGCCGATCACTAGAAAGTGGAGTGCACTGCCTATTGCATCATCCCAGCAGATAACTGGCCAGCTGCTGTTAAGATGTCGTTCCTACTCCCTCCTTGCACAGAGCAGAGTGGCGCAGTGGAAGCATGCAGGGCCCATAACCCAGAGGTCCGTGGATCGAAACCACGCTCTGCTAACAGTTTTACTTGCATATGCTTGCACTTATCAATCTGGTAATTATGTGAAATTTCTAGTCTCTAAATTTGGAAGTACAATATAGTGGTTGTGTGATTTAGAGCCGACATCTTGTAAACTACGTTAGTTCTTTCATCTTATAAACTACGTTTGTTTTCTCAACGTTGATGCAAGCCAGTAATTAGTATAATGATTTCCAATGTATAAAGATTTATCAGTGTTTTACTGGCCGATTCCTTTGGATCCATACATCTACCGACCGATTATACGATACTGTTAGACCAGTAATTAGCAGAATATTAGTTTTGACCAGTAAAGTATTGTGACATAAAAAGTTGATGTTGTGTTCTCTGTTATAGCCAGAAGGATTAATGCTAACAAAACGTTGAACATCTTATTACCTATTAGGGTGTCACCACTGACCGACCGAAGGGACCAGCATACTTTTAGATCTTTGTTTGATCAATGACCATCCAGAAACTCATACACTGATACAGGCAATCGCGAATGGTAATTTGCCCTTACCCCTGCCTTTTCTATCATAATCTCGATGTCCTGACTTGTACGGAAAAGGATGGTGTGAAAAACCACAGCAAAATGCAGCTTCACATACACAAGACAACCATGCATAGCACTTGAGTGGGGTCAGTGGAACAACCATGCAGTTCCATATTGATACTGTTTTGGGGAATTGGAGAACACCCATGGTGTAGTCATATATTGATACAGAGGAGGGGGACTGGGGGACAACCATGCAGTCCCATACCGATACCAATGTGTATACTCGCTGCTGATACTGAGGCGAGGTAGCTGCATGTCGTTCAGCCATGCGGCACCAGGCGTCGCCACTCCCACGTCTGTGTACATTATCATCTCTAATGAACCCAATCAACGCCCTCCAACAGCCACGTTTTCCCGCGCTCTCTAAACAAACAAAGAGCACAGTGTGTCCCACTGCCACCAGGGGCTCACTTACCACCCGCCAGGGGGCGTCACCTGGCACCAGGGGTTGCTGGTCGCCGCCTCGGGGGGCATGTGAGATCCGGTGTCTAATGGTTGGATTCAGGAGGGGTTGGGGTCAGGAGGGTGTGGGCCTAAGCCAACGACAGCGATTTACGCATGCAAATATGTAGAAGCAACGAGTATACTCGTTAGTAGAGGCTAAAATAGAGTCTCTGTGGTAAAACTTGAAAATTAATAAGAGATCGAACTGGGCACAGATAAACTTCAGAAAGAGACCACTAGAAACTGGTTATTTTAGGTATTGCTACCTTATCTTAGGAATTATCTTAAGGAAATTATAGCTCATCAACATTTAATTCAATTGATAGATGATGAACGCTTCCAGGGTAAAAGAACGGTGTAAACATGTTAGTGACGTTAATATGTTGTTTACAAAAAAATACATCTACAGTCAGAGCAGATGTCTGATATTTATTTCAGTTTTCTACTTAAAGTAGAGTTAAACACTCCAGGTTAAGGAGACATTAGCGTGGTCCCTGGTCGGCATGGGTTGAATCTCTGAAGGTGTTCACATTTCAAAACGCTCTGGAATCCCGGGGCGCAAACTGAACACAATTCTGGAAATGTAACAGTTTCCGCTTTCACAGGAAGACGCCGGACCCCCGCTGTGTACCACGTCACATCCGGTACGAGAACGAGGCGACTGACAGCTGAGAGAGGTCCACAAAAGGCCACACCCTACTTAAGACCCAGCTACCGAGCATGGCTGCCTCCATATAAACAAAATGGCGGTCGCATCTGGTAAAGGAACCAGCCTGGAAGTGAACCATTAAAGTGACACTCAAAGACCTCTTAGACGCTCTCCAATCCTAGTCTTTGTCACGCTGGGTTTGATATATGACAGATGTGCTTGGAGACCTGTCAGCGTCTTCTGCTACTGACGGTGACGTTAAACAGGCGGAAGTGACGTCATTCTGCAATAGGTGTCAAGTAGTCGTTGATTAGTATTACCTTCGTGACGTAATATAAGTTTATATGTGCATCATCTTTATTTGGAAATTCATAGAATATGCGGTAATCCCTACACTATCTATAAACAGATTGGAAAATCGTTTGGGTCTTTTTAGAATCTGGTAGTTTTATTGTGATAGTTAGCTTAGTAACTGAACCATGTATGTATTAAAGGTGCTAGGCTAAAGTATGAGTAGACTTGATTTAGTCTATTTAGGCTGATAAATAGTATGATAAAAATGTTTTGCAACAATTGTGCATGTAATCGTTTCTTACCATGACAAGACTACAATACGCAAATCATTTGATGATTAAGACATTTCCCTACATTTCTGCACGACTTTGTGAATAAAGATTACAGCTCAAAAGGGTTCTTCTTGCAACTGATATTGATAAAAGCGTGTGGAAAGCTATATCCTACTAGGTAGGAAAATAGTACCAACAGCGTTACAAACCTGGCGGGTTTTTTTTCTAATAATTAGTCGAAAGGAGGGTTATGAATACAACATTACCATAATTTTGATATGTATGATCATTTTCTCCTTTCATTTGACACCATGTGATATACTCGAATTGGCTTAGATGTTAATACACGTCAGGTACGTGGAGAATTAGACTTGCTCAAGTCTTTGATTATGAACATTCATTAAATGATTAAACACAATAAGAATAAAGCTAATTAAAGTATGTGTCACTCAGGGACTGAGGCCAGTCTAGTGGAGAATATGACCATGCATATCAAAATAAGGCTATATACCACATTGTAGAGAGAATGAAAATGGGTCATGAGTCAAACATAATAGCCCGACATAAGATTCTGTGTTTCAAATCAGTCCAGAGTCAAAGCGCCGAAAGTTGGATAAACACTCTGAAGTACAAATCAGTGTCATCCTTGTTCGCCTCAGGTCTCGTGAATGTACAGGATTCTTGTGGCATCTCACGAGAGGCGTTGTTGAGATTACGGGGAGTGATGTCCATCAGACTTTATGTACATTCACTGTGTCTGTGTCGGCCAGCCTTCTATCTGCCATCACTCATACAAATATTTACAATAACAGATATTTCATCGCAAGTTTGGGCTACTTGGGATGATCTGTTTGTGATGGGGAAGGTTACATGGATTCGTCTTTACGGCAGTATAAGTAGGAGACAGGTTGGGTTTGTTGTATACGGTGCTATACTCAGACGCTAAAACGTATTTACGATCCGATTTACAGAAAGTGTTTATTGTAAACCTCTAAACGTGTAATTGAATAAACTGGACATTAAACTATCCAAACAATCTGTATGTAGAGACCTGGCTCGTATTGTATGATGTATGATGTATGCTCTGGGTTGCAAAAAACTGTGCATGCAGAAAGATAGTGCGTTTAAGGAAGGGACACAGCGTTGTTTCTGAATAGTGTCTGTATAAAATACCAATCATTAAGAGTAAAACTATATGTGGAAATGGACACCTCTTGCCAAACGAGGAAAATTAAGTACTCTGTATATATACTTGAAGTCTAGTACGATTTCTCATTAGCCTAGAAAGGCTGTTGATAACAAACGTTCTATTGGAGAAATGTTGACCTTTCGTAAGGGAACCCTTACTGTAATTTGAATTTAGTGGACGGTGTTATCCGCAGATAGCGGCAGGTATTTCCACAACCAAATGCATGTTCATACTGTACTGTAGATTTTTTTCTGAATAAAGGGAGCGTTGCTCATTATAAAAAATAAAATAAAAAAAGATAGTGCGTTTGAAAAAATTGTGCTTTACCCTTTCCCTGCAGCACTCAGTTCTCCTGCTCAGCATTACACCTTTTTGGGGGAAATAGCAATATCATGTGATATGTCCAGTGAATTAAGAAATTTACCTTGGTCATTGATCATATTTTATTATACCACATCAAAGGTCAATATGGCTCTTTTTGTCTAAATTGTCAAAATATTTTTTAAAATCAAACAATTAATTTTTAATCTATTGAATTTTATATATAAGAATTAATGCTGCCTCTAAGATGCCTGGAGGCATCTTCCTGTTGTTAAAGGGTTAATTAAAGTGAACTAACATCGGCACGCAACTATTCGGACAAAGGTGGATAACAAAATACAATATAGACAGGTTGCAGATAAAAAACGGTTGTATACTCTTGGGATGTGAGTGCGGACGCTGTCGCAGTGACTCACGCCCCCTGAGGACGTCCGGCAGGGAAGAGCCTAGACTTGCTCAAGTCTTTGATTATGAACATTCATAAAATGATTAAAGATAATCGGAATACAATTCATTATCACATGTGTCCTTCTCTGACTGGCCCATGAATCAAAGACTTGTCCACTCTGACCAGAATCTCCTGTTTATGACCCCAAGCCACTCCCTGTAACCCTATACCTCCCTCTACCACTCCCCCCTCCCCTCCTCCAGTTCCCTGGCCGCCTGTGTTGTCATAGCAATATACTTTTCCTACTCCTGACTATGTCTCGATTGAGATCAAAGTGAGAGGGTATCAATCTCCCAGTAGATATCCTGACCAGTAGCCAGACCTCTGCTTGGGGAGTGTGGTGCAAAATCACACCAGTCTACACGGCCGATTACGGATGAAACCAGTCCCTGTGTCACTCAGAAGGGGTCGAGGGGTAGGACACAGGGACTGAGGCCAGTCTAGGAAGAGCCCAGCTCTGACCACATACAACATACACGTTATATTTATAAACAGACTCAAGAAGCTGTCACGTACAGCAAGTAGGCGGTCATGTGACTGCGACATGTTGTGAGAGATGGGCATGGGCAGGAAACCGGTCAGGAAACTATCACTTCACGATGGTCACGACTGAGGTGCCAACTCGCAAACTGAAATAAAGACCCAAACAACTTGCTCATGCCCTGTCATTGTTTGTACCGTCCGCGGTAATTTAATTTGTATCCGTCTTCTCTCAACTATGTTTCTCATGTCTTATGAAATTAAATTGTCCATTCCACTCCTTGCCTAATAAACGGAGATTTAGGAATGCTTTTTTCTTATCCATCCGAGCAATCACAAACAGTCTATAGACAGGGTATTAAAAACAATCTCTGAATAGAGGCATTAAGCTTATTCAAATGGCCTATAGCGAACACCTTTACTCAGTAATATCTTAAAATCAGAAGCAAACCATTGTCTGTGCATAATTTTCATAATGCGTTATCTCTGAAGTTTCTGAATTTGGAATAAGCCACCCGCATGATATCTAAATGCTCCACCCACCATTGGATTTATGTGACAAATCAAGAAAGGCTACAAAATAGCCCCAACAAACAGATGCGTACCGAATTATTTTTAGTAAAAAAAATCCAAAGAGTAGGGTTCCAATATATGGATGTTTCCCTGAATTATGCAGCTGGGGCCGTTGCTCCACGTTTACAGTGGATTTGCCGATCGCAGAATAACATGCTTCCCACTTTTGCGGATCGTCCCGATCGTAGCACTTCAGGCTATTTCGTTAAAAATGGGCTAGTTTGATATTCTCGGGAACGCTGAGTGGTGGCACCTCGACCCCCTGCCCCTTATTATTCTACATTTAGCAAATAGCGATCCACACCACGAGATGTCATCCCAGTTTTCAATATGGCGTCACCTGTATTCAATTAAAGAACAATGAATCTTCCCCTATCTCATTCAATATGTGGCCCTGAAAGTACTGTATCGCTATCAGATTGTACAAATTAGTGTACCATATGTATACAGTTACACCATCTCATATTACAAATAATCGTGAAAATAAGTGTGTGATCCATAATTAACGAACGATACAATAAAAGGAGGAGCAACGACTCCCAGTTGATGGGTTTGGTTAGGGGACGACTAAGTGACTGAGTGTAGACCCTTGAGTTTAGACCCATAGGGACACTTAAGTTGGCTTGCAAGTACAATTCTGGTTTATTTCCTGTTTTCTGCTTCAACATTCATTGCTTTGTTTCTCGGGGTCTATTCTCATGGGCCTCTACTCCTAGACCCTCCTGTTGGTTTCTACTGCTCCAAATCTAGACTTACTCAAGTCTTTGATTATGAACATTCATTAAATGATTAAACACAATAAGAATAAAGTTCATTAAATTATATATCCTTCTCTGACTGGCCCATGAATGAAAGACTTGTCCACTATAAACAGAATCTCCTGTTTATGGCCCCAAACCGCTCCCTGTTACCCTATACCTCCTCCTCCCCCTCCACCCTCCCCTCCTCCAGTTCCCTGGTTGTCATAGCAATAAATTTTGTCTGCTCCTGATTGAGATCAAAGAGAGAGACTGGAAGCCCATGGGAAAAATTATTCTACTTCTTAGACCCTACACCCACATTCTATGTTGGTATTACAATTATATGGGTCAGGTCATCATGGGTATCAATCTCCCAGCAGATATCCCGACCAAAAGCTTGGGACTTCTGCTTAAAGAGTGCTGGCCCTACATCGACCCGGCCTACATGGCCGTTTATGGATTTTACCAGTCCCTGTATCAAGCGGGGTGTAGGGGTAGAGGTGGTAGGATACAGGGACTGAGGCCAGTCTACTCCAAATCCTCTGTTCCCTTGCCCATCCGAGCAGTGGACCCTCTTAACCTTCTGTAAAGATTCTCATAACGTTACAGCCTTACAACAACCCTCAAGAGGGCTATCAAACATACAAACAACAATATGGTACAATGAGTCCATCTTACACAATTCTCTAATTGCTATTATCATCATATTCTAAACCTTGCTTTTGTTCATATGAAGCTCCATCGTAGTATTGATTTTATAACGTAATAACTCTAATTCATATACCCACACACAGCCATCAGAAGTTTAAACACAACCATCAAAGACTCACACATAGCCATCAGAAACTCATACACACCCATCAGATCCTCACACACAGCCATCAGAGCATCACATACTTCAACGAGAATAGAGAAATACATAGCCATCAGAGCCTCACACACAGCCATCAGAGCCTCACACACAGCCATCAGAGCCTCACACACAGCCATCAGAAACTCACACACAGATCTTAGAGACTCACACACAGCCATCAGAGCCTCACACACACCCATCAGAGCCTCACACACAGCCATCAGAGCCTCACACACAGCCATCAGATATTCACACACAGCCATCAGAGCCTCACACACAGCCATCAGAGCCTCACACACAGCCATCAGAGCCTCACACACAGATATAAGAGCCTCACACACAGCCATCAGAGCCTCACACACACCCATCAGAGCCTCACACACACCCATCAGAGCCTCACACACAGCCATCAGAGCCTTACACACAGCCATCAGAGCCTCACACACAGCCATCAGAGCCTCACACATAGCCATCAGATATTCACACACAGCCATCAGAGCCTCACACACAGCCATCAGAGCCTCACACACAGCCATCAGAGCCTCACACACAGATATAAGAGCCTCACACACAGCCATCAGAGCCTCACACACAGATATAAGAGACTCACACACAGCCATCAGAGCCTCACACACAGCCATCAGAGCCTCACACCCAGCCATCAGAGCCTCACACACACACCCATCAGAGCCTCACACACACCCATCAGAGCCTCACACACAGCCATCAGAGCCTCACACACAGATATAAGAGCCTCACACCCAGCCATCAGAGCCTCACACCCTGCCATCAGATATTCACACACAGCCATCAGAGCCTCACACACAGCCATCAGAGCCTCACACCCAGCCATCAGAGCTTCACACACAGATATAAGAGCCTCACACCCAGCCATCAGAGCCTCACACCCTGCCATCAGATATTCACACACAGCCATCAGAGCCTCACACACAGCCATCAGAGCCTCACACCCAGCCATCAGAGCTTCACACACAGATATAAGAGCCTCACACACAGCCATCAGAGCCTCACACACAGATATAAGAGCCTCACACCCTGCCATCAGATATTCACACACAGCCATCAGAGCCTCACACACAGCCATCAGAGCCTCACACCCAGCCATCAGAGCCTCACACACAGATATAAGAGACTCACACACAGCCACCAGAGCCTCACACACAGCCATCAGAGCCTCACACACAGATATAAGAGCCTCACACACAGATATAAGAGACTCACATACAGCCATCAGAGCCTCACATACAGCCATCAGAGCCTCACACACAGCCATCAGAGCATCACATACTTCATCGAGAATAGAGAAATACATAGCAATCAGAGCCTCACACACAGCCATCAGAAACTCACACACAGATCTTAGAGACTCACACACACCCATCAGAGCCTCACACACAGCCATCAGAGCCTCACACACAGCCATCAGAAACTCACACACAGATCTTAGAGACTCACACACACCCATCAGAGCCTCACACACAGCCATCAGAGCCTCACACACAGCCATCAGAGCCTCACACACAGCCATCAGATATTCACACACACCCATCAGAGCCTCACACACAGCCATCAGAGCCTCACACACAGCCATCAGAGCCTAACACACACCCATCAGATGGGTTACAACTGTCACTCCCGCGGACATGACTACACCGCACACCTGGCCACTTGACCCAATGAGCAGCTCCGGCTGGTGAGTAAGGCGGGAACTATACGGAGCAGCTCACTGGGCAGCTGGCATTCACACGTCGGGCGTGGGAGATAAATGTACGGGGACCGTGCTGGTATGTGGCCAGTTCGAAATTGAATCTGATCAACCCAGATTATCCCAAATTAACAAGTATGGTAGAGGTTAAAGAGGTTAAAAAGGCCTGCCTATCTGGTCTAAGGAGTTATCTTTAACCCTTAAGCGAGGGGTGGCTGTGGCAATGCACTGCCCATAAGGTCGGGTAGTATTAACCGTATAAACCGCCAGAGGACCGGTCTTCCAGGCCAATAGTAGAATATTCATGATTTGATCACGTGACATAACACGTGATCTTTAATATAATTCCATGATCATTTTAGAATATTAAATGCCATATTATACCTATACTCTTTGGATGTTTCAACTTTATTGATCCATTATTTCTTAAAATATTACATAGTAACTATGATTTTGTAAGTCTTGGAAAACGATGCCTTAAGGCATCACCCGGCCACACTCGGCAGTGCCTTAAGGCATAACCCAGCACAAATGGGTTAAGACTCCAGTACCCATACTGGAAACGTTAAATCATCTGTTTACTTTACTTGATGAATATTCAACAAATGCAGTGCATTTCATGTTCCTTTTCTGCTGCAGCAGACTCCGCACTCACAAACGCCAATGCACGCCAATAGACCTTCCGATACACTACATTGTAAAATGTCAAATTCTATGCATGATGCATAATTGGTCATGGTCAACTGGGTATACCTTAGGACGGTGAGACCTAGGCACATTTTCAATGTCACCGATTTGGCATGGAGATAGTGAAGGAGTAGTTTATGCAGCATGTTGAAGCTTTCTCCAGACCTAGGCAGCGTATCCAGTGGACTGCATGTGAGGACTGTACATTGACAGGTCACCTGATTTAGAGGCTGCTCTGAGTGGGCAGTAAAGGTGTGTCTGTGCTTCTGGGAAGGCCAGTGCGGCGTGTTGTCTTCATTCAGAGAGTTTTAAATGTAAACCTCGCAGTTTTTTCCGTCTTAGAATAACCATAACCATTCATCCCCACATGTACTTTCAAAAACATCCCCCTGCCATAATTATATTACTGTTTTATACCAAAAGAATAGTGAAGTGTTATTCATTGTGTTTGTTTTCTATTCAAAGGAATCATGATTTCTCTATGTCAGCATTGACCCTATGATATAGAACACAAACATCCAACTGGTCAGGATCCATATCTTAATGTGACAGCGAAAAGGTCCAAGATAATATGAAGTGACGTCACAAGTTTGAGTCTGAGTTTATTTATCCCACGCATTTTGTTGGCTCCGTAATGTCACTCGTCTTCGACTCGTGAAATTACGGAGCCAACAAAAGTAGTGGCATAAACAACACTTTATGTCACACCGTGACATAAACAAATCCCATGTTAAGCCTATGGTGTTTTTTATTAGGGGAAGGATGAAGATTGTTACTTCAATAGTAAATTAACCTGTCTGACCAGTGCTCGATGTGCAGCCGGCACCTGCTACAGATGTATTAGACCATAAACACTGTATTGTAAGGATTGCTATTATATTGCTTCTTGCAAATCAACAGGATAATCTAGCAGTATGTCACATAGATCTGCTTGTGCTGTTTAGGAACTATTGGTGTACTTAGTGATAATCGTCTGTCTGAAACTGTCCCCTCACAAAGATTACAGTATCATTACAAGTTTTATCCACATTCTGTTCGCTACACTCTCCTAGCAGGAATCTTATGCCGCCGGTCGTACGTAGACCCAAGCACCACGAGGAATCTGCCTGGAGACTGTGTCTATACTATCTTGACCTTAGGAAACCTCCACTGCCACTGACGACCGCCCATTGGTCGAGCACATGTCACATGGTACAACTCAAGCGGTCACCATGGAGATCAAAGATGGCGGCCGCCTGCCCCCCGCATGGTCTGGCGCCTCAGCTGGTCAAGTCAACAGATGGCTGTTTGTGGAGCAAATTAATGTATCTTGTCCGCTGTTTTCAAACAGATAAGTTAGTCCTAAGGTCTGCCGAATACACTTCTAGGGTAGTGGGCCAGGAACTCTCAACAAGTCGGTGAACCACTGACTGGTATTCGTCATAAAACGTTGTTTCTCTCAGTGGTTTTTTGTTGTTTTTATTTCATTTTTAAACAATTATATGGAGGGAATATGCACATGTCGTATGTAAAATGATCCAGTTACAGCTGATATAACTGTTGTCCTGAACTAGCAACTTATGCATGTGTAGCACATTTCAATTTACTATAAACTATTTTCTGGAACATTTAATCTTGCATTTGGAGCGGGGTTCAGCTCTCAGGTGTATTCCAATAGTAGTTAGAAGGAGTCGGCTAGAGGTCAGAGACTCACTTTCCAGACTGGGTTTCTTCACTCTGGTATTAATGCTGGACACTACAACTCTCTTTCGCTTGGTAGACTGTAACTTTTACGTGTCATCTATTTGCAGGTAGGCAGGGTAGTTTGTAGCCATAACCTTTTTTCTACAAGTCGGTGTTACATCTCATCTACTTGCTTACACCATGCCTGCATCCATACAAACACCTGGCAACGTATTCTTTAGCCTTTGATGACTGAGTGTATTAGCATATTAGGTTTATAATTCCAATGTATACTATTTCCAGAGAATGTGCTGCAATTGCATGGTACTGGTAATTTGGTGTGTCATACATGCATATCACCCCAATAATACTTTACATATACCTTAGATACCACAGGAACACCCAAACTGGATACACAATGATACATTGTCAGGTCTATCAGGTGCTTATCTTTGTGCAAGGGAAAACCAAGACAATAATAAACTCTAAAGTCTAGACAGACCATACTCATTGATACACTGTCCGAGTTTGCTCTAGCAGTCTTGTCCGTGAAAACTACAACACTCTTTGCAATCACACCTCCCGTTCACACTCTAAGTGTGATTACTGTATGTCTCTATAGGCTTGAGGCGGGACTATAGGCTTGAGGCCGTGTTTGTCCGACGACTGCCTTACTAAGGAACTCCTCGTTAGATGGCATTGAACGGCAACACCTGTATCATCCTTATCCTATGTGATGACTAGGTACCTAGACTAGGTGGATCTTCAGAGTAAGGTGTCCGTCTGTATTGACTTGGCAACAGACTGCTCTCGAGACCCTTTCATCCACAGTCAGGTCGATTCTTATTATTTATCCTACCCCTAATATAAAATTCCATAGGCTTAACACTGAGTTTCCGTATGCCACGCTGACTGGCATACGAACTTTTATATGCCACTAGTGGCATACAGAATTGTTATCATGTGATTTTCCAAAATCGAGGAGTCAGGGTAGGATAAAATCAAAACCTGATTCGTTTTAATCTTGGCCACCGCATGCCGCTCCTGGAGTTTTGGCTCCGGACTTCACTCGGCTTCGCCTCATGAAGTCACTATGCCAAACTCCAGTCGTGGAATACGGTGGCCAAGATTAAATCTCATCCAGTTTTACGATAATACCAAGGGGGTGTTTTCAAAACTAAGAACGATATTCTCTGAATGGGCATCATTAGGACTGATATCAGCGACAGTGACCGGGATCAGAGTGTCCCGTTTTTAAATGTGGTAATCACAATCTTTTGTAATTTTCATCATTTACCTCAGTGCAAGAAACCAACTAGCAACAGACCTAAAAAGATTAAAAAAAACTTCTTTCCTGATCGTTTTGTTAGATCATCCTCCGTAAAGACAGTATTTGAAAGACATTCTCACACAGGTATAAAATAATAATCATGCATTCGACCTCCAACCCATTCAACTCAATACCCACTCCAGTAAATATTTAGATATAAACCTTTCCCGTTATAAATAAAATCTTTGGTACAAGAAGGTATGCGTGACAGATCCCTTACTACCACTCTTACGTGGCTCTGAGAGGTGCCTCGGCCAAGATCTACAGTTTGACAAGGCTTAACTCAGCTACTTAACCTTGTATCAGTGACACTGAGTCTCAGGTCAAGCACCTTAAGCTACTTCAGTTTGGCTTTCTCAATGTTTATTGTAACCGGCTCTGCCTATCTCTGGCTCCCTGTTACTTCCCTGTGTGCATCATTTTAGATGGAGGGTACCACGCCCGGGAACGCCTCCAGGCATCACCGCGCAACAAATGGGTTAATAGAGTTGGAAAATGCACACACACACAAACACACAGATATTTATATATCGACCCACAAGATACATGATAATTCTACACAAATGAGTGATTAAATACTTGAGCCACACCTAACAAATGTAACATATAAGACGGTTAAGTATTCATTATCCTGCTGTAAAGTCTACAGCCTAACCTCAGCCAGGGTAGACCTTAAGAGTAAAGAAGCAACAACTCAAGACACATGCTTATGTGGAACAACTAGGAGTCAAGAACTTAAATGATTTTAATGACAACTGGAGGTTCCTATATACACATAGCAAGATACATATTGCTGCAGGATGAGTTTGAAAGCTCTGTGCTGTGATTGGTTGTTGAACCGATAGGCAATGATGTTTTGGTGCATGTGGATATTACGGGAACTAGAGTGTGCAATAGTCACCATGAACACGCCATTCACTACATGGCTGCCGTACTGTAAACATTATGACAACACGATCAGCTACAAAATGGGGACTCTTCCAATTCAGTCATTTTTGACAGTAATAAATTTTGATGATTAATTTCCTGCATACTAACCAATATACTTGGACGCGATAGGGATGTAGAGACCAGAGCATTACAATGCGTTGCCATTCTATAATGATTCAGCGTTTTTTAACTACTGTTATCAAAAAAGGGGACCCTTTCTCTGGCGTTTAATAACGGTCACTCATTTCTTTTCTTTCCCGTTAATCAAAGACTATTTCATTCTTATAATCTTGTAAAATACAACATGTATCTCATCCACCGCCGTTCAGGTGTACCATCCTTCGTTGTTTGTAAAAGAGGTACATCTTATTTCAACTTTCCAGTCACCACAGGTACTTCACACATAGACTGGCCTCAGTCCCTGTGTCCTACCCCTCCACCCCTTCTGAGTGACACAGGGGCTGGTCTCATCCGTAATCGGCAGTGTAGACTGGCGCGATTTTGTGCCACACTCCCCAGGCAGAGGTCTTGAGCTACTGGTCAGAATATCTGCTGGGAGATTGATACCCCCAGTGTGCTTTACTAGAGTCACAGTCAGGAAGAGGCGACATGTATTGCTATGACAACACAGAATGATACCCTCTACTTTGATCTAAATCGGGTCACAGTCAGGAGCAGGCTAAATTTATTGCTATGACAACACAGGCAGACAGGGCACTGGAGGAGGGTGGGGGAGGGGTAGGAGGGGGTGTAGGGTTACAGGGGGGGTGGGGCGGCTTGGGGTCATAAACAGGAGATTCTGGTCAGAGTGGACAAGTCTTTGATTCATGGGCCACTCAGAGAAGGACACATACTATAATGAATTGTATTCCGATTTGCTTTAATCATTTAATAAATGTTCATAATCAAAGACTTGAGCAAGTCTACTTCACACACGTATCCTACTCCGTTTACATCCCCATTGATTTTCTAACTCTGTGGGTTTCATCTTCCAAGTCCGTCTAGCGATTCATGAACAAATTGTATTCATCTAAAAATTGCTTGTTCAATTGACAAAGGTTACAACAACGAAGACTGTTGCTGAAATGGAAGAAACAGCAGCTTCAACTCTCAGACTAGAAGCCTGTGAGATAAAAACATGAGTTCCGACGTGCACGTTTTTTAAACCCCTCCTGACGGAGTACAAACATGTTTAAAACTGACCAGAACAGCACCACCAACAACATTCTGCTGATCACTGGTGGCACAGCCTTCAACAAACACACAATCAAACCACATCACGCCACAGAATGAAGTGCCTCTCCGGACCCTCCTCTTGTCCCTCTGAGACCTAACCTCCTGCAGCACTCTCCGAGCAGAGTCTCTGTGCCGGAAGGGATTACGAGTCTCTGCAATAAACCATGACGCAACACAGCGGAAAAGGTACCACAACTACAGTGTCAGTGTTAGATGAGCTTCAGAATTGCAGTTGTTTCTCCTTCGGCTATAATCAAAGACCATCATGATTTCAAAAAAGAATTTTGTTAAGAACCCGAACTTTGAATATGACTTAAATTGTCTGGGTTTTTTTATGAATAATCATCAAGATAATTAGGCTATAAGGAACATTGGGCCGGGTTAAGAAAACCAGCTACAGAGTAGAAGCTGGAACACTTCAACCTCTTTCTTAGCTGCAGAGATCAACGGAACAAGTAATGTATTTGAATGTATAAATCTACAATGCTTTCAAATAAATTAAATACAAAAACTAATCTAAAAATAACCAGTGACAAACAAAGTTGAAGTCGCTGCCACTTTGATCAAGTATACGTATGTATATGATTCATTGTTTATTCTACACAGGATTTACCAGAAGACAGGTGAAATTGTATGTGGCTTACACATGCTCCGAGGAATTGACGCGTAGTAATATCCGCGTATATGCGAGGATATTGTGTGGCGTCAACTCCGAGGAGCATACAATTGATTTTTATCTGAAACCAGTTTATATTATATTTATTGTCCACCTTCATCAAACTGTCGGTATGCGGATTTTAGTCCACTTCAATTATGCACTAATTTCTCATCCGTACTATTTCCCCGTGATACCCTGGTTTGGAGATACGATTGGCGGTTCAGAATAGATCTTCTGGGAGAGTGATACACTGGTGCGGAGATGTAACCAGTGGTTCAGGATCTCTGTTGGGAGAGTGATGCACTGGTGCGAAGATGCTACGAGTGGCTCAGGATATGTGCTGGTTGAGTGTCCCTGTAGCATATAGAACACAACCAACCTTTTAAATGTTAGACACCGAGAAACACTAAAGACCCGGATTTTGTTCTCAACAAGTTTCCCTGACGCAGAGTTAAGTACAGCACACTGTTCAGGGTCTCTGCTGGGAGAAGGCGCCTGTAGCAGCTGCGTGTCATGAGCAGTTCCCGAGCTGCTCCATCTTCCCGTGAGCGCCTCGCGCCGTGCCGCGCCCGGCCGGGTACGCGCCGCCCGGGGTCGCCAACACCCGCCTCTCGACGTGCCTCTCGGGGTTCACGTAATGACGCAATGTTAAGCCTGGGGCCTGGTCCATAAAATAAACATTAAAAACAAAAACAAGGATGGCAAAAGATTGATCTCCAAACCACGAATGAAACTATGATTCTCTCTTTTAAAACAAAAATTCTTTATTGCTTTCGATTTTTCAACCGTTCTTCCAGGCAACATAAATGTGAGATATAACACCAACAATTCAAAAAGTTTATGATATTTACAATGCATGGGTGATGGCATAACATTCACAGTGCGCATTCAGTGAGTTTTTGATATCTAGTCTTAACTATTTACATTTATATATCAACATGCCACATGCAGGAGCATCTTTCTTTCTCATAAAACAACATCGAGAAAAGTTGTTATCTAGAGTTAGTTATTTTCTCTGGCTCTATAGCGGACCAGAAATGGCGAATATTGTTATTCATTGCAGAACAGTGGGTTTTATTCATCCGTACACCTTGTAAATGCACGTATATGACATATATGTTAAAGCTGGCCCCCACCTACCACGATGGTCTACGACATACTTCCCGATAGCTACGATTTGAAATGGCCAAATCGTGACCTATCGGGAGGTCCCCGATAGTTTAAAATCGTGGACACGGTTTGAAATCGTAGAGCGTAGAAATGCCTTTGGAGGACCAAAAACATAAACCATGGTCACGATTGCCTCACGATTCAATCGGTGTACCAATTTAGATCTCAGGCAGAGTTTTAATATTGAAATATATTATAATTTTAGAAATATTTAATGAATCTAAATATTCTTTTAGAGGTATTTACAACATATTATGATATTATTTTGCAGACACTAAAACAATCAAATTGAAGAATATAACTGTGATAGAATCATAATTCTGTTATGAAACTATTATTTTCAGACACTTAGACTTCCTCAAATAATATCAGATTTACAGTGATTATACATCTATATGCGCCCTACCTAACTCCAGAATTTCATAATTTTCCATTAAGTATTTCACCCAAAAGAGATATTTTCCCGATAAATCAAACACAATACCCTACGACAGGCTACGAAAATTCTAACATGTTGGATTTAATCGGGACCTCTATGATTGACGTTTTCTATCGCAGCCTATCGTGAGGTATCGCAGACAGCATCGCAGAAACCTGTTCCACCTACCACGATTTTTGCTTACCTCACAATAGAATCGGTATGGTGTCGGGAAGGCAGTCGTAAGGCCTATCGGGACCAGAATCGTGGTAGGTGGGGGTCCCCTCTTAATGTTCACATTTGAATACTCCCCTATTATGGACCTGTGTAAGCAGTGTAAACAACACAGATTTTGTGTGTACATGAATTGGTAATTCACCTATAGTAAACATACATCTTACACGTATACCTGTAGACTTCAACATACATCCTTGTCAGGCTGCTCTGTATGCTTCCAATCGGTCTTTGGAAGGAACTTAAAGGCATAGCGGACAACATGGCTTGAAAATTAAAACCCATGTCATTTTTCTGAAAATGGAATACAATGATCTCGGAGTACTGTAGAGCAAATATCTGACTTAAAAATTGGGGGTCAACATGCTAGATTTTGATTTATAGGGCAATATTATGATCATTCTATATTAGATTATATGGAAATTCTAAAAGTTGTTTTTCACATAGTAAAACCCACGTCATTTTCCTCAAACTTTTGCATAATATATATGTATAGGACTACATATCTATTTTTTTTAAATCATAGGTCACCGTCCTTGTTTTTGAAAGAATTGAAGAAAACAATATTTTTCAGTACATTTCCTATATAAAGGGCACAATCCACCAGGCCGATTTCTCACCCGATTTATTGTTCCTAGGCCCTTAAGAGGAAGCTCACGTATTGTAATTCATTTAATTCTGATAATAATAGTTTAATAAATGACCATTTTCAAAGATTTGAGAAATTATAAGGCATCCGATTATAATCGGCGATTGTCTGGCAACGGAATCGGCTACCGTCGGTCCAGTGGAATTCTGCCTTTAATCAAGCAAATGTTAATTGTTTTATTTTACCATTTAAAATTGGATAAACTGGACAAAACATTAAATCTACTCATTTAGAATTAGAATGAATCAAAAGGAACCAATTTTGACTGTTAATTGAAAATATCTAAAAATCATCAGGTGGCGCCACCGTGAATTGTAGCATGTGCCTTTAAAGCTGCACTGACCGTGTGATTGGCGTAGGTCTGTGGTGGACAGTGCTGGTAATGAGTGTGACGACAGACCGATGATGATTAGTCTCCCGTCTGTCTGTGCGTCACCCTACCGCTCTCCTCTGTAGGTGACCATAATGTGGGTCTGGTTAGGGCCTAATGACTTTACGCGATCTGCAAAGGGGGAAGTAGAGTGACAGAGCTGCGGCGGCATGTCCCTTTTCTGTGTGCATGTGATGACACACACAACACATGCTTCATTTGCATCCTTGTTTCACGGTGCATCTTATTTAGAGTACCTGAGTTGATATTTCTCTCATGTTAATCCAGGGAGGTGTTTTATAGTCGTGACGAACTTCGATAGTGGCCGTTTCAATTGTATACGAATTTTCATACCTGCGAATGTATGGCGCAGCTATATCAAAATGGATCTTAGACCATGAGTGATCATTTCAGCCCAGCAGGTCTCTATGCAACACCTTGCGTATGACACACTACCGAAAGCTTAATATATACCACTTTTGCAACATCCTGTTTGTTTGCTAAATGTCACGCCTATTTGAACATAACATTTTCATTCCAGACTTCCCCAAGTTTTAGTGTTTCACTGGTTTCACACCATAGAATGGTGATATAATCTATGGTATAAATTCAGGTTGAACTTCACCAATTCAGATTTACAAAAGAAAAGATTATTCTAGTAACTCTGCATTGAATGAAATGAGAGTTATTTTTCATCGCACTCCAGATAAACATGGTATAAGGGATGAAAGGATAAAGGAGAAAGGTGGCTGCAGTGTGTTTCATATGTTTTTTTTCTTAATTTATTGAACATAATTCACTGGTAGGGCGGTTTTCAATATGGCTTCCAAACAGATCTGGATTCGGTAGCCAGTAAATAAATTGTTAAGACAATTGCAAGTTCAGACCAAGTTTAAATAACAAGACATAGAGAAGATACAGTAGTATTCGGTGAAGTAATACCGTAATGTCTATAACCCTCCACACAATTCCGATGATGTTTTTGGTAAAAGATAATGTGACGGGAAAAATGCAACGCATCTTCAGGCCCATAACATCTTGGTTCTCATAGATTGAGTTTGTTTGCTTGGGTAAATGAAAGTAAGTTAATGATACAGTGTTAAACACCTATACTCATGTCATTACAAGAAACTGAGCTTGCTTGAGTCTAGTCTGGTATCCTTGTTTAATAAGTTTTTACAAAGGTAGTCTGGCGACCTTTAACAAGGACATTATGTGCGTGGTCTATGAAATTTATACTGCATTTTATCCTTTGACTGCAGATTGATATTTCCATTATCAGTTTGTAGAGTATGATTGATAGATCTGTGCATATCGACGTTATACTTTTGGTGTTACACCTTATACGTTCTAAGGTCCTATCTCCGAAGTAATGTCCTTTAGAGTTGGACTACAAACCAACATTCAAATTTGTAGTTTTGAGGATGGAATCCGGATTAACGAGGAAAGAAAAAGACAAGAAGAAGAAGAAGAAGAAGAAGAAGAAGAAGAAGAAGAAGAAGAAGAAGAAGAAGAAGAAGAAGAAGAAGAAGAAGAAGAAGAAGAAGAAGAAGAAGAAGAAGAAGAAGAAGAAGGAGAAGGAGAAGGAGAAGGAGAAGAAGAAGTAACTTATTTGATTTATATATCCATATAGAATGTGATTTGGGGATTGGGGAACAGTGGTACATTGCATACTGGAGTGGTACATTAGGAATAGAAACAGCCTTGCTCGTGGACCTAGCAAGCACAAAATATCCCTCACATTTTCTCAACAGAAGTGAATTTTCAAAGATGTCAAGTGATTCTACTAAATCTACAGCTAAAATTCATTTGGTTATTTTGTTGTCCTGATCCCAGGACACTGCAGATTCATCATGGAGCAACTAAGCTTTTCCTTTGTGTAATATTTTGTGTTTTGTTTAGCTTTTCCCCTGGTAGCAGACACACGCAGCCATGTGTGGCTGAGTGGCCGTGGTGACAGTTGCCGAGTGATCAAACTAAACACGTACGTTAGCTTTCTGTCTGACCTCTCTGCCCCCACTGACCCCACCACTCACCAGGGTGCGCCCTCAGCCACTTGTCCACATGACCAGGCAGAGTCCGCTCGCCGCGCCTCCTGGCGGGACGTCTGTGTATGTTTGGACTACTCTCCAGGCAGATACTCGGAGACATATGGGGAGTGATCTGTATTCTATACAATTTATGGGTATTCCCTCAACCAACGAGTATAGAAAGGAATACTGAAAGGGTTGGCCTAAGGGGTTAAAGTCTGTCTATGGTGTCCTTGTTCTTTTTTTTATAGATTCTGTTAAATAACGCACCAATGATTACCAGGCCACTTCGGTCAAGAAAATAGTTACACAGAACCTAAAACAATGTGATTCTGGCATGCAGTTGCAAGGACAGGTGGCGTCATCATTACAATTTTTTTTACTTCTTTGTTTATTGCACAGTAAAATACCGCTTTTCCCACAGCAGCAAGGCGCAATGAGTCGACCCGCTTAACCCTCTCCTCTTCCTCCTCCCTCGCTCTCTCTCTCTCTATCTCTCTCTCTCTCTATCTCTGTATTTATGTATTTCTCTCTCTCTGTGCCTCTGTTCGTCTCTCTTGATCTTGGTCCATACACTTCCACAACCTCCCCCGCCCCCTACATTCCCGATCCCATCTAGCTCTACTATATATCTGGCAACGATTACGGAGTCTCCATACTAATTCATTGCGTAAACCACATGGTTGAGATTGTGGGAGCTTGTAATCTCCACCTTGCATAAAGTGGAGATTAACAAAACAACTCCCCTGTGTTCAAAATAGCGCATGAGAAGATTGGAGATCATTATGTCTTTTCTTTGATAATTTAAATTTGTAATGCCGAATAAAAAATACACTTTGAACTGGAGAGCGGTTGTAATATCCTCGGACAAGACACTACATAATATCTTCTGGTAGCCCCTCATTTCTTAGGTCCCAATCCCTCCTACTTTCACTTCCACCCCTTTCATATTTGAGGGGAAATGGTGATTTCCTAGTAAATTATTATTCATCTATCTCGTCATGGAAACGGAAGTGATGCTACATCTGATTTCCCATGTAATAATTCACCAAAATGGCACATTTCATGCAGCACAATCTCTAATGACTTTTTTAATACTTAACTCCTCTATTAATTGCAATGTCATGCAGATTTTCTTTAGCATAACATTATTTGGCAGCTATGACCATAAAAAGGACGTTGTCATGAAACACATAGAAACAATGACTTCTGAAAATAGTAGTGCCAATTACTGCTGTGTAATATTGCTATATTTATCAATTTTAATTCGTTGTTCCCATAGACTTCCCCTTGATAATGGAATGTTACCAATCTTACAAGAAAATTGGGAAGAGCATATTCCCATAGTATTTCTTTTTATCAGTGTATGCAATATATGTCAATAACATATATGTCTTTCTTCTGTTAACATGGAAACGGGTATAATGCCATACCTTCTGGAGCATACACTCATCAGATTCAGATTCCTGAGGTCATAAGTGACTGACATGGGAAGTTCTATGAAATAGACTTAAGATTGTCCCGAGGATATATTTGTAGGGCTCTTTTGGGGAGTTTGCTCCTCTTATCTACCAAGGACGGTGAGTCAGAAACAAGAAAAAGGGACAGAGGAAGAGAGGCGGAGACAGAGAAAGACAAAGAAACAGGGCAGTGACAATGGATTAGGGAAGGAGAGAGGGGAGAGAACATTAACATTAGTGAAAGGAGACAGGGTGTTGTAGAGAGTGAGGAAAGGAGAGAGGGAGAGAGCATTGACAATGGTGGTAGGAGACAGGGTTTCGTAGAGAAGTAGAGAAAGAGAGGGGGAGAAAACAATGACATTACTGGTGGGATACAGGGTTTTGTAGAGAGTGAGGGAAGGAGAAAGGGAGCGAACAGTGACATTACTGGTGGGATACAGAGTTTTGTAGAGAGTTAGGGAAGGAGAGAGGGAGAGAACAGTGACATTACTGGTAGGAGGCAGGGTTTTGTAGAGAGTGAGGGAAGGAGAGAGGTAGAGAACAGTGACATTAATGGTAGGAGGCAGAGTTTTGTAGAGAGCGAGTGAAGGATAGAGGGAGAGAACAGTGACATTACTGGCAGGAGACAGAATTTTGTAGACAGTTAGGGAAGGAGAGAGGGAGAGAACAGTGACATTACTGGCAGGAGACAGAGTTTTGTAGAGAGTTAGGGAAGGAGAGAGGGAGAGAACAGTGACATTAATGGTAGGAGACAGAGTTTTGTAGAGAGCGAGTGAAGGAGAGAGGGAGAGAACATTGACATTACTGGTAGGAGGCAGGGTTTTGTAGAGAGTGAGGGAAGGAGAGAGGTAGAGAACAGTGACATTACTGGTAGGAGGCAGGGTTTTGTAGAGAGTGAGGGAAGGAGAGAGGTAGAGAACAGTCATATTACTGGTAGGAGGCAGAGTTTTGTGGACGATTCTTCTCACTAGTAAACCCCTCCCAGACCATCTCCCAGGTGGTCGTCGTTCATTCCCAAAAAGGGTATTGTCAACAAGTTTTTAAAGTGCTGGAAATACCCCTCATCTTCGGAATGTAGGCGAGGCCCAAGTCGTTTATTTGCAATGCATTTTTATATCCCTTGCTATGTTTTCGTCAGAGTCAGGGTGAAATGACTCTGACATCTCATTGCTATTAGCACGTTTGGTTCTACATTTTCTACGTTCCTTTCGTATAAACTATCCAGAGACAATTTATTTAACTGGTTCGCTGTAAAATATATTCGGATAAGAGGTGGCTTGTGCTTTATTTAGTTTATTTAGAGATATTTACAAATGCCTTGGTCTGGTGGGTCACATGGTAAGTATTTCAGTTTACGACCATTCTATGGTCGGGTGATGTTAAAGACATTTACATTCCAGTCCATCAGTCTCTTCTAGTAGAAGCCTACGCATAACATGCTTCACGTTTGAGAAAAACAATCTTATAACAGGCAAACAACTCAGCAAGCTAAGAATTCATTTCCAGAATCTAACGCAATTTTTCAACGGATTTTAATCTCTTTAACCATGACATAAAGAGCCACTGATGCATTATAGTCATGGTCAAAGTGACGCTCACATCTGCTAGTAATTCCAAATAACTGGGTGAAAAACATCACAATGATTCATTTCATAATAGAGTATATCAATTGCTGACAGAGATCGGATACGAACCTTAATATCAGAACCATTCCAGTGCGCAACGTATTAATCCGATGTCACACTCGTGAGAAATGTCTCCACCGCTTTTATAGACTCTCTCAACACGATTCCTCAGCTGCAAGGTATCAATAACAAATACAATGGTCTGGGTTTTTTTCAGGGTGTATCTTTTTCTGCTTCGGATCACGATGTCTACCACCATCGCCTTATCCTTAAAACGTTTCACCTTAGTTCAGAAATAATCCTCCAGCCGTACCCTTTGCCCTACATAGAATGCATCCCTATGGAGCCAACATGTGCTTGGTGAGTGGGTATCAGGAGACGACGACGTACGTCATTGAAACAGGTGGTTGTCATGGTAACATAATACTAATTAGCATCACATGTTCTTTTCCTGTAATTGTCCAGGGGACTGTGGACCCTAACTAAACATTGCCTTTTAACCTGATCGGTAGTGTCAGCACCCACCACCAGATGTCGGGCAGAGGGCGTCCATGACATGGAACTCTTCTTGGAGAAGGTGCTAAAAGATACCTGTCACCTGGGCAGAGATTAGTGTCGACGTTCTGGGTCAATGGATTCACATCCGGTTGGGTCATCTGAGTGTGACATGTGGCTGGCATGGCAGTCATATCTTTCCTCTTCAACCTCTCCTCATAGGTACATGTTGTGGTCATGTTTTTCTACAAAAGTAGGAATTTGAAGAAGAAGATTGCCATTTTATGGTATGGTGGTTCTTAAAAATCCTTGTTCTCGATTTTATTTGTGTTCCATCCAAATTTCAAAGTTATAGTTTAGCCAACTAGGTTGAAGCACAGAAGATTGTGTGGCGAAAACAAATGTTTAACAACCTTTCTTTTCATCGTTTGGACGATTGTTGGGTGTCCCAAATAAGAGTGTAAGAGTGTCTCCAAAGGTGATATTTGTAACATTTTATGTTTCATAATTTGTTCAGAAGACAGTGTGTTCTATGGACATTTAGAATTACAATGAAATCCCGAATATATATTCCTATAAAGATATATAGGAATAATTGATATTTTTCAATTCATCCTAAAGGTGTAGACGAACTTTCACCAAATTCCCTGAAACAACGCGGTCCATAACGTCATGGCGTTCTGATACGTATAAAACTCATACCGGACGCCTTTAACCAAATTCCCTCGAACCACGTGACCCATGACGTCATGGCGTTCTGACACTTCAATAACTCATATCGGACACTTTGCTATTTTCCGGAGTTCAGAACATGTCGCAATGTCACCTGCGGGGAACCAGCGGCATCACCTTTAAACCCCACGTGACCTGAGATTGCGTATCCAGTTTCTGGGCCCACTCACTTATCTCTGTCCTCTGGAGTAGGTTGTCAGCGCACATGCGCAGAAGTGTCCCGGGTGCCATATTAGTGTCTTCAAATGACCCCAGAGGGCAGGCGGGTATTTTGGGGAAATAGGCTGGAATATTAGCAGGGTCTTCACTGTGGGAAGTATCGGTAAGAAAACGTTTGCCCTAATCGGCACTTCCAGGTGAAGTATCATCTGGGACCTGTTTCACTATAGTTTCGTGACATTTATCCTACCCCTAATAAAAAACGCCATAGGCTTAACATGGGATTTGTTTATGTCACGGGTAGTGATATAAAGTGTTGTTTATGACACTACTTTCTGATACTGAAAAAATATGGAAACGGGGTAGGATAAAATCTGCACACCACTCGTTTGAGTTTGAGCTTATTTATGCCACTCATTTTGTTGGCTCCATAATGTCACTCGTCTTCAACTCTTGAAATTATGGAGCCATCAAAATGTGTGGCATCATTACCCCTTTATCCCGCAACACAAAAGTATAAAGCAGAGGTTGGGCAAATAAAATTTATTTTAATTTTATGAGCGAAGAGAGAAGATATTAATACGTGATAGTAATATCTTAAAGATAACAAGATACATATGGAAGATATGTTATGTTATATGATGACATATTGGTAGATATGGTACATATATGGTAATATGTTATATGTTATACGTGATAAGGTATAATGTATTACGTATGTTGATACGTAATAGTATAATACATATGGATATACATGTATAAAGTATAATGGTATATATGAATATACAGTGTGTATAAAAACGCCCTACGAGAGTAGGAAGATAGAGGAGAGGGTGGGTGGGAGAAAATTGGTGTGCGTCTGAACGTAGTGAAGCGCGAGAAGAGAGTGAGAGAGAGTGTGAGAGCGTGCTTCACCACGTGACCTAATGGTTCACGTGATTCGCACGAGGGGGCGCGCAGGGAGCGCGAGTGCAGAGGGAGTGCGCTAGGTGGAGCAATGACCGCCCCTGACCCTACGGCCATGGGCTACCCATTACCCCTTTATCCCGCAACACAAAAGTATAAAGCAGAGGTTGGGCAAATAAAATTTATTTTAATTTTATGAGCGAAGAGAGAAGATATTAATACGTGATAGTAATATCTTAAAGATAACAAGATACATATGGAAGATATGTTATGTTATATGATGACATATTGGTAGATATGGTACATATATGGTAATATGTTATATGTTATACGTGATAAGGTATAATGTATTACGTATGTTGATACGTAATAGTATAATACATATGGATATACATGTATAAAGTATAATGGTATATATGAATATACAGTGTGTATAAAAACGCCAAAAAACCCATGAAAAAAGTGGCGTGGAGGGTGGGAAAAGGTTGGAGTCACTTGTTAATTGACTTTATCAGAGAGTCGTTAACCTGCGTGGCACTCGACACTCGGATGTAGCTCCTATGAGCGTTCGAGCGCCACCCCCCGTATCTCTGGATGGAGAGTTCGGGGACCCCGGCCTGGAAGGCCTGAGTGGCCGCGGCCTTTCTCAGGCTGTGCAACGTGTAGGTTTTCGCCGGGATCCCCGCCAGAGCCGTAAGTCTGTCCCATTCCCTCGTCAGCGACCTGGTCGTTATCGGTGACCGATCAGCGTTCATCAGGAACGGGTCTCGGTCGCTAGACGTGGGAACGGCCGCGATCATCTCTCGCACGGCTTGCATAGGGCACGACCTCCGGTCGGGAGAAGGCTGGAGTGTCACGTGCTTCTCCTCTCCAACACACTGGAGGTTTTTCGCCGCTTTTACCCTGACGGTGACGTGAGTTGACGTGACTTTCACGTCCCCGCGAGTTAGGTGCCTGTCCGGATCGAATCCTCGGACGGATGGTGGGGCGACCTCGCTCTGCCGCAGGGCCGCGAAGAACATCAGCAGGCAGGCCGCTCTGGTGGACCGGTCGAGGGGCGTGGCCGTTAGTCCACCGAGGACGCTCCTGAGGGCCTGCATCGGGATGGGCGGCTTGATGTTCGGCGTGTAGGACTTGTCCCTCTTCATTGCGTCGATGGCCCTCTTTACTCTCGCGTCCTCGGTCGCCGCGACGTTGCCCCCGGACAGGCGCAGGTGCGACCGTAGGTGCGACAAGTGGTTGGCCACGGTCGCGGGCGAGGGGGCGTGGTCCCGGACGTACTCCAGATACGACGTGACGAGGCTGACCGACGGCTGCTGCGGGTCCGTGCCCGTCCTCCGGCAGAATGCGATGTAGGTTGATACGGCGCTTCGCTGGTTCGCGACCGTGCCGGGGGCACGCGCCGCGGCTTGCCGCGCAGATGCCCTCTGCTGGAGACAACGTAGCGCCGGATCTGCAGGAGAGCCGGAGGACAGGCACAAATGAGGCGTGGTTACAAGGCACAACAGGCATTAGATTATGAAATGACATGTAACGTTCAGCTCTAGCATTGTCTCTGGAGGTGAGGTGCGACCGGCTGAGGGCGTCCGCGACCGAGTTGAGCACCCCCGGGATGTGTGTGTACAGGAGGTCCACCTGTAATTTCGCCTGTACCATCCAGGCCTGGCGCGCGCACTCGGCGAGGACCCGGTTGCGTGCCCGCCCCGACGTGAGGGCCTGGACAGTCCCCATATTGTCGCAGAACACCTCCACCCTCGTGCCTCGGTCCCGCTCAGTGAGGAACGTGTTGAGGGCGTATATGGTATTTAGGGCCTCGAGCTCCGAGATACACTCCACCGGGTCCCCGACCGGGCAGACCTGACCGGAGTACGCTAGGCGGCCGTCCGTCCCACCCACGCCGGTGAGGCAGGCGTCTACAGTGATACACTTCGTCGGGGGGCCCCTGGGGATCAAGGCACGTCCGTTCCACCCGTCAGCGAATCTCGAGAACCAGTCGAGGTCCTGCCGCATGTCCGACGAGATGTTGATGTAGAATCCGGACATGCCTCGCAGGGCCTCGAGGAGCTTGCTGACGAATGCCCTTGCCGGCCGGATGCACTTTGCGACGTGTAGTATTTTTCCCAGTATCGACTGGAGCTGCCGCTTCGTGAGGGACCGCTTCCGGGAGACGGCCGCCACGTGTTGCCGCACATCCTGCAGTTTGTCTGCCGGGATCGATAGCGTCATCTTCGCGGCATCGATGTCGATCCCTAGCCACCGGACCACCTGCGACGGTTCCTGGGCTTTGTCCCGGGCCTCGGGGAGACCCAGCTCGCGGAAGAGCTCCCGGGCGGTCGCGAAGTCCGCCGCGGCTTTCTCCTTCGACGGCGATATGATGATCAGATCGTCGAGATACATCGCTCCCTCGACCCCCTTGCCGGCCAGAATCTCCACTATGGTATCCGCTACGCACTGCATGTGGTACGAGGACGCGCGGGCACCGAACGGCATGGCCGTATCACAATAGTACCCGCCGTCCCACATGAAGCATAGGAGGGGCCAGTCCAGGGGGTCGCATCGAAAGTTCTTGTATGCCCTCGCGATGTCGATCGAGGCCATGTAGGCCCCGGGGCCCGATCTCAGGAGGCGGGACACGAACCCGTCGATGGTAGGGAGGCTGTGCTCCCTTTCCTCCCCGTAGACCGAGTTCTTCATCACGAAGGCATTGACGCTCTGTTGCCGCGGGAACGTCATGTCCGTTATTACTCTCCGGGCCTCGGAGTTCCGCTTCTCCCGCGACATCAGGGGAGACACGTGGCACCACGGGCTGAACGGGGCGTCGGAGAACGGGCCGAGCAGATTGGAGAACGACAGTTCCTTTTTCACAAACTGCCCTACCTCGGTCGGGTACCCGGTGGCACTGGGGTGGTTAGGCACCCCTCTGGTATCCGTCGCGGGACCGAGGTATCCTAGGGGGAAGCCGTATCGTATGAAGCCCAGCAGCTCCTGCTTCCCCCGCATGCCCGTGAGGTATTTCTCCCACGCCCGCAACCGTAGGTCCGTGGGGAGAGTAATCTTGGTACACATCGCGTTGGGCAGGCCCGAGGCCCGCACCGCCTCGTAGATGTGGCCGTGCGCCGGCGGGGCGCCGTCCTGCATCCGCGGCCATTCCGCGCGCCGATGTGCCCTGAACGCCTCCGGGTCCGTACGAGTCCCGGCGGCAATGATCCCGGTCCGACACACTTCCTCGAGCTTAGCGAAGTCCGGGGGCTCGCACGGAGGGGGTCCGTCCTCGGCCCCGTGGTCGGTCGCACCCGGGTGGGGGACGCCCACCGGCACGGCCACGTGGACCTGCGGAGTCGTGTTGTTATTCTTGTTGTGTATTGCCTCCCCGTCACGTGGGGGAATCCTTACCCCGTGTGTGACGTCACGTGTCGGGGTGGCCTCACGTGGGAGGGTGCCGACCGGGAGGCGGCCGCTGACCACCTGTGCCCACGTGGCCGTTGGCGATTTCCTGTCCCGTGTTGTTTCAGCACTGGACGTCTCTGTGATCTCACGTGCCGCGTACCCTCTGACCCCGGGAGCCCGGGTGGGGGGTGCACGTGAGCATCCTGTGATCGGGTGCGCTCCGGTTACTCGCGGGGCGCACCGTGCCCGTTTTTTGCCGGCTGCGGAAGTCCATGTTGGTAGAGGGCATCCGGTCCGGGGTCGGCCGCCCTCATCGTGTATCCGGCCTGCGGGGTGTATCCGCCCTGCTGCCCGCGGCGTGTTGGTTGAGGGGCTACCGGCTGGGACTCGTAACCCATGGTGTACCCCAGTTTGCGGTTGCAGGCATGGAGCGAGTGCCCGCACTGTTTCCCCACCGAATCGCAGAACGAGCAAATGTGAACCCATTTCACGGGCCCGTCCTCGTGCCCGCTCCGATGCCTGCACCCTCTCTCCGAATTAAACTGCCGGCACGGCAGCTCCCTGGCTTTGTCCTTCCCTGTGTTCTCCGGGCCGGCCGACCGGGTCGAGGTCGTCATGGCGAGCCGGACCCGCTCCTCCTGTATCAGACCGTAGTCGGACCAGCTAAGCCTGCCGGCCTCGATTTGGTCGAACACAAATTGGCTCCATCGCCTCACCCCGGCCCACGGTCGGGATTGGGCGTCGATGGACACCTGGTGGAGATGTTTAAACATATGGTCCCGGTCCGCGGGCTCCACGGCTCGGTCGTCCCCCAGCAGACCGAGGAACGCGCTAACGTATTCCATCGGCCCTAGGGACCCCCGCACCTCCAGCTTCTGAGACAGTGTAAATACGCCCTCGCGGTCCACAAACATAAATGGCTTCGAGGTCAAGCGAGAGATATTTAAGTCCGAGTGGAGCTTACCCGTAGTCCTGTCGTGTCTGATGGCCTCACGGTCCAGCTCGCGTTGGATGTAGGAGTCGGCCGCATACCGCTCCCTCAACTGGCGTGGCGGGGGCAGGACCCGTGCGGCCTGGTCCTCGGCCCACTCGTTGGTGCGTCGGTCCACGGCCGACTGGACGGAAGGTGGCCGTGAGGCCCGGTCGTTGTTCCTTTGTTCCGCCAGCCGGTTGATGGCGGCCAGGACTCCCCCGATCTGATCTTTCATGTCCGTTTTGAAGTCGGCGAGGCCTTTCTCCACGGCCACGAGCCTAACCGTCTTAACACTGCCTACCTCGGAGGCCGAGTCCACGTGCTCCTCCGACGGCCGTTGGGTGGATTCCGACGTTACTTCGGCCTCCGCATCGGCGTGCGATGTGCTGGGGCCTGCTCGTGTCTTCGGCATCCTCACGTTGTTCTGGCAAACAATTAACCGTACTTTGAAACCTTAACGACCTCGGGCCGATACTCGTGGAGTATCCGGTGCCGCGAGCGATGTAGGCCAAAAATAGCGGAGAAAATTGGTGTGCGTCTGAACGTAGTGAAGCGCGAGAAGAGAGTGAGAGAGAGTGTGAGAGCGTGCTTCACCACGTGACCTAATGGTTCACGTGATTCGCACGAGGGGGCGCGCAGGGAGCGCGAGTGCAGAGGGAGTGCGCTAGGTGGAGCAATGACCGCCCCTGACCCTACGGCCATGGGCTACCAATGAACTCAGAGTCAAACTCGTGACGTCTCTTGATAGTCTGTGACACCATACAGACAGATCGTGTTGTCTAGTTTCGTGACAACACAAGTAGCTGCCCTTAGGAAAAGACAGACCCCAAACATAAGAATTAGACAAATCTACACATCATGGACCTGTTTCACTAGTTTCGTGACAAAAGTGTTAGACAGACTTGAAAAGCGGCACCAACAGTGCAAGCAAGAACGGACACAACGAAGTCTAATGTCTAGTTCTTATGAAACCGGACACACCATCTGGACTCCATCTAGAGATGTCACAAAACTAGTGAAACAGGTTCCTGGGGTCAGTTTCGCAAACAAAGAGTGATATTGAATCAACGATTGCGATTTGCTCGGGCGATATTCGCACAGGGCTCATTGTAATTGATCAAAAGTTAATCTTATTGTTAAAGCCTGTTTAAATACATTACATTAAAAGTTTTTGCAGAACGATCCCAAGCTGGTATGAATACCCAGTATTACTTCCTATTAAATACATATGTCGACGAATGTTGGTAGAGGCATATGGCGATCCTCCCATTATCGCCTCGCAAAACCTGATTCGTTTTAATCTTGGCCACCGCATGCCACTCCAGTCGTGGCATACGGTGGCCAAGATCAAAACTCATCCAGTTTTACGATAGTCCCCCACGTTTTGGTGTAAATGTATCTTCCACAAACACTAATCATTCTAAAGTAAGAGAAAACTCCCAAAACCACGATAAAACCATTTTCTTATCGCTCGTTCTTTTAAGAAATTCACACCCGGAGGGGTGTTATCAAAACTCAGAACGGATGACAATGTCACAAGACGATGACTGAAAAATCGTAAATTTCAGTTGTGGAGAAGGTGATAACTTTTACCTTTTATTGACCTGTTGCTGTGTATAATTGATCGTACATAACAGAGGGTCCTCCGATACAAAAGGAGAAATAAGAATATAAAAACTTCGAAAGATGATTTGGATTTCTAGCGACCATGTTTGAAGTACGGACTGACATGAATATCCTCGTTGGTATCGCTGTGGTAGGTCCTAATCTTAGTATTATTGTCAGTATCATGCTTAGTTTTGAAAACACCTCCCGGAGATCTGTTCTGAAAACTAAGAATAATATTGGCTGATTGATTATATCGTAAAACTGTATGAGTTTTAATCTTGGCCACCGTATGCCATGACTGGAGTTTGGCATAATGACTTCATGAGGCGAAGCCGAGTGAAGTCTGGAGCCAAAACTCCAGGAGTGGCATGCGGTGGCCAAGATCAAAAGGATTCAGGTTTTGATTTTATCACACCCCGTCTCTTATTTTGGAATACTACGTGATAACAATTCTGCATGCCATAAGTGGCATATAAAACTCCGTATGCCAGTTAGCATGGCATACGGAAACTCAATGTTAAGCCTATGGGATTTTATATTAGGGGTAGAATAATGATTGAGAACTAACCTCAGGCAAGAGTGACCGCGATCAGAGTATCAATGCATTTTTGATGTGGATCTCAGAATTCCAGGACATCTTTCGCAGTTTAATCTTTTACCATTTCCTATCTAGACGGAAAACATTTTGTTATGAAGAATCAATAGACGATAAGATCATTCCCATTGATAATTGCACCGACATAATGAGTTACCCTGACAATGACTTTAGCTGAAGCGTTATGTGCCAAGTGGGAAGACACGTGTGTTATGCATGTGTACTGTCTGCACCCGGGAGACGAGGGGAAGGGGAACAGTAGACTGAGAACAATAGCAGTTGAACCGCAACCAATAACACATCTCGTTACTCCCAGTTTGAAAGTAAAGGAAGTTAAGAAAAAGAAGGCACATAACATGCTTGCTCCTCAGTCCAGAGCGCCTTTTCCTCGAACTCAAATCTTATGGGCCTCTTTCATAACCACCTTAATTTATCGTAATCGTAAAAAGGTAACGCAAGGTATCACTGAGAGGCCTATCATAAAGTACGTACGAAGTGAGAGAGTGGGGAGGGGTTAGACTGGCCCCAATCCCTATATCCCTCCTCTTCTCGATTCCTAGACCAGTCACACTGCAACATACTTTGTCGTAATTTTGTTTAATCATGAATGTCCATAATCAAAGACTTGAGCAAGTCTAGGGAGGGTTTAAAAGCTTTCGAAATTTGCTTGCATTCTCCAATGCGAAGTGTACAAGTTGCAGAGAGCGGGTGGGGGGGGGGGGGGTTCAAATTGTACAGGTTTTTTTTAATACATGTTAACTTTTACATTGCCCCTGCGCAATATCAACTATTTATCGATGAATATTCAACTCAGGAACAGTTCTATGTAAAAAATACATGGCGCTTACGTCGAGTTTCTCATCTTTTACAAGATTTGTTCCTTAATAATTAGTTGAAAGGTGAGTAATGGATACAATATTACCATGATTTTGATCTGTGTGACCGTATTCTCCTTGTAGTTGAAACTATGCAATGATCCTCGCCATCGCTTGGAGTTTTACTATGTGTCAACTACGCGGAGAATACAGCCACTCAGATCGAACTCATGGTAACAGTGTGTATGTATTTGCTACGTGCAGGAGATGTTCCAGATGGTGGGCGTGGTTTGAGAATGGGGTCAGTCACACTGTGTGACCAGTGGGCGAGCATTCCGAGCAACTCTCAGCAGATCCCCGCAGCAGGATGGACTCACGTATACGCTGCGTGTTTAGACAGACACGAGGGCAGCCCGTAACACACGACAGTCTGTAACCCGGCATTTACACTACACGATTATAAGCGATAATTCGCGAATTTTACACTTCTTTTGTGTGTGTATAATTTCCTTTATTAAATCAGTAAAAGTATACAATCTCAACATTTTTTGGAAAAGATTAACATTTTTTTTCCCAATTGGGATTCAATATAGGTGGCATATAGCCTCAGTTGTTGAACAACTGGTTTTCATGGCTACGCCAGTGATGCAGTAATTATCCCTTCTCTCAAGTAAATTGATATAGATAACATAACATATATACAACAGTACAAGTTGAACTAGGTAGATAGTAAGGTAATTTTTCATAAAGAGAATTCCGCGTGTCCTTTAGTAGGGATAATAATCAGGTCCTCTCATTTATATGTATAGCACAGTATAAAATTAATAAAGTATATTACTGTAGTATATTGTGGCCTATTACAACTAAACACAACTAGATGATACATATTCAGTCAATTACAAAAGGGGTCTCCTTCAGGATTCTAATCGACTTCCTCTAAGTGAGGGACTTAAGTTCCTTATAACTTTCCGTATTTCTAACTAAGGCCGGACAGTTTATTCCATATGGAACTGCCATTATAGTGAAGAGATCGCATATATGATGCACAATTGGGCTTAAACTTTTTTTAAACTGGTGCCATATACAACTGATTACTAAAAATCTTCTAGTGTAACCCCAAACCCCATATATCGTCAGATCACGTAATTTGGCACTACCCGAATATAATTCTGACAATTTTACACCGTTTCGGATAATTCGTCGAGATAGCTAACGATTCTGTAAAAGCTCAATCGTCAAATACCTCGTCTTCTGGATACGAAACGTGTGTTATGTATCGATGATCACGATTTGTTACATATCCTTTTTCGCCTGCAATCTTCTTGTGTGAAATAAAAGATTTACTTTTTGCATAGGCAGGGTGAACCTTTAAGAATCGTTGCGCATCGTGTCACCGATATCGTTTTACAATGCTTGAAATACTTCTTGTACCGACGAATCTTGGTGACAATTATCTTAAATGGGGCAATTGTCATGTTTCTAGTCGTCTAGTGTAAACACCGGGTAAGATGCATTACAAATGCGGAACCTCATTGGCTGAGGGGATACATCATATACATTAGCCATAATATCCATTTATAGCGAAACAAGTCGTATAAAGAACTATTTCCTTTCTTGATATCAACCATCTCTCTGCCGTCAACGATCTCTCTTAACAGAAGAATCCATACGATTTAGATATATGTTTGACATTAACGTGTTATTTCCCTTTGTTCTTTATGAGTTACGTTTTCAGGATTAACTTTTGTTGGCAGTCTATGTGTCAGCTTGTCATGTAACAGCCACATGATAAATGAACGTTTCCTTACCTGCGAATAGAAGCCTAATGTAGTTGAGGTATATTTTGGGTTGTCACTAAATGAATCTTCACGATCTTTTAATGCATGCACTACGCTAAAGGAAAGAAGGTCCTTCAAAATCTTCTCGGAAATCAAATTGACAGGGACTTTGTTTCTCCAAACAATCTGCAGGTTAACCATGCTGGTTTCTGTCAAACATGGTTACTACGCTTGTCCCTAAAGTGATCTACATAAGGCTCGCATGCCATGCACTGAAGGCCTCTGGTATTTAGGTGACATGTGTGGGCAGACCGGTTCCCTGTCCAAGAAATCAACCGCAGTAACAAAGTGGAGTGCTACAAGGAACCAGTATACTGCTGTTGTTGACTAGAAACCCCACAAGGGGTGGCATGTCGCTTCTCCTCAAGAACTCGGAGATATAATGGGTTGCAGCCTGGTGTCTTTGGGAAGGTTAGCTTTGTCGAAACGAAATAACTTGTCTTTACAAACTTCTGAGAAACATATGATTGCACTGAAATAATTTCACAGATGAATATGCATTTAGAACTAACACACAAAAAAGATTACATGGAAAATATATTTGCCATAGGCAAATACACTTCTTTAAACCTATTGGATACACTGTAATGGAGCTAGATTAATGGATACGATGGACCGTCATAATGGTAGAGACAAGTAATACTATCTGTTAGGCTATCACCTAATACCTGCACTACGCAACCTACCACCTGGTTAAACCAAAATACCTCTATTCTGTGATTGTATGATTAATATACCACCATTTATTTTTGCCAATATCTAGGAAGACCAAAAGTGTTAACTCCTCAAATGACACTTAAACAGTTTCGGCACCCTAAGCAAACCCATAAAGGTCACCATACGTTTCCTAGGTCGGGGCGGTGTACTTGGCGAGTCTCTTTTATTTGCAAACATACCGGGGTCCCCTACTTCCAGATGAGTCACTCGATTTCCTGGCATTTCTTGAAGGAGCTGTTCGTTTATAGGATGAGGAGCTCAATTTGAGTTTCCTCCCCGACTGTTCGTTTAGCAGTTTCAGGTTAACCGAGTGTTGAAATACAAAACATTCATTCGCCAGTGCGGTCCGGTGCCCACCATGCCTCGGAGTTCCTGGAGGTGGGACAGTAAATATACCTGTGGATGTACGTGCTTACTTTCACAGTGGGTGAAAAGGTCAGGAAGGTGAACATGTAGCTCCTGCTATCTACCTTTGCCAGCTGAGATCTGGTGTCAGTCATTTTAAAGGTGTCTAACGATTGGTAACTTACGCAATGACGAGATTCTGAAACAGCAGTCCTCCTGAACATTTATTGCTATTCATTCTAAAAACACGATTAGGGAAAATCAACTTAAAGGCCAGTCAACAGTGTGTAACTGGGGAGGGGGGGGGGGGGGGTGGCGATCCTATACCTCCAGTCGTATCGTTCAAAATTTATATAACAAACCCCTTAAGGTAGGCCCAGTCTCAGACTGGGCGTACCTATGTACCTAGAATCGTACAGTGTGGACTGGCCATAAACAGTATTTATTATCCTCTCCAATATTTATTGTCTTCTCCAATATATTATACCCCGCAATTGCCATATCAAAGGGTTTAACAATGGGGAGCTTTTTCTTGCTCTATAGCACAAAGGCACTATTGTTACAATGGCTTTGATGCCTATTCAACGGACTTGAATCTGTATTCAATGGTTGTGGTATCTGACAGTTATTAAAGGATGTGTACTGGTTCTCAATTGTGACTTTGTGTAGTAAATATCAATACCTAAATATCTACCAGAGGTTATACATCGTGTTTAGGCATATCTTCACGTTTAGATGAATCATATACATGATGGAAAAGAAGACTAACTATATGCCGGACGTATACCTATGTAAATTAGTTTTTTTTTTGCGCTGTAAACTGAACAGCTCTAAGCAGCACTAAGCAGCACTGATGAGCTCTAAGCAGCTCCGAGCAGGTTTGAGCAGAACTGAACAGCTCTAAGCTGCTCTGAGCAGCTCTTTGCAGCTTTAGGCAGTTCCGAGTAGCACTGAGCAGTGTTTTTATATGCGTTTTACAAGTGGGACATCGTGAGATTAGTCCTACTTCAGGACTGGGTTCCTCAAGTGTCTGGCTATCCCTCACCTCAATGATACCACCGAGATGGCCGGCAGTGAAGATGAGACAAAGCAGGCTCTGCTGGCACACTTGTATCTATTTTACAAGGGCCATAAGTGAACATCACTTACTGGAGATAACCGTGTGGCAGTAACTTCGTGGGGGCCTCGTATCTCAAATAGAGCACAGGAACATGTCCAGGACTGGTTTCTAAAATCTGTCTCTGATGTGCATACTAGTAATATCCCACTGGTCAGACTATAGAAAAACGCCAACCAATTATATTACCATCTAGAATTAAAATTCTGTCACAAAGTTAGAGTCCAGAAAGGAGCAGAAAGATGGATATTCACAAGAGTGGCTTCAGGATTTAGAGGCTGATTTGTGAGTAGAAATCTCTTCATGATGCCATCACATGGACTATACTCAAATCACGGATTTCACTTTCAGTGATTCCCTACATTTAGATTTTCGTATGTTCTTCTATTTTGATTTGATTTCAAGGATTAATTCGGATAAATATTTTCTTCAATACTGAAATCACATCGCACTTATTTCATTGAATAGTAATATCCTGATTTCCGCCGATGGTCTTAGAGGTACCTTCATTTCACTATGTACAGTGATATCAAATCTTTTAGTACAGCAACATGCTCAAGCGGAATAAATCAAATGTCAAAATAACCTGGAAAAGAAGAATCTAGATATACAACTAAAACAAAGAAAAAATCACTATTTACCATGGGTCCCTGCGGTGATGCCATAACTCTATGACCATTTATATATCTAAAAGTAAAGGTTTTGCATTGAGTTCCTAGAATATTTTGCAACCCTATAATTGTGGCACTACGTTAAGCATAAAAATATACTTACCAGAGACAAGGAGGCCTTGATTGATCGCCAGAGGCGCTGCTCCTCAAGGTCAGCCGAGGCGACACCTGGTGGGCTCTGTCAGAGGTAATTGTCTTCTGACGTAGCATATTCACCTTTTGTACCTCCTCCGAGGAGAGTTCCATGAATCACCACGCGGAACTGAGTATCGTCGATAGTTTCATCAGGTGAACACGTGCGCCCCTCGTTTAGCTTCTGATCAGGAGTGTCCGTCCAGAATCCTTTGAAACGATGGGATTTCAAAGTCTTAAGTAAACAACATAGTTAATAAATTATCTCCCCTTCGAGAAATTTCACATGATAAATGTCATACTTGGTCAGCATCGTTCATTTTTTGAATGTTATCATGTGGCTTTTATATGGCATATAGCCTATGAACCATGGGGGCTGCCATGACGCCCCCCGAGTAGGTGTTCTTCTCTAATGGAGGTGAAAAAGTAGGTGTTCTTCACTAATGGAGGTGCAAAAGAAGTGAGTGATAATTGGGAAATGTCATAACTCTAACCTTGCTCATATATATGTGTATAAAGTGTTCCATGTGTAAAATATCATGACCTGGGTTTAATCATTATTTCATCCTACTCTGCGATGGGTGTAGAGAGTCATGGGAACTGTGGTAAAACATTGAAAGGCAATTGAATTTCGTAAGGACAAAGAGCCAGAATATAGATCTGTCCCCCCAAGGGGCCTGCCATACTGCTAGCCACCTAGTGACTGCCTCATAATGGCTCTGTCCCCTATAGTTTGGCTATTTGAAAGAGAAGGCAATAATATGAATAAGGGTAGAGGGGTCGTCGCCGCAAATGACTTCAGGGATTTTCGTCAAGTGCGGCTGACATCACTGTATTGGATTGCAAAATACAATATCCAGCATGAATAATGTATTAAACCAGACGTCACGTTGGCCAATATTAATTCACAGCAGTTTATTCTACGCCACGGCTTGGACCTCATTACACATGCATGCTCCAAGTTCGTCCAATCAGAGGCGCTCTTGCATGGCGGCAACGGAAGCGACGTGATTTCCAATACACGGCACCTGATTGGTTGATGCCGACGCGGTAAAGAACCTCTCCCCCTTCAGTTCCGGGTCATTGGTAACCCATGGCCGTTGGTCAGGGGTGGTCATTGCTCCCCCTGACACGCCCCCTCGCGCACCCTGCGCACTCACCCCTGGTGTCGGTCACGTGAACCCCGCGGTCACGTGGCCCACCGCGTCTCTGACCTCCGCCTCATTCTGCTCCTGTACTCCACTACGTTCACACGTATTTTCTTTTCCCTCACTTTTGGCCTACTCTCCACGCCGTCTTCGATACTCCCCGAGTATCTGACCGTGCAGAGACAGTGTCTGAATACGGGTAAAGTTCACGTGAATTACAGGAAAGCTAGGATGGCACCACCAACGACACGCGCTCAAGCGAGCGCCTCCACGACCACGGACCAGGCCTCGGAGTCAACCGTGAGGGAGAGCGACCACGTGGATTCCGCGTCTCAGGCCGGAAGCCTCCGGTCGGCCCGCCTCGTGGCCGTAGAGACCGGACTCTCGGACATGAGTAGGAAACTCGACGCTTTAATTCAGCTGCAGACCCAACGGTCGACGGGACAAGCATCGGCACCTACGGTTCGCTCAGTCGCCGAAGTAAGGACTCGGGACTGGGCCGAGGATCAAGCCGGCCGCGCCATGCCTCCACCCCGCCAGCTACGAGACCGCTACGCAGGGGACCCGTATATACAACGTGAGCTCGACCGTGAGGCCATCCGCCACGACAAGACGGCTGGTAAGCTGCAGTCAGATATTCATGTTACCCGTTTAATAAGTAAACCGTACATGTTTGTGGATAGGGAGGGGGTTTACACGTTGTCCCAGAAGCTGGAACTGAGGGGAACCCTGGGCCCCCTCGAGTATCTGAGTGCCTTTATTGGATTGCTCGGGGACGACCGTGCGGTCGACCCCGTGGACCGTGAGGCCATGTTCCGGCACTTACACCAAGTGTCAATCGACGCCCAGAGCCGGCCGTGGGCCGGAGTCAGGAGATGGTCTAACCACGTGTTCGACCAGATCGAGGCCGGGAGGCTCTCGTGGTGCGACTATTCGAGGATCCAGGAGGAGCGAGTCCGACTCGCGATGACGACCGGGACCCTCACCAGCGGCGCCGACACCGGGAAGGCCCGAGGACGGGAGTTGCCATGCCGGCAATATAATTCGGAGAGGGGGTGCCGCCATAGGAGCGGTCACGATGACGGGCCCGTGAGATGGCTTCACGTGTGCTCGTATTGCGACTCCGTGGGGAGACAATGCGGGCACTCGTTACACGCGTGCAACCGGAAACTCGGTTACACAATGGGCTATGACAACGGCCAGGCTGCACCCACACCGGCTCCCCGGCGAGCACCCCAGGCCGGACACGCACCCCAGGCCGGACACACGCCCCGGGCGGTCGACCCCAGAGCGGATGTGCTCCCCCAACACGGACACGGGGCAAAAAACGGCTACGGTGCGCCCCGCGAGTGAGCGGAGCGCACCCCCACACAGTCACAACACGTGCCTCCGCCCCCGGGCCCGGGGTCGTGGGGTGCAACCCACGTGATGCAACACCAGCGGGCCCTGTGATCTCGACCACCCCCAACAGGATTTCCGGTGACCGGACGTGGGCGGGGGTCGTAAAAGGAAGCGGCCCTGTGACCACTCCGGGCCCCCACCCCCTCACGTGGAGGGGGGACCACACGGGGGGTCCACGTGACCACAACACGAAGGCCGCCGGCCCACGTGGCCGGGCTCCGAACATAAACAACAACAACGAAGGGGGCGGGACCCGCCACGTGGAGGACAGGTCCACCGCGCGGCCACCGCCAACCCACAGCGGTAGCAGGAGTGTTAGTGTTACCGCGCCGGCTGAGGATCCAACTAACACTCCGGATTTCGGCGGACTAAAGGAAGTCTGCCGGACCGGAATTCCGTCGCCCGGACTCCGGACGGACCCGGAGGCCTTCATGGAGCACAGGCGGGCCGAGTGGCCCCGCTTCACCGAGGCCGGCCCCCCGGCGCACGGTCACATCTACGAGGCGGTCCGGGCCTCGGGCCTGCCCAACGCCCTGTGCACAAAGATCACACTGCCGACGGACCTCAAACTACGGGCGTGGGAGCGGTACCTGACGGGAATGGAGGGCAAGGGGGAACTCCTCGGTTTCATAAGATACGGGTTCCCCCTCGGCTACCTCGGGCCGGCCAGCGACACTCGGGACGTCCCCAACCATCCGAGCGCCACCGGATTCCCGAAGCAAGTCGGGGATTTTATCAGAAAGGAGAGTGGATTCTCAAACCTGATGGGGCCGTTCACGGAGGCTCCCTTCGAGCCGTGGTGCCACGTTTCGCCGTTGATGTCCCGGGAGAAGCGCGGGTCCGAGGCCCGCCGCGTCATAACGGATATGACCTTCCCCCGGGACCGTAGCGTCAACGCGTACGTAATGAAGAACGCGGTCTACGGAGAAGAGCGTGAGCACAGCCTCCCTACGGTCGACGGTTTCGTCACCCGCCTGGTGGCCTCGGGGCCAGGGAGCTACATGGCGACCATCGACATCTCGCGCGCCTATAAGAACTTTAGGTGCGACCCCCTCGACTGGCCTCTGCTGTGCTTCATGTGGGACGGCGGGTATTATTGTGATACGGCCATGCCGTTCGGCGCCCGCGCGTCCTCGTATCACATGCAGTGTGTGGCCGAGGCCATCGTGGGGATACTCGCCGGTAAGGGTGTCGAGGCCGCCATGTATCTGGACGACCTCATCATACTGTCGCCCTCACGGGAGAAAGCTGCCTCGGACTTTGCCATAGCCCGAGACCTATTCGCCGAGCTCGGCCTCCCCGAGGCCCGGGAAAAGGCGCAGGCCCCTAGTCAGACCGTGCGCTGGCTGGGCATCGACATCAATGCCGCCGAGATGTCCCTCACCATCCCCCGGGACAAGTTGGAGGACGTGCGGGAGCACGTCGGGGCGGTCGCCAGGAAGCGGTCGCTGACCAAGCGACAGCTTCAATCCGTCCTCGGCAAAATCCTGCACGTCGCGAAATGCATCCGCCCGGCGAGGCCGTTCGTCAGCAAACTACTGGAGGCCCTACGGTCGATGGACGGGTTCTACATCAACGTGAGCTCGGACATGCGGCAGGACCTCCAGTGGTTCCTACGGTTTGCCGTCGGGTGGAATGGACACGCCCTCATCCCTCGAGGGCCGGCGACAAAGTGCATCACCGTCGACGCCTGCCTCTCGGGCGTGGGAGGCACAGACGGCCGTGCGGCCTACGCGTGCCAGGTTTGCCCCATCGATGACCCCGTGGACTGCATTTCTGAGCTCGAGGCCCTGAACACAATATATGCTCTCCACACGTTCCTCGGGGACCGTGATCGTGGGACCAGGATCGAAGTCTTCTGTGACAACATGGGGACCGTCCAGGCACTCACGTCGGGGCGGGCACGCAACCGCGTCCTCGCCGAGTGTGCCCGACAGGCCTGGATGGTCCAGGCCAAGTTGCAAGTCGACCTGGTCTACACACACGTCCCCGGGGTCCTCAACACGGTCGCCGACGCACTCAGTAGGGCCCACCTGTCCTCGAGGGATTTTAACAATTCTGCATGCCTGATGACATATCATGATCTGTGGTCCGTGGTGCCTTGTACTCATGCTTCATTCGTGCCTGTGCTTCGCCTGTCCTGCAGATCCGGCGCTACGCTCTCTCCAACGGAAGGCATCTGCGCGGCAGGCCGAGGCACGTGCCCCAGGCACGGTCGCGAACCAGAAGAGCGCCGTGTCCACCTACCTCGCCTTCTGCCGACGGACGAGGACCGACCCGCAGGCACCGTCCGTGAGTTTCATCACGGCCTTCCTCGAGTACCTCGCGGACCACGCCCCCTCGCCGGCGACCGTGGCCAACCAGCTCTCGCACGTGAGGACACACCTACGGCTCTCGGGCGGAGACGTAACGGCCACAGAGGACGTGAGGGTCAGGAGGGCCCTCGACGCCATGAGGAGGAACAAGGCATACACACCAAACGTCAAGCCTCCGATCCCCATGGCCGCCCTCCAGGGGATCCTCGAGCTACTGTCGGACACGCCCCTCGACCTGACCCTACGGGCCGCGTTCCTCCTCCTGTACTACGCCGCACTGCGGCAGAGCGAGGTCGCCCCCCCTACGGCCAGGGCATTCGACCCGGTGCGACACCTCTCACGTGGGGACGTGGTCCTCACGGGAAATCACGTGGAGGTACGCATCAAGGCTGCCAAGAACCTCCAGTGCGTGGGGGAGGAGAAACACGTGAGGCTCCAATCCTCCCCGGACCCGAGGTCGTGCCCGGTGACGGCCGTGAGGAATATGATCGCCGCGGTCCCCACGCTGACACCAACGGATCCGTTCCTGCTCAACGCTGACAGGTCGCTAATAACGACGCGGTCGCTGTCAAAGGAGTGGGAGCGGCTCAACACCACAGCAGGCCACCCCCCTAAGACCTACACCCTACACAGCCTGAGAAAGGCCGCCGCCACTCAGGCCTTCCAGGCCGGGGTCGCTGAACTCTCCATTCAACGATACGGGGGGTGGCGTTCTAATGCACACAGGGGATACATTAGGGACTCCAACTCACAAGAGGTGAATGCGTCCCTCATACAGTCCCTCAACCAGTGACTCTCATCCCTCACAAACTTTTATCCCCCCCACCTCGCCTCATTTTTATGGTCTTGGCGTTTTTTATACATCATATTGTATAACCATTATACCTCATATTGTATAACCATACTATCTGTTATACAACCATATACATAATTGACATACCATTATACATGTCAATTACAACTATGTATATTATACGTAATTGACCTCTTTATACATCTGTCAATTACTTTATCTACCTTATCTCATATTCATATTTACATATTAATATTCATGTCGGTATAGGTATATAAAATTAAAATAAATTTTATTATTCCCAACTATCGACTCCTTCTTTGTGTTCAGGGATAGGGGTAATGGGTAACCCATGGCCGTTGGTCAGGGGTGGTCATTGCTCCCCCTGACACGCCCCCTCGCGCACCCTGCGCACTCACCCCTGGTGTCGGTCACGTGAACCCCGCGGTCACGTGGCCCACCGCGTCTCTGACCTCCGCCTCATTCTGCTCCTGTACTCCACTACGTTCACACGTATTTTCTTTTCCCACCCACCCTCACCTCTTTCTTATCTCCTACTCCGTAGGGCGTTTTTTATACATCATATTGTATAACCATTATACCTCATATTGTATAACCATACTATCTGTTATACAACCATATACATAATTGACATACCATTATACATGTCAATTACAACTATGTATATTATACGTAATTGACCTCTTTATACATCTGTCAATTACTTTATCTACCTTATCTCATATTCATATTTACATATTAATATTCATGTCGGTATAGGTATATAAAATTAAAATAAATTTTATTATTCCCAACTATCGACTCCTTCTTTGTGTTCAGGGATAGGGGTAATGAACATGAAACATTCAAACACCAACCAAGGCCTCGCTGAATGTACATTTAAAATCATGGGCCTAAATGTGCCCTGGACAAATTTTTGGTAGTGATAAAAGAAAATCGAGAATCTAATTAACTTATCGTTTACAAAGTATGATACATTAAAACGTATGGGTACTCAGTATAAAACTACCATTGATTCACTGTCAGGTACCACAGCTATTGCATGCGATTAAGAGACACGTATATGGCAACGAGTCCCATAGTCACTTTTGATATACCTTTTGTGGTATTTCTTTCCCTTCTACACCTTATTTTCTCATGGAGATTTATTGGTGATAGATAGTCTGTTATCTGAGGGAAAAAATTTTTTTTTCACTATTGATATACCTTTTGATATGGAAATTTCTAGGTTTTATCTACTCCAGAAGCACCAAGATGAATAATGAATACAACAATTGATAGTTTTGTGGACAGGCAGCTCTGCAAATGACACGAGGTTGACATCATAATACACTCGCTAACGTTCATGCATTACGACGCATCAACCACTCGTGGTTTACCGTTGCATGTCCACAAAACCATCGATTATTGTATGTGTCTGCCACCGGTATGTGATTACAAATGTTTTGATGGCAGTTGAATAAAAATATTCATGTAAAAATCTGTTCTGTTTACAACTTATAGTAATTTGTTTAGAAAATAGAGCATGAAAGGCCAACCCCAAAGATGGCTGGTAGACCCGTAACCTCTGATAGCGACATAATGACTCGTGACTACAAATGAGTTGGAGTATTTTTAATACCAAATTACGAAATTACAAACACACTGTAAGTGATATGTGTAATTGAAATAACCGATGTTGAAGTTTAAACATTGAAAGTTTAAAGTTTGAAATACCGTTAAGGTAGAAATGAGAAACTCTGTATTGAGTTAAAAGTTGAATGACATTATGTTTAAACCTGAGAGGTTAAAGTTGTCAATTTCAGGAATTATGATTGTTGTAGTTGAACATGAAACCGTTTGATAAACCTTTTCTTTGAAAAGTTTGTGAGAAATTAAATGAATACCTGAAGGGTATTTGGCCTTATGTATTGAAATAAAATTTATACCAGTCGGTATAAGATGTGAAATACATGAAATTTATAATGTTCATATTATAGAATATGAAAAGACATGAACATGATTTAAAACTTGAAAGTCACAAGATATATGTAGGGAGGGTGGGCGGCAAAATTCGCCACAACCTTCACAACCACCCTGCACCTGCCCCGTCCACTGACGTCACGGCTCATGACATCCAGGAATCCAGTTCAGGTGACAGACACCAGTGACGTCACTCACCAACTTCCCAATACTGTGGGCATATTTTGGTGACAGATATTAAGTGTACACTTAGGCCACTCAAAAATACCAACTTGTTTCTCATCACCGCACCCATCAGAAAAACTGATTTTAGAAGATTTTTTTTTTTTTTTTAAATAGATGAACCTTGATAGAAATTATGAAAGGTATGTGGATTTAGTATCAAATCAAAGCTCCTGATGTCAGGGATGCATTAAATGTATAGCCAGTAAAAATCTGGAAACCCCGCATAAGCAGACGCCCCGCGTAAGCAGCCACTTTGGCCTGGATCAGAGGGTGTCCGCTTATGCGGGGTTTTACGGTAGGTCTGCCATCTTTGATATAGCAACAAAAAAAAAAAAAAAAAAAGCGCCCTTGTCATATTTTTCATGGCTTGGTGATGAGAAACAGGTTTGTTTTTTTAGTGGCCTTAAGAATGTACTGTTGCGGTACATTTAGTATTTTCGTACTGCTGCTTCCTATACAGTATAAACTCTGTATGGCACCCTAATTCCGTACGCTCTTTTGTCTGTCGTCAGTGCACAGTTGTGGCGCAGGATGGCGCTGCTGAATGTCACGTGACCCTTCCTGGCAGCAGGATAACAACGAGCAGCTGCGAACGGTCGCCCTCACAGCGCATATTTAATGATCAGCTCCTGCACATGTCATATGAACAGAAAACCAAGTATCAGCTTTGAGATTGTAAAGGTCGAAATGTCGTCTGCTTGTGACCTCGGCGACGTGTCCTGTCACGGGCTCCTAAAAACGATACACTATCGCCGTAAATCGTGGGGAGTTAGAGGGCAGGGTAGGGCTTCCCGGCGCCGGCGGGGACGGGCCACAAGGGGGGAAGGGTCGAGGAGAAACATCAATTCAGTGTTATAGCCGTACCCGGAGATGTCGACGTTTATTTTTTTCTTTTTAATGATCATATTCACCATTTTGGCGGTTTTTTTTATTGAACAGAAGAAACCATGTATACATAGTTTTTGCTAATTTCATTAGAAAATGAAAGCAAATATTTACATGGGTTATAGATGGGTTGCAGGTTAACTAATGCTGCATTCGGTCGATAACACTCTGTGCAAAGGTTAGTGTACCCACAACAAAAGCTAGGTTTACACCTTCACCTCGATAGTCCCGATAATGGATTTTGGCACAATCCTAACTCGACTTGGTGTTTTTAAGATATTTTAATTGTATTTTCATGTTTTTGGCCCACTCCCCTACATCCCGTCTAGTTAAGTGGAGTTAATTTGGAATTTCCACCTAGGCTGACTTGATCTTTGCCGTAGGCAAGGAGACGGTACGGCTAGGGTAAGGACAGGGTACGGCCAAAACGAGTTACGCCCACTTAGGATCACTGCGCGCAAACCACCATTTTATCCATATATATGCCATCACGGAAGTGCATGTATCGGCTGAAGATTGACTAGTTTTCATATACGCCCACATTTCATGGCAGCGTATGAGGTGTATACAAGACTGTTTCCTTTTAAATATGGACGCGTCTTGGCTGTATAGGTGGTATCAGTGGGAAGCCCTCTCCCTTCACAGTGTGAATGCGGCCGCCTCCCCCCCCCCCCCCGAATGCAGGGTTTATTATGTGTAATTAATCAATTTATACTCAATCAGGTTTTATAAAGGTTTTATAAAATAACTGGGTAATGTAAGATAGTATTTTTCATATAAAACAGACTTGGATGGTTAATGGAAAACGAAATATGCTATCAGTAGTGTCCCCAATTGGCAGAGATCGAAACTATTGGATAATGGTATACGCCTACAGATGAGGTGTATACACACGGGGAATAAGACAACCTTGCATACGCAAAAGCATACCTATATACGCCGGGCACATTCATATATACAGTGGTTAGTTTTGCGCAGTGGATGTGACCCTGACAGATTACGGAAGTTTCCTGTCGACTTACGGCAGTCCAGACCAGATAGGACTTTTATGGTTATTTTATTGGTTTTTCTCCACTCTGCCCCTGTATTACTGCCATATGTTTGTTTTGAAATGAAAATGAGGTGCGTGACGTCATTAGTGAGTGCTTCTCTAGAGCTAACCATTAACCTGCTTAAAATATACACCGACCCAGATAAAATGACTTTACACTTCTAGTGTTTTATGATTTCGTATACGATTAAGTTCGAAATACCGTTGTAATTAGGATGATTATTTCTTTGTAAATAATAGATATAGACCACCATACCATGGTCATATATAATGCTCGACTGGGTTCTTTTGTAAATAAATACACAATATTGACTGGTTTTAGATATAAGCGGCCGCATGCTCCGAGGAGTTGACGCGTAATGATATTCGAGCGTATGCGAGGATATTGCTCAGAGTCGACTCCGAGGAGCATACAACAGCCTTTATCTGAAACCAGTCTATATTGTATTTATTATCCGCCTTTTCTGGACAAGTGGCATGTCAATATAAATTCGTTTTAGTTATGCACTATTTTTCCGTACGCACCATATGCGCCACCCGGAGCATACAACATATCCGTATGCGCCAGCAATGTCCATACAAACTCCTTATGTGTTTTCTATGGACACTTTGTATTAGGTGGATATAAAACGTCAATCCCATCTCGTCTTATTATGATGATTATCATGGTAAACTTGTATCGCATAAGCAATTTTCCATTGGCAGAGAACTACCAATTTCTTGGCCAGATCGGTGAATGAAAACAGCTTGGTTTTGGAAATGCACGCTGATTCATTTCGTGATGGTTGTGCAAAAGTCCACCACTCACCGACTTGGTCAACAACCGACAGAATCAAGACACCTTGATTTCATCGGCAATCCTCAAAGGTTTACCAAGACAATATAATCGATATTGATCTGTAAAATGCAGGAGAGCAACACATTTATTGCACCCTTACTGACTATTGATACCGATGTGCAGTCGGTGGTGCTACCGAATACTTTTAGGGGAATTTGTGCTTCTAGAAATCGCTCTACAAGTATTCCATCCCCATTTGACTTGTCTGACCTTCTAAGTCAGTCCGTTACTTGCTGTCTCCTATTTAGTACTACTAATTTTCATCAGATCAAAAAGCCGAAAGTAAGTTTGGTCTTCTAAATGTGTCATTGCTTCAAGGGCTAGCATATTCAATCAGCGATGATCTATTCCACAGCATTAACTACCCATCTAGAAGGAATGATGTGAATTGAATTGCAGGATATTAACATTTACTCTAATCATACCTACTATAAATTCAATGATACCTACTAAATTTTACATACGTAAGGCTTTGCTCCAAATCCCTTTTATACGCAATATAGCACTATAGGTATATTTTCCATATGTCCACACTGTACCTCATTGCCTGAAGTATCAACAGCTCGTTGAAGATTGTTTTCCTTTCTAAAGTAAACTACATACTTATCACACAGAAACAAATAGCGCGCTTTCAAAGCACGATGGCTATGAGTTTGTTTTCAAACCAGCCAGTTTGGATGCATCTTCACTTCAAAGGGAAACCACTGAACCACAGAGGAGAGTGATGGGAACAAGATGTCGGGGCTGACCTTCAAATTTCACGTTTGACCTTGGGGAATGTAGTGGCCGTTATGATTCACAGGATCGGCGAAAGGTGGCGACACCAGTCATGATGGTAGTTTCGCAGTGAAGTATGGTACAGCCTCGCTATGGCAAAAAAAAACCTAATATAGATATAAGGGCTGGAGGGTGTTCCTCTGAGCGACCTTGAACTTGGCAATTCATATTTTTCCCCTCTCACGAGATCCCCGAAATGGCTTCTCACTAAGTACTGGGTGGTAGTATCCACCTTTTCTATAGTACCAATTGAAAAAGCTTTTTTTTTCATTATTTTTTTTCATTAAAGCTACAATCTGTTGGTGTACAGGTTTTCATTGTAGTGATTACAACTTGCACATGGTTCATTAGTAACATTATCACGATATTTACATATTAATAATAACATGGAGCATTACAATATGCTGAAATACAGTGAAATACAGTGAAATTATGAAATGAGGAGTGTAAAGGAATGTGCATGAGATTAATAGAATACAAGCAATACTTTCCACTCAGTCTGAAGGTTCACTATTACACCATATCGTACACTTAGCACGTATGAAACGTTTATACAAGTAAGTAGAAGTACAATTTCTGACTTCATATGCTGCTGTAATTCGCCAACAGGAAATTCTGACCTCCCAGAATCCCCAGCTGGGGGTTCCGGAAAAATATTTCCTCCGTTGAAATTAAATTCTAATTGTCATGAGAGCTGAAACACCGTCATAAAACTTGATACAAATAAAGATTCCCAACATTCTCATCGTGAAGGTCGCTTCTGCTGATATTTTCATACACAGGGATGTATATGTGTGGCGCGGGCATAGACGGCGTAGACGACATGTTTAAGGTGTATTTATGCAACTATATTTGTTGTTCCTTTTTCCTCGGGCTAGAACCCTCTTTTTTATTTTCTTCTGTCCTCTATGTCATGTCTTTTCATGTTCATGTCCAGTATAACCATTTATTATCCACCTAATACAAAGTAGCCATAGAAAACACATAGGGAGTGTGTATGGACATACCCGGTGCATACAGATATGTTGTATGCTCCGGGTGGCGCATACGGAAAAATAGTGCGTATGGAAAAATAGTGCATAACTAAAATGAACTGACATCGACATGCCACTTGTCCAGAAAAGGTGGATGATAAATACAATATAGACTGGTTTCAGATAAAAGTGGTTATACGCTCCTCTGAGTTGACTATGCGCAATATCCTTGCATACGCTCGGATATTACTACGCGTCAACTCCTCGGAGCATACGGCCGCTTGTATCTGTAACCAGTCAATATTGTGTATTTATCTCCCAAAAGGGGAGAAAAAAAAAGAAAAAAAAGAGCACCCTCTTTTTATTGTTCTTGGAAGAATGTACATTGTTGTAAAATGCATCTAACATTTCAATTAGTACGCAAAAGGATAAGAAATTAGTATAAGTGTGCTATATTGTTCATGCAAATAGTTAGATAGAGTTTCCTATGTACAATCTTCGATTTCAGACATTGTTCTTCGTTGGAGTGATCACTTGTAGCCCTTTGGATAGTCCATTAAACGCCAATGGTAAGTTCACATGTATAATCTACCCAAACTTACTGTAACTCTTTCGGTTCAATAAACACTCCAGGAATATGATAGATACAAAATTAAAAGAAGGTATACCCACAGTCCCTCGTTCACACATACATTATCAGATAACCCAATCTTACACAAACACCGAACGTGCCTTGTATTTTCTGTGTGCCACTCTGCCTCTGTCGCCCGACGGCTGTTGAAATCGTTTGAGAAGATCGCCTGGTGAGAATACTGTTAGAAGCTACGTGAACATTGACGGGTATATACGCGCTCTACGATCTCGGGAAGTCAGGTGGGGTGAAGGGCCAAGTATATGTACCATTCAACTTTCATGGAAGAATGGACTGTATCAAAAAGTTTGAAATCAGTAAATATCTACGAAAGAACGCCGTTGTCAACTTCGCCGAGGAAATCATCGTGTATACTTGAACCAGCTTCAGCCAATACGCGCAGCCGGTGCCCGTACCATGAATTACGGCACATATGTATCGCATCCGACACTTACTTCCAATACTCAAACACGGGACTTTGGCGCATGGCTGTATAATAATCAGCGGTACGGACTGTTTTGTCCTCATCACTTCTCACCCCCGTCAAATTTTAATCAGGTTAATAGCATTAAAGATGGGACTAGAAATGAGAGGTATTCCACTTAGTACGTCGTTTGCGCCGGACATGCCTGGCAGCTGCTTACACAGAGATAAAACGGGTTTTAGGTTAATGACGGTATGCTCCGGTGTCTGGTATCTGGTCAGCTCCCACAGGAAGCGTGTATTACCAACGCGTGACTTCTCCAAGCGTTCCTTCGAACGCCGCACGACTCAGCGTGCGCCTGGTACAGTAGAGCCACCTAGTGCGGAAAATGGGAACTCAGAGGAAGGCGCTCTGTGGCGCCATCTCGTGATGTACGCTGATTAGCTCGAGAGACAATCTACACTGGCACCAAGAACATATCCTTGCTATATGGTATTAAATATCTACTATCGACTTCGTCTATTCGCTACTTACTATTTGCTACTCCCCCCCCCCCCTAGATTGGCAACCAACCCCTGTCTGCGCTCAGCCACGACTAACGTGCGTAGCAAATGTCTGCTCTGGTGGCCAGTGTACCCCCCCCCCCCCTATGCACGACGCCATCTGGTGAAAATCGGCCGCATTTAACTGCAGGTCCTTACAGTGGACTGGTTCCCTGCCCTAATGAAATAAGGGACAGGTAACGGGTTGCTACGACCTTCAACTAGACTGTAGTACGTCCCGTTGTCGCTAGGGCCAGGGCATTAGTGGATTAATGGTTTGGCTTGGTAATTGTGTGTGTTTGCCTTGTTGTTCCTATTTCGGTGTATGTTTTTTATATGGTATCCTGAATTTTTATCACAGAGTGGCAATTTGCCCTGGTGTTATGCTAAAGTGATGGTCTACCAGGCTGCCAGGCTAGGTAAAGGGTTCCACAGGCACAACCTTCTACTTTGGCTGGTGCCCGCCTGTGACTAGTGGATACCCCGGGAACCAGCTAGTGGTTTGGCTGGTATCCGCTTGTCATACACCTAATTCCGCCGAGCCCTCTATCAGATGACTGGGGAACCAGGAGGCGTTACCAATAATGCACCATAAAAATGGAACCTGTTACCTGGCCTATAGTCTAACTAGGCCAGGGTTCCAGGCTAGTCCTTACAGCTCCTATCATTTCGATGACACAGGTATTTTGCCAGCAACCAGCGCAATTATTCTCGTGCCTGATCACGGAGCAAAGCAATTGGATAACTACAGTTTTAAATCATAATTTCGGTATGGATAGAAACAAATCCTAAGGATAAAAGTACATCTGTGTAGAGAAACACAAAAAATAGTAACAGGATTCAGTTAAGTACTGCACGAGATTCTCACTCTCGTGGCCCTTCAGTCTCCATGCCTAGGTCTGGTTCACTTTGTCTCTGTGTATGGCAGCAACTCCAAGCGGATATCACAAAATTCACCGTTTTAGATATAGTAGGTAACTAGCAACTTTGTCGCGTCGTCACAGAGTCTGTGGCGTCGTATCCCCTCCCCCCCCTTAGTCTGTTCAAGGTGCGTTCCCTGCACTAAGTGGTGCCCCCTACTATTAATACCTGGAACTATCATTTAGTTCCCGACCAACATTTCATGTGACACCGATTTTACCGACTACAAGGTAAGGAGATCAGGGAATTAGAGTTCAAAAGTATGTTTACAGTATGGCAAGAAGTACAATCTCAGGATAGAAGTATATCTGTGTAGAGAAATTAAAAAAAGAATAGCTGGTTTAAGTTTAGTACTACACGAAAATCTCATTCTCGTGGCCCTCCAGTCTCCACACCCAGGTTTGGTTCACTATGTCTCTATGTATGGGAGCAACTTCAAGCGGATTCGACGGAATTCTACCGTTTTAAATATAGTAGGTAACTAGCGACTTCGTCGTGTTGTAGTTGGTCCTCCCCCCACGCTAGAAGCCTGAACATCTAAGTTCCGCAAAATTTCTGTGCGGTGATGGTGGCGCCTCTATCGGCCGCATTCCCACATTAAGGTCCTTACGGCTCCTATTATTTCGCGTGACACAGGGCTTTTGCCGGCAACCAGCGCAATTCAGTATCACGGGCTGATATCAGGGCTAAGAGACTGGAAGACTACAGCTCTAAATTATGTTTTCAGTATGGCAAGAAATAATACCTAATAATAGAAGTACATGTGAGTGGGAGAATAAAAAAAAGAGTTTCAGGTTTAAGTTTAGCACTACATTAGAATCTCACTCTCGTGGCCCTTCAGTCTCAATACCTAGGTCTAGTTCACTCTGTCTCTATGTGCGGGATAATCTCCAAGCGGGTCCTTAAGGAAATATACACGTTTTATATGAGGTAGGTACAAATTGGTGGAGTTTAATCTGTACCCCACCCTTTTATCACACTGATATAACCACTCTGCACTCTGCTCGTTTTTCCCCACTTTTATGTTTGTTAGATGTACATGTAAACACTGATGGGCATTTGAAAACACTTGATCACAAAAATTGTTAAACACCAGTAGTGGTGAAATTTATGGTAATAAAGGGAACCCTTTAACAAACCTGAAAATCATAATATATCTAGATATTCAAGAGCGGACTAACCATCCGACAACTGTCTTATCTTTTTAAATGAGCGTAGCTCTTTTATTTTCAGAACAATATATACAATGTAGTTTGTTCGTTTACATCATAATATTCTCATCTATATTAATAAGATTTATTCTAATTAGCTACATTCTTAAAAAGATGTTTCAGTACACACTGTTTGTGAGGATAGACAAAGACAATTGACATGAGACTGCTACTTAACCTCACAAAGTTACGGGCTTTATATCAAAGCGTAACATACATTGCTTCTAACCAAAATGAGACTAGTTCCATGTTTTTTCCAGTTGCCAATATAATCCTTACTGCATTTTAAAAGAATTACCTTAGTTATTTCATTTCAAAACAAAAAGTGAGAAATGTAAGGATACTCACTAACTTGCTTTCCATGAGCTTTATACACCACTTACATAATGAAGGACGTGAAACCATCCAATATAACCCTGTCTAATATTGATACATGTTTTTTTATACATATACATACCCTTGTATTCATCATGTGGATGTATATCCCACCTGACAATATCTTCACTTCGAGGATTGGAGAACGAGGCGTATGTCTGAGTCCCAGTAAAAAAATCAAAAATCAAAAATCATGAGGATCTGGAAATAAATCCCCCGACACAACTGATTTTTTAGGAGAGATTTTTTGGAAAAAATATCTTCACTTCGATCCTTATTTCATCTCCCGAATATGGCGCTTCCACCTGCCGATTTTGAACGCCGATTCTGACAGATTATGCGAGCATTTAGTGCAATAATCTCCAGATGGAACCGAAACTAGTCAACGGCTTTTCTCTCCCACCGCATGAGTTTGATATGATAACCTAATTTAAGTAAGTAATCGCGTTTTATATACAGCAGCATAGCCATGGATAATTTAAAGAAAAAAGAAATTGTGCGTTTCCCTATCCAAATTCTCGATAGTGAATATCAGTTGTTTTTTTTCAATGCCAATTTACAGCGTTAGTACTGACTTAATTTATTATGGCATTATAACCCTTGTGAAAATTTACCCTAGCACCTTTCATGAAGAGCACTTTAAAAAATTCAAAATCAAATGAAAAAAACAATATTCTCACTTAAGTGGTCAAGGAATGATCAAATAATCGATGACGAAAATCCGACACCATGGATTGAAATAAAACTTTTTCTCTTGTTAATTTTTATTGAGCAACAGAATGCACAAGAGTCCTCTGCTTTTACCGGTTTTGTTTACATCCTCTGATACCATATCACATGTAAACATAAATGTAGATAAAAAGATGAACGAGAAATGGGTTGCTCGTATTATCAAATGTTTAAATCTCTTACAAAAGATAGAATTATGCAAAACCTGCAAGATACACCGTATAATGAGGTATACATCGACTATGTATCCTCCGTGGTTTTTGGCTGCATACGGTTGAAGAGATTATAATTTTCCTGTGAACTATTATTATCCTGTTGTAAAACTCATTTGAAGTTTGTTGAATGTTCTATATGCCACATATATGTTGTTTTTATTGATATGTATTGGTATATCTTTGTATGGCTATGCCATGAAAATCAATTTGTTACAAATTGAGGCGACTGCCCCTTTTATTGAGTCCAATACCTTAGAGCGTATTTACCAAAGCATTTAGTGTATCAAGTATATGTTTCGGACTCAATAAAGAAATTGTTACCAAAAAAAAAAAAAAAAAATTATAAAAAAAGAAGAAGATCACATGTATGTGGAGGTGACTCCAGTGTCTCTGGCGTCTGCTTCTGTGACCAGGTCGTATTTGGGAGGCAGCTCGTCGAGGGAAGGAGACATCCCCAGGTTGTCCACGCCCTCCTTCTCCGAGCTCATCTCCTCCTCTCCCTCCTGATTCACCGAGTCGTCGACGTAGGTGTAGGTCAGTGACATGATGGTGAAGATGATGACAGTGACGTACATGAGGCCAGCGAACAGCAGGAACTCGGCCATCTGAGGTTTCAAGGTCAACAGGTTTAACATGTAGGACGTGACAGGGAGGTGTATATGTTGTACATGAGTTATTGGACAAATGGCCAAGAATGCTATCGCTAAAGCCGGGGACACACCAAGCGAGTCAAGGCAGCAATCTTTGTAATCGCCAAAACAAAATAGCATGTATGTGAAAAATTATTTTACAGTAATATCTCCCACCAATAAGTTAGTGTCTCGGAAGCAAAAATAATGTGAAATATAGAATGATAGCAAACATATTAGCCATTTTGTGTTGGCGATTCCGGAAATCGCTGCGTTTCTCGCTTGGTGTGTCTCCGACATTAAGGGCCATTGCCACTAGGCGATTTCTGCCCCTGAGACTACTGCCGGGCATAATCGCCTGGAAACGCCAATCGCACAGCGGGTGGAAGGGTGTAGTCGCCGACTATGCCCTGTTATATTTCAAATATGTTTGAAATTGAATTGCAAGAGACTGGTGCCCTTTTGAGAGGGAATCCAGTCGCCGACTCAAGCCCGAACAACGGGGGGGTAGGGCATTTTGCCATTTAACATTCCCACTTGGCAACTCAGCAAATTCCTAGAAATTTTGGCCAATAGTCGCCGACGGGTGCCCTCTGGACGCCCCTAAATCGCTTAGTGGGAACCGGGCTTAAGGGTTATTTTGCCATGTTTTTTTTATCATCATATACATCAGATTGGAAAACGACAACTTTATTCACTCTCTAAATCATCGATTTATAGCGATTCACTACGGGCTCATTGTGCCCGAATATCATCAATACTGCAGCACTATAGCGGCGGATAGTATTTCATAGATCTCCAGCTATAGGTATAATATTATCCTTAAATGCGTACCTGGTTTGGTAATTGTCCTACTGCGGTGATAATCATGACGATAAGGTTTCCAAAAGCATTAGTTAACAGCCAGGCTGCTTGTAATACCGCCTTCATGGATGGGGGAGCCTGGGAATGAACAGATATATACGTTTACTTCATCTCTTCAACAGTTACTAGCACTAATAGTCAAAGCTAGAATTGACAACCCTGAATACACATTTCTTCTTCTTTTTTTTAGCTTGGGCCGCCAACGCCTATTTGAATTTCTTTTTATATAAAGTCTTTATTTCTAAACAGGATAATTTGACCTCATTATAGACAGGACTATTTTTCCGGAATCTTCTACAGGAGATTCTGACATGCCAGAATCTCCGGGTAGTTGTTTCCAGGTGCCCTCTACATTTCCTATGGAGACTCCGTAATCGGTGGGTAATAAAATTCAAAACCTAAAGACGGAACAGCTAGGACTATATCAGGTTATCCTCAAGGGTTTTGTCCGACAATCAAATCGGTATGGACCCAGAAGATGCAGTAGAGACTATGCCCAGCATCCTCATTGGTTTTTTATACTGACGTGCAGTCAGTGAACCACCGACCGACTTTAAGAGGAACACAAATAATCTGAGCCATTTCTGTCGGCCAGTGGAAAATTACCTATAGAGCCCGTTTCTATCGGCCAGTAGAAAATGGCCTCTAGATTGGATGATGGTTACAGACCTGTGAGTAGGCGAAGGAGAGGCCGGTGACGGAGAAGAAAACCTCTCCGAGACTCATGACAAAGTACTGCGGAACCTGCCACAGTATGTTCACAGTGTTTGACTCGATGTCCGTATACTGCGTCGACGTTTTCTGAAAAATGAATGAATATATTCTAATATGTGTAGAAATTGTTCTAATAAAGATGAACATCTGTAACACATAGTGTCCAATTTATAAGTCCAGTCAAAATACATCCATTTGGAGTTAGAGCTTGCATTTACACTAGACGACTGAAAACATGACGATAGTAAATTGTTTACCATGAAAATCCTGAGGTGATGCTGAAAATAAATCGGTATCAAGAAGCGTCGACCCAAGAAGAGGTTGAGGCGTTTACACTAGACGAGATATCATCATTTATGCGACATCTCTAGGCTCATATCACTGCTGTTTCACTGTGGTGCCACGTGTAGATAATTGTCTGAAGGTTAGTCCTGCCTAATCTACAGCTGAATGTCATTTTTGCTCATTAGAAAGAAGGTAAAAATCGTCGTTCTTGTATTGGACACCATAGTTTTGGTCAAAAGTTAATTTTCACAAGTCAAGCCAAATCTAGCCGCCCCGGTCAGCCCCTGACTTACCTCACTCTCTGTAGCATTCGTAGATGAATAATGAAGCACCACTGTGTACACTGCCCCTGCTTTTGATGTCACAAGAACATTTCTATCACCTGCACTGACATATTTGCTGCAATAAGAATTGTATATGGTGGTCATGTAACTATCATATAATGGTCCCATGTACTACTACAAAAGGAAAGACGTATAAACATTTTGTTACATTCCAATTTCTCTATTTGGGAAGGCTGTATGCACTTTCCCTTAGCCTGACATTATTTCTAACCCTTTAACTGCAGCATGATGCCCCAAGGCATTCCCCTGGCTATGGCAGCATGATGCCTCCAGGCATTCCCCTGGCTACGGCAGGAAGATGCCTCCATGCATTTTGAAGGCATCATTGATACTTTTTTACAGCGTTCAATAAATAAAAAAAGAATTGTTTGATTTAATTGACATTTTAAGGAAGTATAAACGCCATATTAACGTTTGAACTGGTATATCAAAATATCATCAGTAACCAAGGTAAATTACTCAAATCACATGACACATCATGACTATTTCCCCGAAAAGGTTACTGCCATAGCAGGGTCGTTTATGCAGGCAATGCCTGCCGTGTATTGGTGAGCAGGGGAACTGGGTTAAACCAACCAGTATAGAGACATTTTGAACTTACCTTCCATGGCTGAGTGTCATGTTCTTCGACGTTTCTAAGTAGGTTGCGTTGACTCTCTCTTTGGCGTGCGCTAACTCGACTAACTCATCCCACGTATTGAAGAACCTGTAAACCATCCAGACGACGATGATCACATTAAAGTTGTGTTTCTACTGACAAACATTAAGTTGAAAACTTTGAGAAAAACATTGTCTAAAAAGCAGATTTTTTTTAGTTTATTTATTGAAGCAAAAACAGTTCTTTCTTTCAAAGTTTGATAGATTTTAAAGCGCCACATTGCCCAGTCCGGCCCCCTTCGTTTTCCCCACGTTCCACGGCCAACTGCGTTCGGCCACATTCAGTCACGCTATGTGGCATTTCCTACAGATCACTGAAGCCCAAAACGATTCCCATTAACACCAGGGAGGTGTTTTTAAAACTAAGAATGATATTTGTTGAACAATTACGATTAGGACTAACCTCAGTCAATAATGACAACGATCGAAGTGTCAGTCCGTTTTTCAAATGTGCTCCTCAGAATTCCAGGATATCTTTTGCAGTTTTTATTGTTTACTTTTTTCCTATCTTACTTGAAGACGTTCTGTTATGAAGGATATAACCCACTTAGCAACGGTCCTAAAAGAGGCAAAACTTGTTACCTTTCAAAAAACTAAAAATAAAGATATTTTCCTGATCGTCTTGTAAGACCGTCCTCCAGAAAGACAAATCACAGTATGTAACGAGAATGCAACAAAGACCATGATAAGATCAATTATTTGGTCGTTCTTAGTTTTAAAAACACCTCCCTGGGCCCTGTTTTATTTTTCGCCCGAGGAGGCTTGAAATGCCCGGGGAGAGGTCCTAGGAGTGTTTGGGTTCGATATTTCAATGTATCGTGGGGAAGGAGAGTTGTGGGCGACGATCTAGGAGATCTCCTCAAATTTCGTTTTATTTCCAATCCTCTGGCCGGGAGAGCTCCTGAAAAGTGTCATGCAGCTCTCCTGGCTGGGGACACGTCTAGGGGTATCGTGGGTGATTCAAAATAACAAATAAAAGCTATTTAATTCATTTGAACTATCGGAAATATATTTATTATGATTTTAATAAAAACTGGAGGTCTCAGATGGAGAATTACTGTGCTATTTACTTAGATTTACATACATTCATAAATGATGCAATTAGTTCCCCAAAATACCACTATGTGCCACCACCTGCAGTATACACAGCCTCTCTTTCAAGTCTCCTCAAAAGTCTCCTACAGGTTTATTTTCTCCTGGGGCTCTCTCAAAGGAGACTTCGGCCGAGGATTTCTCTCCCTCCCGAGGACAGGGTAAATTGAACGAGATTGAGGAGATCTCCTGAAAATTATCCTCAATGGAGCTATCCCTCGTGGGCGAGGAGAGTCCCCAGGAGAGTTGAAAATAAAACGACCCCCTGGGGCTCTCTCAAAGGAGACTTAGGCCGAGGATTTCTCTCCCTCCCGAGGACAGGGTAAATCATACGAGATTGAGGAGATCTCCTCAAATATATCCTCCGTGGAGCTATCCCTCGTGGGGGCTCTCCTCTCCAAGGAGAGCTGAAAATAAAACAGGGCCCAGGACCCCCGTGTCAGGATTTTTATATAGTTTAAAACATGGTCTTAGGGTCTGTAAGGTTTGGCCACGTTTGTTATGCCGTCCATCTGAGTTCTCTCACGTCTACCCTGTTTCGTCCACAGTTGTCCTCATTGCCCCTAAACGTGGCTGCCGTGGTCGCCAGGGGAATAGTTTAAATCAAGCATTAGCTTTAAGTAAGGGGAAAATCTCAATCCCTTCCCTGCTTGGGAAATGAAAGAATTTTCCTTTTTATCCTAGCTTTGAGGGAATACTTACTGTGCTCTTGATCTTCCCTCTCCTGTTTTTTCGGTTAGTGGTTGATCAGCCTTAAAGAGAGTAACTTGTGTTAGTTATTTTATTTACATATCCAAAGTGAAGCCCTTAACGCTAAGGAATATAGGTGGACAACGTATTCTGATATTGTAAAGTGTAAGTACATTAATGTGCCATGCTGATATTTTACAAATGACTATCTTGAATAAAACCAGTTTGAATCCCCTATCTAAGACTGAAAAAAATGCTTAGATATGTTCTCAATCATATACGGGGAATAAAAAAAACAAAGATTTGAAAGAAAGGGATCATGCAATTAAATAAAATATAGAGGAACTGCCCTCAAGCGAAATAAGCACACACACCAGTCATAGATACCAAACCAACGACACATAACCGATGATATAATGTAGATCCAAATGTGAGATTTATAGTTTCAGTTGATTTACTGATAGGTCATCCTAAAAGGTGCAAACTATCATTACAGGTGGCACAGATGGGTGGTCAGAAATTTAAGTGGGGAAGACGGGTTGAAAAACCTTTTTTTATTTCTTGTCAGTATACATACACGTTTATATGCCAAACATATATGATTTGTATATGACCGGCATATATATGTCACGCACAGAATATTTCTTTTAGTATATTCTTGGCGGCAACAACAGCCATTACATGTCTGTATACAAAGAAAAAAAGTATTGTATACATACGCTGGCGTGAAATGTGGACGTATATATACAAAAACATGCCGATGTATATAATATACATGCACATGTGGTGGCGTATATTTGAAATAAGTGGGGTTTTTCGCACAGTGATGTACATGATGTATTTGTAACATTTCAAATTGAAGGACTCTCAGAATATCAAAATAGACAAATACTGTTTTGATGTGTCTGTCATATTGTCTTGTTATGTTTTGTCCTGTATGAAAATTTAAAAAAAAATTTAAAAAATGGGGAGAAGAAATAATATTCCATGGGTGGGATGTGACACATGTATTTCGAAAATCTGTAGAAACAGGGTAGATTAATTTACCAGTGCATGACAACCCTATATCATTTAGAAATGTATCTGTTTCTTTATGGCTGCTAAAATACTTGTGTGTATATATCCTGTACAAGTTGAAAATAAAATATTCTCCACAATAATAAAATAAAAATAGACATTTCAGAAACATGGACAAAATGTATTATATCATTTGTTTGAACGACGGAGACGAACCACGTGCACCTACCTTCGCCAACATAGCTCTTGATTGTTCAATGTCCCAATAAGCAATGACGTTGTATGAAAGTGATGATTCCATAGACAAATTGGCGGAATAGGATATTGGATTCCACAGTCCCCTACAACCAGTAAATTCAGCAGTGAATGTATAATTCCCAGCTACGACATCCGTAGGATGACTGAATTGTTTGTCTTGTCTCTGCAACATAACGCAAGTATGTGAAACCAATAAATGACACCGTTATATCATGCCCAAGGAAAAAAATAAAGAAAAAGCATAATTTGTTATAAAAGAATAAATTAAAAGAAATATACACTACAACACTAGAGAAGAAAAGGTTTAAACTACTTATAAAACGATCGTATCCAAATTGTTTCATGACATAGCCAGCTTGTGTTGCAACTGGCTATCAAGGAACAGAAATTATTGATAGAATAGGAAACACCAGCGCCCTCCTAAAAAGTACACTTTGCCAAATGATTTTCCCTTACTAGGATTAAGGTTGGTAGATTGTGTTGCAACTACCAAGGTACAAACAATGAATAAACTCTAAGACGCAACCGTCTTCGAATAAAAAGAATGTAACATGTGTATCATAACTAATATCCCATCTGAAGTATACAAATGCCACGTATATGTACGTGAAAATGTGATTATTCTTGAGCTGTATGTATGAAAAAATACTGTTTCTTTTCCCTACCTAATTGTATGACCACATACATGATTACAACCAGGGTATGTTATTCGTAAAATATGTATAGTACAATGCATTCGATTGGATATAATGTCCATTATGAGGGTATATAATACTGGCTACATTAACCATCTCATCTCATTAATCAACCAGTATATACAAGCACAATGTTAGTATAACACTGACTCTTTCTAATTGTACATACTCAAGTTGGATACCATCTTTGTCTCCTAAGCATATTGCATATGCAATGCCCAACAGCCTAGAAACCAAATTGTAACTGGAACTACATGAGGGACCGAGCGGAAGATCGGGAAACCCGAGCTCGGACATTTGTACATTGTATTAATGATGAACCCTAATAAAAGCATTAAAAAAAAATATATATAAAAAAAATAAAAATATCTAACAGTTTCCGAATTTGCTTGACAGCACAATTGAAAACCGATCTCTAAGGTAGATTATGAAAATTCTCGGACACTGGGTAATATTTTCAGTACGATATAATTGGAGGGATATGGTTGGTTAAGCATGAGGTCCCTGTGGCCTAAGGCTGGCTCACTCACTAATTACTCTACATACCAACCACTACACTGGCCATCATCACTGCATCATTCTGTTCCGATTAAGACGGTATCTACGGTGTGCGCCTCCAACCAAGTAATTTTGTTCTGTGTTCGTTCTAAAAAGTGGTTATTTTGGTGGCCAATGTAACCAACCACACACATAAATTGCCCAGCACACCACAGTAATCTACATATACACTTCTGCCCTCTTCATTCGATTTCGCCATTCCAATCACGCAACAACCGCCTTTTCATTTCTAATGAGATTGTAGCGAATATATCTCTCTTATTGTAAAAAAAAATTACGGGCAGAACTCGTATTTCAAGATAATTCTAGCCTATGAATTCAGTTGTCCTTACATCTACATAGGGTATGGAGAAATTGTAGATAGTACTCTCGCCGCCCACCAGGGTGGCGTTGCCTGTGACGTCACAGGGAACAGCGTTGATGACCTTGACCCGCGCCTGATTATTGGCGAGTGCAGGAGGCAGAGTTTTCTGAAATATAATTGTGTTATGGGCCTTCATAAATGTACATATAATCATGAATGGGCGTTCATTCGTTTATCACTCGCTTATTGCATTTGTTAGTGTCCATTACAAACATATATTTGACTGTAGGAATCCAATGTTTATCTTTCGTAGGAAATTGTTGGGATTTATTCAATCGTTGATGTTTTGTATTATTGGCTTTAATATGTTATATTTGTTAGAACGAATATTATAGAAGAAACCTATGAAAGTTTAGGGTCAGAGCTTGTATCCAATCGAGTTTGAATCAAGTAGTAATTCACAAGGCGAAACTCCCTGAATTACAAAACTTTTGTAGGTTTCTTAATTTAACCCACCCTTCTCATTGACTAATGGGCTAACTTTTGTGACTGAATCCCCCATCGAGCTTTTTTGAATATTCAATGGGCGTTGGATACGAGTTCCAAATGTTAAGTCTATGAGGAAAATACCAATGGTGAGATAATAAATGCGATCAAATATTGTTTTGTATTTGGATGGCCAGAAACTACTCCGTGTTGACAATGATTTGATAATCATAGCCAATGCATTTATTTGTATAACCGATTTGATCTGGAGTGTCTGTGGATTATAGATTGCATAGATAGATGAATTATGCTTAGATAAAACTGTTATTGGCCGTTGTAAGGGTTAAGTGCGGTGATTATAAGGTATGAGACAAGGAGTCACTCACATCAATGTCGATTTGAAGGAAGGCCGTTATAACAAAAGCTGTTCCTGCAAGAAACATTCCCAATCCGAGCCTCTGGAGTGGACTGGGGAAGAGAGTACAGGATGAAAGATTAAGATAACGGGTAAATGACCCCATCGATAAAAACATACCAAACAACACCAACAAACCCATAAGAAATATTCCTAACGCTACATCTAGACGAATAAGGAAGTAAGTTGTGAAGAATCCACTCTTTCTACTTCTCAGTTCCATAGTTATTTCAAACTTGAGCATGGACCAGGCGCTCTAGATATGGTGCCTCAAGGTTGTTCAAGAGTGTTCACATAGACTTTGTACTTGCTGCAACACAAAACCAAAAGAAAATATCCCTTCAACATCTGCGTGGTTTCACTGTTACATTGGCAAAAGGAGCAGAGGTCCAGTGTCTCAGTGTCATCGAGGTGTCCTAAACTGACCATGACCAATCTTGAGAGACCGAAATACCGAATTGAGCCGCTGGTGCTTGATATATTCGGATCCTAGAAGACGTGCAATTTCAGAAATGGTTAGATGTTACCATAAACTTTGGATTGCTATTAGAACTACCAATATTATTTCTAATCGATAACCATTTCTGAAAATGTGAAATTCAAAAAGGTCCCTTGGGGCATCAGTGGTCTTAAGATGAGCATGTGGTTTATTGTTTTTTTTACACAATGACCTAGATGCTCGGTTAGAATGTAAGTAGTAACGTTTTAATTTCCGGATTGACTAATGACAAATAAAAAAACAACAACTTTGGTGACCCTTATGTGCAGAAATCGGAATAATCAGACAGTGGCTAAATAAGGTCGAATTAGCCACCGAAGGTGTCGTAGTTAGAGGTCCAACAATGAGTCGTGGTTGCGGAGTAATCTAACAAGACAAAACCGAGCAATATAATGTCGCAAACCAAAATTAATGGTTTATTTTCGGTGGCTATTGAGAGCCTTGTTGACTGGTGTACAATTGTTGTGTACTGTTCATTCCGTATCAATTGAGCTTGAATCACTGTACTACAAACAATCTACCGCTTTCCTGTGGTTCCCGAGGGACCAGGTGGCAGAACGGCCATGGGCCGAACCTGGAGATTGTATTGTCAAAACCCTAAATAAAAGTATGAAAAAAGCTATTGATCAAGTGTCGTTCATATGTTATCACACTTATCACTGGCTGATTGGCTGACATCTGTAACATCATCTCCCATCGAGTATGTTTACAATACTCCGTGGGCGTTAACTACGCACTTGCAATGGTAAGTCTATGGGAACACTGCATGAAAACCACCGTTTTATTCATATATATACGCAAGCGTCTTGGCTGTATTTCACACCCGGCGTATATGAGAGAAAATACCCTCTGCCCCCGCCCCCTCCCGCCCCTTTGTGTTGGTAGAAGTACAGGTGTCCTCAGTAGGAAGCCTTCCCCCTCACCCCCCGCCACCTACCCCCGCCCGCTCTCAGTGAAGCCCTGTTCACTGGATGCTTATATACGCCCACAGATGAGGTGTATACACACAGGGATTAAGACGACCATGTAGACGCAAAATACTCACTTATATACGCCCGGCGCATTCATATGTAAAATGATGGTTTTTGTGCAGTGGAAAATAGTACTCACCTGTTAGGGATGTTGAATTTGTCGAGGCAGGGGAAGAGGAGGCTCTCTATAAGAGGTACCATGGCGACAACGAGCAGAGGGTTCAACACGTGAATCAGATCAGGCTCAATCACAAACACCCCCTGAAACATACACAACCATATGTAGCTTTCCCATGGCATTTTGGCAACCATGTTGGAATCCAAAATGGCTGAAATATGGCGAAATGCTATTGGCTGAGTTGTTACGATGGTTTTGAGTCATGAATTTTGATAATATGTGGTTTTAGTAGATATAAAATAAAAAAAGCAGATCTATTTGGTATCTAACAGGTATATAACGATGACCAGCCTGGAAATTCTAAGATGGCTACCAAAAAATAGCGTGGGAATTTGTAAACACCAACTTCTGAAATTAAGGGGTTCAAAGGGTCCGGAAAATGTATGGGTTACAAAATCCGCATCAAACCCCAACAAATAAAATACTGACCCAGACTAATACCGTGAATTAGCTCAGGTTCAATCACAAGTACCCCCAGAAACATACCGTGCTTTGGCCTTGTACAATAACATGTGTGGTATATGAATCTGTTATTACACTCCTTTGTATGTCCATAACATGCTGGGAAATCAACATTTTCAGATTTCTAAATTCAAACACCTAGAAGATGATCGTCTATTGAAGAAAAACAAAAAAAACTTGGAAATGAGTAAAAGAGAGCCATTGTGTGCAGCCGCCGATGCCCACAAGAAGAACTTACAAAATCTCCGTCCATCAGAGCTGCCTGGAGAATCCATCGCGATCCCTGTTGGTCAAACAGTGCCCAGAAGACCGGAAGTGGCAGGAACATAAAGAGGACACGCATGACTGCCTTCACGTCTTCAATGAAGCGTTTCTAAACAAAGCGATGCAGACAAGGGTCATACAATAATCTGTGGTCACATTCGATATGCATAACTGACTTTATATACTCAATAAAGCCTTTCTAAACATAAAGATACAAACAAAGGTCATACAAGAATCTAACGTCACTTTTGACATGCATAACTCCTCAGTAAAGGATTTCTAAATATAGTGATACAAACAAAGGTCATACAAGAGTCTAGGGTTATGTTCGACAAAAATGACTGACTTTACATCTTCAATGAAGCGTTTCTAAACATAGCAAAGGTCATACAAGAATCTCGGGTTACTCTCGACATGCATGACTGACTTCACATAATACACCTTCGGGTAATTTTGAATTCTTTTTAATATCACTTAAATATTCGTAAATATCCATTTGGAAAATTGATGTGATATACTCATTCTACAGGTCTTATAGGCATTACACTTCGTTTTATTTCTTGTTGAAGGATGACTTACGTCATATTTGGAGTCTGCGTATTCCAACCAGTGATCCTTCTTGCCTTCTTCCTTACCGCCACATGCACACTTCCCTTTGATGGCCGTCTACAAATCAAACATCAAAACATTGCACTGTATGACGGTGTTTCTGAACATTAGTCCTGTCAGTTGATTTTGCTTACTTAGGTCGGTTTGATGTCGGTATATACATGAGCCCCCCTCCATAAATCTATGAAACTCCAAGTAGATTTCTAATCTCTCCCACATTTACACTAGGCGATTCTGGGCAACAATTCTTGAATTTAGCACTACCTGACGATTATTCTTTGTCGACGACTAGAAATCATCTAGTGTTAGAGCAGTGCGTGGAAATTCAAATCTTTTATTATCCACCTAATACAAAGTGTCTATAGAAAACACATAGGGAGTTTGTATGGACATACCCGGTGCATACAGATATGTTGTATGCTCCGGGTGGCGCATACGGAAAAATAGTGCGTGCGGAAAAATAGTGCATAACTAAAACGAACTGATATCGACATGCCACCTATCCAGAAAAGGTGGATAATAAATACAATATAGACTGGTTTCAGATAAAAGCGTTTGTATGCTCCTTGGAGTTGACTCTGCGCAATATCCTCGCAGACGCTCGGATATTACTACGCGTCAACTCCTCGGAGCATACGGCCGCTATATCGGAAACCAGTCAATATTGTCTATATATTACCATTTTCTATTATATTCTTTTCTAAAACCCGATTGGTTACACTTTGAATAATTACATATGATAAAACCATCATTCTCTAGATTTAAACAAATCTTTAATAGGTTTTACTTTCAAAACATCATTATTTTGTGTGCTTCAGCCTAGACTTGTTTACATATAACGAGCTTCCATTGTGTTCTATAGGGAGACTGGCATGGGTAATAGATAGGTAGGCAGTAGGTGTTGTGATCGGCATCCAGATTACTAGCCCAGAGGGCAATTGGGCGGTGGTAGCAGTGCGAAACACAGAAAATATAAGACCAGGGACCTGTTTCAGTAGTCTCGTGACATTAGGCCTAGACAGACATCAACAGCAGCACCAACAGTGCAAGCAACAGTGGAAAAAGACTAGCAACTATCAGAAGATCGAAGTGGCCAATCTTCTTCATATTTGGAAAGATTATATATTATATGTATCCCCAACTCATGCTTAATTCCTATGAGAAGTGAGTGAAACTCCGTGTGTCATCGACTGCAATCTTGTGATCTGTCCGTATGGTGTCATAGACACCTTCTAGACATGTCACGAAACTACTGAAACAGGTCCCAGGTCAGTGTTGGTATAGGGAATCTGTTGGCTGATGATATGTATACAGGATTGTGAGTATACCCTTTCTTTCGAGACTTTATATGCCTACATTCGTTTTGTGATAAGCAGTTCCTTCTTATCTTCAGACAATAACTTGTATGAGACGAGAGCAAGTTAGATAAAGCCTGATAAACGAGTAGCGAAAGAGGAACTCACACCAACACAGCCGAACAGCTTTCCTATAATATTCTCCCCTGGTGGTGTGATTTTATACCACTTTGTCCCCGCGATGAAAACCACTGCAAGAGAAAGAAGCATGGTGATATAATCAATTTAATTTTATTGTTCTATTCCGAGCATTTTCAGTCAAATTAAGACAACGATGATGATAATAAGACATCAGGTACACTATTCTCATGATATGGCAGTCTGTTTATCAAACCTTTGCCTTGTGGTCGTGTTAGCATACAGATCAGAGCTGCATCATTCAAAACTATTTATCAATCTTAGTGTGATTTTCTGAAAGATGATACACCTGGGTGGTTATACTATAGAATGTGTTGTAAGGACACGAGGCAGTTTCTACGGTGTCGCGAACACAAGTCGAAACTTGACGGGTCCCACAAGGGTGAAAATCTAGGAAAAGAATTTTCATGTATACTATAGAATGTGTCCCTATAGAAGGGTCTCCACAAGTCTTGTTATAACTAATTCTCAACATTCCTATTTTTGCCTTTACCTTCTGAAATGTAGTTAGACCATTTTCTTATCAAATTTCTCTGACATTCTAGAACAAACGATTTTTTCAACATTCTGACAAGACTTTGATGCAGGAATAGTTCTTTTATATCCATGGTGGAGCCATGTCGCAAGCAGTAGGTGCCCAGCATAAGCGAAGAAGCACTAAAACTCAGGATCTAGTGGTAATCGAATACCCAATCTACATGTGCGAGTGACCGTTCTATCATGGTTAACCATAAAGAGGCACAACATATTGTGTTGTACCCCTCAGGTAAGTGCGGCTTAATGTCTTTCTATAAAACTCTTGATTTTAGGACGTTCAAATTCAGGAACGTGTCGAACGCCTTTTAGGGTTATACATGTACATACAAAATTTAATAATAGGAAGTCCATTTGGAATTAGTTTTCCGTAAAATACACGTTTCTACCTTCAACCCACTTCAGCATGGTTCTCACTACTGCAGCTTGTAAGTACATGTACAACCAGGCTTCATTGTGTAACTATAACTACTCCATCGAACTCTGCTCTTAGTTTGTGAGTATATGCTATTCCTATATACCCATTATTGAACTAACTAGAGTTACATACCGCTGCTGGGGGGTGCATTAAAAATAAGTTATGTGTCGAGGTTGACGTTTTCGTCCTGCTCTCATGTTTTCGTCACGCTCAGACGTTTTCGTCCCGCTCTGATCAATAGCTGTTGTGGTTACTCGATAAGGGTGGTCATTTTCTTCGGAAGTGTTTCAGGTAAAGAATTAAGCATTTTTATCTATATTTGAAGGTATATAGGAATAGGGAAACCAAGTACCGGTAAGCAAAAGTCAAAGTTACTCGGTAAGGCTTGGAAAAATTACTGCCCAAGGCGTCAGCCGCGGGCAGTAATTTTTCCAAGCCTTACCGAGTAACTTTGAACTTTTGTCACTGGAACATAGTTTCCCTCTAGTTTGTGTTTTCCGGATTTCTTTTTTACACCACAGAGAAGGTTCTCGTATTGTTGGCAGTTTTATATAGAGGAATCTTTGTCGTTTCTTTAGAGCTAGATAAAGATGTACAGCAAGTATCCTTGTATAGTTTTGGGGTCCGGTAATTCATTACGGCCTTCGTTTATATGTTTGGAAGTAAAGTAGGAACATCAGTTCTCTTACAGATGTAATTTTAGGAAATGAGCGTTACATCTTCACCCCCACCCCCTTTCATTTCGATGTAGTGTAACACGGCTTTTACACTAGACGATTATACGCGGCGATTCTTGAAGCTAAGGACTTTAAGCCATAAAAGTCTAGAAATCGTCTAATGTAAACGCCAAGCACATGGCGACTGCAGATCGTCTGATTATGTCTGATTACACAATTTGGCACCACCTGGCAACTACTGGTCATGCTCCGACGCCTGTGACTATTTCAAGTCATCTTGATTTAATCATCTAGATAGGTGGCGACTCTGTGAAAACTCAAGAGTCATCAGTGTAAACGCTCAGCTATATGCTGAGGTCAACGACTTTTTCGGTGGACATTGCCACCGCCTGGCGACTATTGGCTGATGATCTACAGTCGCCACATATTTAGTCGTCTAGTGTAAACGCCGGGCAATAGGATTTAATAATATAGCAACCAAATAAGATTACAGTACGCCACCTAATTCTTATGGGCAGACATGTTGGGTGGTCTTCTTTGTTGCTCGCACAGACCACCTTATCTCTATTGTTTTGTATAGAGTAAGCTCTGTTTTTACCTAATAGATCTACAGCCACTAGAGGTCCACATAGTCATAACTCACATCTATCTATTCAGATCAGTGTACACCAACGCTAGATCAGTGTTAAGTACTTGTTTAGTTATCTGATAAAAATAACAACATTAAATCTGTTCGATCATCTACTCATCATAATCAATAGCAGCACACGGTTACGAGGGTCAGATCCTGACGTAGGAACCATGTTCTGGGATAATATATGACCGTTAGGATTTAGGTATTTATTCGGGGGCCGTCCACAATATATCATTTCAGGAAACCTTTTTTTTAAATAATCATGATGCAAGAAAAGCTTCCCCGAAGATTCCTATTGTGGTGTGTACTTTGGGCTAGGCCGTTATTTCAACCATTGGTTTACTGTTTTCCATAAATCTAGTTTTGCTCCCTTGTTGAAATTTGTTGACGATACTATAAGGCACCAAGTGATTGCTAGTTCTGTCATCACACGCCATGAAATTGTTAGATAGCGTCGCTGAAGTCGAGGGACAACCGCTGTTATTAGTTGTAATAATTCATTGGTACTTGTGAAATAGCGGTGGCTCCCCTCTATGACTAGCCAGAAGAAAAAGGAAAAGAATCCATTGATAATTGCATCTACCACTTGTTGTTAATTTTGGTTTCGGGGGCAAGATGGCGGCTTTCCTGACACAATAGATATGTGTCTAATTGAGTTTGACAATTCGTTTTATACTAGCTACCGCTCGTTCATTGCTTAACATTGACCACTTGTGCTTTACGGTCACCTGTCCACTAAGTCATCAATAAATTAAGGGAAACTAGTTTACCTAATTGGGACGGCTTATCATACCACGTTACTATCGGTAAAATTATCGCATTCGCTCTGCGAGCTCATGCGATAATTTTACCGATAGTAACAAGGTACGATATGCCGTCCCAATTAGGTTAACAAGTTTCACTTGTACTATACACCTCTAAATACATGTAAATACTTAAAAACTCACCAAAATATGTTGATGTCGAAGTGATAAACAAAGTCACCTGGGCAGGCAGAAGTCAATTTCTGCTATGAATGGTACCGAAATATTCATAGCCGCAATTTCGTAAAGAAAATTCAAACTCTTAGAAAATTCTTTTCTTTGCAAATATTAGTTTCATAATATTATTTATCAATTCTCTGTCTACTTTTTGTGTTCGGATATTGATTATGATTTATTAACATATTTTACGAGATTGAGTTTTCAAAGTATGGTGGTATGGCGCCATACCGGCACAGTATGGTGGTACGGGTCAACTACCACTTGGACAGCAGTGGTTGGTATTTGGAGTATTTTAAGGCACAGGTGTATAGTACTGTCTATTAACGCGATGAATTTTGGACGAAGACTCACCTACGGCTACCAGCATCAACACGGCCGGCACTCCAAAGGCCAGAGCGTAGCACTCCTGGTCGAAGCATATGACATTACCTGAAAATGATATTTCATTATCGTGTGATAGAATTAGCTTCATTCCTGGGGGAAATTACCACAGGTTTGATAGATTATGATTACTGTATATAATACCTTCAAAATTTCTAACCTATGTTTGAAAATGAATCACACCTACCTACAAGAAATGAGACATTCACAATGTATATGAATACCTATCAGTTCACTTTTTTCCAAAGTAAATTCTGAATATCATATTTAGAACTATAATTTTGTTTATAATCGCATAATCCACCTCAGTTATTGAACATAATTCTCGCAGCAAGTACACTGCAGCGTATTTGGGAAGAATCGGGTCAGTGTTTTTGAGGTGTGCCCAACTGACCAAGACCAATCACTGCAGCCTGAATTACCTCATTGGCCCACTGGTGATTGATATCTCTGGATCCTAGAGAGGCAGTTGTAGAAATGGCATGTTGTTTGGGTGCAAGTGGATTAGAGAAAATGGCCTATAGACGGAACATAACCAATACTGTTGATTTTTTTTCTTAATTCCATGGTCATTCATCAATCAGGAACATATCATTTGCTCCTAGCTTTATCTAAACGGTTTGGCACTTTTTAGATATCGTTGATCTGTTTCTAGGAGCCGACTGACTCATGTTGAGGTTATAGCTGCAGAATTTGTTGGGAAAGGCGGCTAAGAAAATGCCAACAATAAAGAATTGAGCGGTCGTTTGGTGGTGGTCAATGAATGTTTCAGAAGTGAAAACTGGGGTGGTAGGTGATTTTCTACTTGCCAACAAAATAATCGGCGATTTCTAGGGCTCACTCCCTCAAATATGTAAATAAAATGTGTGAGTCTTTGGATATAATTGCTCTATTTATATTGGCAGAATGATTCTATTTAACATCTCTGACAACTTCATTCTGAATTCATACTCGAAAATATCAACCCATATATTTGTCAGGAAGTGGTGTCATACACATGTTTTCTTTGATGTTTTCACTTGCGGATTACTAAGAAACCAGTTTGAATAGTCGTAAACCCGTGGCCCATAATATTTTCAGAGACCCCAAAAAGGTAGAAAGAGGCCCTCTGGCTCCTAGCTTACTCCTTATGAGAGGCGTGACGACCATTGAGGCGAGAGAACCAAAGTTGATGGCCATATAGAACATGGAGAAGAACGTCTGCTTCTGTCGAACCTGAGAGAAGAAGTGAACGAATGGTAAAGTACTCGTCTCTACATATCTATCATGATCAACTAGACTGGTTTCGGTGCACCCCTCTCATAAGATCTCAGACTCTCTAAGTGGTATTCTGTACAAGGTTCTCACTACGCTCAATGGGAGAAGAATTCTTAACGAACTAGGCTTAGAACCTTGAGAATCCACTATCACACAGTATTCCCGCTAGGTGACATCATTGAGATCATAGGAATCTTTTGGTTGCATTGATGTACGTCTTTAGCACGGGGGGCAGGTCAGTGGATTCTCAAGGCTCTAAGCTTAGTTCGTTAAGAATTCCTCCTATAATGTGATGTGAGAGTACAGAATACCACTTAGAGATCGTGAGATCTTATGAGAGGGGTGCACCATGTGAGGAGATTGCCTGTATTTATTATTATCAAATATGACTGAGTGGAAACAGTCACCATTTTGTAGTAGCTCCCTCTGGTCTTGGTGTTTACGGTATGATGGCCATATAGTGAATGGCTTATTTACCCTCAGTATCGCACACCCTAGTTCTTGGACTGTCCGCATGGGGTCAAGGCGCTATAACAATGACACTCTGTGTAACTAGTTTCAGGAGCGGCCTCGCTGGTATCAGAAACAGACGAGAACAAGACTGAATATCCCTCAACGGATGTTACTTCAACAGTCAATCACAGTTCAGAACTTGTAAGTTTAGTCTGTGGCAAGCTTGAGTTCTAACTCCTTTACTCCTAAGGCCTGCACCTGGCTAGACTGGGTCTCAACACTGTACAAAATGTCTGCCATTGGGAATTAGTTTACAATGTTTGGAGCAAGTATTATATATTTCCTTAAGGCATATCGTACAATTTACCTTTCATCTTTGGTACGTTTCCTGTAAGAGTAGATCCAATATAGATCAAGGAAACTTTGATTGGTCATTTCTACCTATTGGCTAGGGACAAACTAGACAAAACCTTTATTTTATTTGTTTTGCATTAAAATAAATCACAAGGAACCAGTTTAGATATCACCAGGTTGAGAAACTGTGAACTGCAGGAAAACCCCAATTGGGCGAAGTTCAAATATGAAGATATGGAGCCCGGGAAATCCCCTTATGAAGCAATAAAACTGCTGATAAGAATTGTGATATTGCATTTGGAAGTGCTGTTGATATGGGTTTTCCCAAATATACAAAAATATTAAACCTTTATGATGTCAGATATATTGCATATCATAAAATCCGTTTTCCACTGACTGATTTTAAGTGTACACCAACGCCAGATCAGTGCCTTCTTTGGCGAGGCTCAAGGTTCAGAATACACATTAAATTGGTATGACCCTATGAAATACGGGAGAACCAAGGTGAACACTGCACCCTCACTGATTATTTGATACCGCCTTTGAGAGGAACTCACTTAATTAGTGCCGTTTTCGGTGGCTGATAAAAAGAGCTACCTATAATATTGAGCTTATGATTTGATACAGATTTATGGTGTAAACCAATTGTGCTGTATTGCACTAGAGTGGATCATTGCACCCCCTGCTGTCCCAAGTTCATTTGTCTTCCCTATCTCCTGTACAAAACACACATAAACAGCATTTAAACTTTCAACAATCTTCAGACTCCTCCTCTCATTATCCATCTCTCATCGACGAACTATTATTTTGCGTTTCATACTATTTCTTCTGTTTTTAATCTATTTCAATTATAATTAGTTTTTAGTTTGAAGTTAAGATTCGAGATTTCAAACAAATACAGATCACACGCCCACTTCTGAGTAAAATGCAACTGATTGTTTATTTCGATGGTAATCCCTCAATGAAAAATGAAACTATAAGACATTTTCCTCCTACATTACCTGGTCGTCGTCAAACTGGTCAGCGCCAAAGGCCGATACACAGGGCTTGATTCCTCCAGTTCCTATAGCAATCAGCAGCAGCCCCGTGAAGGGTATCGCCCTGAAACAGCGGTATGTCATCAGAATACATAATGGCGGTGACAAGGTATATTATCCACTTACTAGCGACTTGGTGGATTGCCTGGAAGCCTGGCCTAGTTAGACTATAGGCCAGGTAACGGGTTCCAGTTTCGTGGTGCATTATTGGTAACGCCTCCTGGTTCCCTGGTCATCAGCTAGAGGGCTCGGCGGAATTAGGTGTATGACAATCGGATACCAGCCAAACCACTAGGCTGGTTCCCGGGGTATCCGCTAGTCACAGGCGGGCACCAGCCAAAGTTGAAGGCCATGCCTGTGGAACCCGTTACCTGCCCCTTATTCATATGGGCAGGGAACCAGTCTACTTCGTGGATAGAGCCTATGAACGTGTAGGATTCGCAGGCATCCGCCGAGCCCCCTAGCGGATACCTGGGGAACCAGCATAGTTCTAAATGGGTTATTTTTTTGCCTCGACACAGGTAAAATCTCAGCAGTGTCTATCAAGGTAATGAGATCAGAAAACCACAGTCTTAAATTCTGTGTTCAGCATGACTATACATAAATCACGAGATGAGAAGGAGAGCTGAGTTCAGAACTACAAAAAAGAATAACAGCTTCAAGTTAGTCTCTCCAGGAGATTCTCACTCTCGTGGGCCTTCAGTCTCCAAGCCTAGGCCTGGTTCACTCTGGCACTGTGCGGGAGAAACTCCAAGCGGGACCTACCAGAATCATAGTTTTTATTAGATATGGTAGGTAAATACGGTGCCGTGAAAGGGTATCGCCCTGAAAGAGAATCGTCAGACTATGTCATGGTGGTGACATGTTTTATTATCCAACTAATACAGTGATGTGAATACGTATCGCCCTGAAACAGAGTCGTCAAACTAGGTCATAGTGGTGACAAGGTTTACCACATACTATAAGAAAACATGGTAAATCTCAGGTCTGGTAAACAAGACCATAAGAGAAACATATGTACTACAATGTAATTCATATTAACCAATCATAGACGGGTATTCCCCAGTTAGAAAGTTAGTTATACTCAAAAACCTGCCTAGCACGAAATAAGTTATATTATATGACTTGTACATGCAATATGATTGATTCAATCCCGTGCTATTATTCTGTTTATATGAGGAGATTTCAAATGACACTCTCACACAGAATGGTTTTCACATACTGAGTGGATCAGCTGAACTGCAGGGAGCGACTCACCTGGTGAAGTTGGTGCCGTCTAAGGGCACTGCGCCCAGCGCCATGACGATGTTGCCGATGGAGTACACGATGGAGATGATCAAGATTGTTCTGTGGAGCAGAGACAGTCAGGGTTAATAAAGTGTCATTCTAAAAAAATAATTTAACCCTTTAATGACGGCCGCCTCTGGCAGAACTCCACACTTGGGGACGGCTACTAATGACTATGTACAGTTCTAGGGGATGGGGATATTGTCCCCTGAGCTCAAAATTCGATGGTTTCTCAATTGGTATAATATGTTATCCTTAATATTTCTATTTCTAGTATTTAGAATTCTAAGATGTGATGCTATACCTACATTTTGTGTAAATTTCAAATTTTTTGTTAAAATATTTCCTTTTCAAAAGCAATTTCATAAATATCCAGCAAATGATGACTTAAGGCATCATCCGCCCCCGGCCGGTTGATGCCTTAATGCATCATCCGCCCCTGGCCGGATGATGCCTTAAGGTATCATCCGCCCTTAAAGGGTTAAAAAACATACAACGTATAACAGGGACCATCGAGTATTTATGCATTTATATATGCAGCTTCTATAATTTCATCGCATTTTCTATTGTTTATAGCGCAAATCTAATTTTCGATTATTCTCCCTGAGACAATTATAACGATTGCATGATAGATATATTGCTCTACACATCTTATCTGTACTTTGTAATGGGCGGGGTAGCCAACTATATTCATGAACAGTGATTACCCCACATTCCTAGTCACACTATCACTGATTTGAGATATCAAAATCAAATTTCAATATTTCCTTTTCAGTACTTCCCATAAACAAGGAACAAATAGTATTTTCATCGTTGATGAATGAGTGTGTAATTATAAATGAATAATAATTGAAAGGTTTGGGTTACATTCAGTCAATGGAATGCTTCCTGTACCCACATGTACCCAGTCAATTTGCTATATATGCGACTTCCTGACTCTGTGACTCAGTCTAGGATCCAGAAATATTAAGCACCAGTGGGTCTTGAGGTATTTTGGTCTTCGTGATTGGTCATGGTCAGCTGGGCATGCCTTGATCTTGTGCAAGACCCTGAGACACTGGATCCCTGCTCCATTCTCAATATCCCAGTGAATAGCATGTGGATAGTAAAGGTTTATGAAGTACAGGTGAGACTTACTTATATTTACCCAGGAAGCCGTCGGCGAGCATGGCTCCAAATATGGGCATGAAGTAGCAGGCCATGTTGAATCCATGGTAGATGGAGGTCCCGGCATCGTCGCTGTATCCCAGGGCGCGAGTCAGGAAGAGCACGAGGATGGCTGAGAAAGGACATGAACTTAAAACAAAACCAGTGGGGGAAAAAGGAAACACAACACCCCTCATATGTCCCCTCTTTATAGTCCTTTATCCCACCCCTGTTATTCTTTCCCCACAGTAATCATAGCCAATGCCCATTGAGTATTTAGAAAAAAAACCTCAATGGGGCTTATGTTACAAAGGTTAGGCCAGAAGTCAATGTGAAGAGTGGGATAAATTGAAACCTATTCAAGTTTAGGATCAGAGCTGGACCCTATCTCGTTTGAATCGCATAATCATTCACAAGGCGAAGCCGCGTGAATGACGTGGCGATTCAAACTCATGGGATACGAGCTCTAACCCTAAACTTTCATAGGTTTCCTCTATATTATCTCATCTGTCCTGGACATATATATGCCAATATATAAAAAGTACTAGGTGGCGCCATTTAGAATTGAAAACATGCCATTAATGCAAAATAACTTCTCATTTGTTTGTATCCGGACGGAAATCAGCCATAAGTGTTTCCGGTCGCAAGTCATTCGATTTTACATAACATGGGAAGTTGTGTTGTACACACAATAATTATGCTCTGGAGAATATGTATTTGGTGCAAAATCTCAAGGGACTTTGTACCATGTCAGGGGTGATGCGGGATTCACACAATCGGGTCATGTACCGTACAGGGTATTTGTCTGCGACAAATCCTGCTGAGATTCTGTACTCGAAAAAAATCTCTTAGTCTAAATTGTAGGGTTCCATTTCAATAAGACATGTTTTTTTTCACCTGCAATTGATGGCGGTATTTACCCCTAACTAAGAACAGACTATCATGAAATTTTGAACCCTTTGAGGTACACGAATCCTACCGTGTGAATTCCACAGAGAGAAAAATAAGATGTAAAAGGACCTAAATATAAGGGTAGCAATCGTATAATCAGTGCAGAAGGTTAGCAGCAAAAAGGACCTTTTCCAGATTAGTAATATATATCGAAAAGATATATATCGAAAAGATGAAAAAATGGAGCCATAGTGACAAGATGACCATTCCCAGGTGATTAATATGCCTATTGTTAGAACTAAGAAACCAACTATTTCTTTGAAACCGAAAAACCCTTTGTTAAAAGACGATAAAAATATTTGTATCAAAAAAATATGGTGAAAAAAAACTTAGTAAAAAGAAATTATCTTTTTCGCTGATAAGCGATAGATAACATAAAATAGCAAATTCAAATCAATCGTCAAATCTGCGAATATCTCATATCGACGGCGTATTCAATCTCATTCCTGTGAGCACAGAATGATTAAATATTCCAGACTCACCTTTCATGCCATAGAACGAGAACCGTTCACAGAACTCATTCCCCAAAATGAGGAAAACATGTTTGGGGTAGTTAGTGAAGAACCCTTTGCCGGCTCCCTAAAAGAGAACCAGAGACTCTATTAAAATCGAATTTCATAAAGGGGCCATCCATAAAGTACGTACGCACCGAGGGGGGGTGGGGGGGGGGGCGGTCAGAAATTTAGGAAAATCTGCGTATGGTCCCTCTTTGTTCTATTGCGTACAATATTGGGAGAGGGGGTGGGGGGGGGGGGGGTTCAAAATTTCAGAAATTCTGCGTACGTAGTTTATGGAAGGCCCCAAATGAATATGAAACGTATAAAATGTTAACAATAGGGATTAAGGAATAACGTTTAATGTATATGTGTAAAATTGTGGCATTTGTTCGCCTTTACTTTTCACTTGAGTTCAACAATTGTAAAATTAGATGAGTCATTTAATAAAATAATTTGAATGTCTATCATTCACAATTGTCTTTGCTACACCTCTGAAGACATCTACCATTTGAAACCTACTGATAACAACTGAAACATTATGGAGGAATTTCCACATGCCCATATATTGTATTAGGTAGGGAACGATTGGATATCAAACACTGCGTAATCACTATTAAGATATCATGAATTGTACAAAAGCGACATTGTAGATTTCATATATTATATGTACATGCTAACCGACCACAGCGCTGCAAACAATATAAATTAAAGTTATTAAAAGAACACAGGGCCACCATTCCAATGCAATCTCTGCTTGGTAATATATTGCTTTGCACTGTGCCTGTATTTTCAGTGCAGATTGGCGCACAGATATGGATGTGTTCATAAGGTCAGTGCATGACGTCTCGCAGGGCGACCCGCATTATTACAGAGATAGGAGGTGAGCCACCCATAGCCAAGTACCCACCGTAAAGGAGCATCATAAATCCCTGAGGGGCCCTTCGAAACAGTATGACTAGTAACCTCTAATTTGATAACATTAGACAAGATGCACTTCGTTAAGATAACTATCTGATAAGATTGTCTCCAAGAGTTGGCTGCTCAACAGAGACATGCATGAGTTTACATATTTTAAATTTAATGTGCGTCGGACTCGGGGTTCACATTCATGATTTTCTGCTTGAGTATATCAGCCATTGACATGAGACAAGAATGCACAGGCGAAAAAAAGGTTGTGATAATGTTTTGATTCATGGAATCACATTACACTGTCCCTTCTCAATCTTTATTTATATAACATCAATGCAAATTCGCATTTCTACACCAGTGCTGATTCTCCCACACTATGTTTTAATCTGAATGTTTCTTGTCTCTCTGGAAGGTATCGAATAATATTGTGTTATATCTCCATATGGTGAATGTACTTGCACGATAGATCGGATTATTATTAACTGGGACAGTTAAGCCCAATGCCCATCTACCGATTCAGGGTTGAACGATTAGCTCGCAAATCGTATAGGAGTCGGTGAACTTGTCGCAGGCAAATTACGTAACCCTTCGCTCGATCGGCGGACCTTGCAGAGAGGGGTTGGTAGGTATCAGTCCTAAGCAAATCAGTCTACTGATCGGTGTCTCACCCTTGCCTAGCTGTCCTACATCTACCGACTACAGCCAACTCCGCTATGATGCCGTGGCTGAGACAAATTACCGCCCGTTTGTCGCCGATAAAGGTACATAAATGTTCCAAAATCGGTAGATGGATATTGGGCTTTAGGACTGATGCAGGAGCGAGTTTTGACCGGGCGGTTGTTAAATGGACGTGGCCCGCCGCACGTAGTCTGACCCGCCGGGCCTGCTGGTCACATTATCGTACTACGGCAAGAACCATGCCGAGTGCTTGGCCTCATTTGCTCCTGCTCCCTTGACAAAAAAAAACGGATTCGCCCGCCTACCCTACAGTACTGACTTTCTTTCTATATTCCTTGTCAATCAGAGTAAACCAGTTGGAGCAGTTACCGTGGCAATTGCCTAGGGCGGACAAAGATTTATCCTTCAAATACAATTTATTTCCAAGTTACTTCTTAGCACCTGAAACTATCAGAATAATATTGGGTGCTTCAACTGCCAGCTATGCTTCTTTATTCTTGCTTTTTCTATTCATTTATATATTTCAGTGCCGATAAACCTATCCTATAACCAAGTAAATTGGTTTGGTTAAAGACAAATGCGGGTAGGTATCGCAGTGCCCCCTCTGGTTTCATGAAAATAAAGCCACCAATGGACACCAATTGATAAGCAATTACCTTCTTCAAATGGTATTTCTCATTTTTACATATTCCCAACTATCATAATCCAGAATTATATTTGAAGATAGCAATAGAACATCAGTGTTATTTAGCAACAAAGTCAAAATATTGCAGTTTCCCATAAACACTAATAGTTAAGCACTTACATTTTCAGATGGCCTTCCCATAGAATTTAACATGGTGACATGCCAATTTGTTTGCATTTTCTATTTGCTGTTGTATGGAACTTATATTAGCCAGAGTTATTTGCAAAAATCAATAGAATTTAGAAATCACCCAACAACCAGCATTTGTCTTTAAGTCATTTGGTGTTGACCTGTTTGGAAAACCTCCACCAAATTAATTGGTGACGATTGGTGACGAAATCCCAATTAGTCTTTTCGGTGGTTGTCGACTGCAATATTCTTTAATGGAAAAAGGCCTAGATAAATTCAACTGTGTCTAGTAGTTATTAATTATCCACCGATTATGGACTCTCCATACTAAACCAGTAGAGACTTTTTAATTCATTCATTTCATTTAAACTGAAGGGAATACATCAATCAGACATATCTAGACCTACGATTCCGAGTGGTCATCATAATTTTGTATTGTATTTGTACTACTTCGGTAAATTGCTACGATTTTTACGAGTAACTACCAAATCAACAGCATGGCTACGAAGACCAAAAGCTGCGCACTTGAGGCATTTGTCATCTTTTCATAAGGACTGCACCTCTTGTATACTTGATCAGTCTAATAAAGAAACTGTAAAAAACCCAGCTCAATACCTTTCCCGTACTGTGTGTGGAGCTATAATCAAGATTTCTCTAATGAACCTCTCAGCTGTGTCCAGGCTCATTGTGTGCACTGTAATCTCTGACCTGAGACGTCACACCGCCCCACAACAACATCGAAAGTCAAGCCAATGCACAGCAATTGTGTGCCCTACCTGTTAGACTATACATCAAACATGTACATAGTTTCTTTTTGTCTCAAAATCTCAAAATCTTTAATTTCAAAATCTTCAATCTCAAAATCTCAAAATCATTAATCTCAAAATCTTTAATCTCAAAATCTACAAAAACGAAAATATAAAGATGACGTTACTCGTAGGTACTATTGGATAAGAATTCATTCCGGTTGTTTACCAGAACTATATCTGTAGATTTCTGTACCACACGTGTTTATTAGACATGGTCTAAGTATTAGATTTAGTTTTCAAAAATTTCTCCTCCATTTGTGATAACACAAAGATTGGTAGAACAATTTCTTTTTTTTTAGTATTAGATGTTGCCTATTTGATATCGGTCTCGCACATACAGTATCTCAGTGTGGTGTCATTGGCGGAGCCGTTGAGGTAGAGCTAGGAATCCATAAGATATAGGAACCAGGACTTCTTATATCTTTGACTAATCTATGTTTTGGACAGTTTAGTCAATGACAATCCTATATTGGGAACGTGAATCGGTGTATGCCACACCTGGATAGATATGAACCATCATCATGTTACCAATCCGAACAATATCTTCATCTTGTTATCAATTGATAAGCGAGGGAATACATTCTCTGCCTTCAATATAGAATATGAATATATACCACTTAAAGGAGTGACATTATAACGTTGTTACAATACAGGCTAACAGGTCTTTTAGAGAAACATCTTAGGAGTTCTAGGAAAACTCTCTAAATATGTTTGTACATATTCAACATTCCATATTTTTTTCTACTAGACACACTTCATTTAAGATGTATTTATATAGATCATTTATCATTCCCGGAATTAACTTCAGTGTGTCTATGGATTGAAACATACAGTGTAATTCTCTCATTGCTTTTAATTTTCTTTGTTACGGGAATTGAACGACAACACTTGTGCTTCCTCTCCCAATCAAGTACTTAGCTCACTGGACTATGTAATCATCAGTATTTACACTTCGCTTTCTTCAGCATATCAGACGTATTTTTCCCACTTACCCACACCAATATTATCTTATCTTGATAGTGGAGAGATTCTTGCTTGCACTCGTATTGTTTTTGATAGAATATCCCTACTTATGAATACAACATGTTCGATTGCCAGCGAGCAAATTCTCGTCACAATTTCTATTCATGTTCTATAAATCCAAAAACATTTCTTTTATTTTGTTCCCTTTCTGTTTTGATCTAAACTAGCCCAGTATATACTTACTTATTCTTCACATACCAATATACTAAACACAATGATTAAGCCTTCGTGGGCAAAATAATTTACCCGAATAATAGCCATATTGATAACATTTTGTTACTGCAAACTACGTTTCTGATATAAGAAGGGTATTTTCCCTTATAAAAAAATCATTCTCCACATGGTTGTCTCTTCCTAAAGCACCAACAGGGAATGTTTCCTCCTGTGTATTTTCCTCAGCAGCCAGGAGAATATAATACACAGTGAACTATCCTGTTTATGAATAGTTGTCTGACCTCTGGACAGATTATTTTCATTGCATGTTATCGTAATGACAACCCTTCTCTCTTATCTACTCTTACTCATGGTAAGTGTAAAATTCTATTGTAAACAAAACATATATTAAAACAAATATATAATGAAACAAGACTTTATGACTGAAAACCATCAACAATACTCAGCAATTAGCACATTGTCAAATGTCGGTCATTTCGGATTCCAAGATGACTGCCCAGAATAGGCTGTTTAGTTGAAACAGGCATGAAATGTCGGCAAAGTTGTCAACATAAATTTCTGAAATTTAGGAGTATTAAGCTTTCAGAAAATATATAGTTTCAAAATCTGCTCGCAATCCCAACAAACCTTAATCATATATAAAAAAAGGACATGACTATCTTAAGGAATGCATTTCAGTTGCGTAGCTCTACCTCTCATTCTGTCATTTCTCTTACCACTTGTACTTGCGACATTGCCCCCCCCCCCCACCCCCAATTGAATCTGCGATAAAAGCTAATCTGGTAATTCTTCATTGAATAAACGATTCAAAGAAGTTTATGTCTTACTAAAATACTTTTAAAAATAGATCATTATTGAATATCGTATATTACAGTAAAATTCGTAAACGTGAGTGTTTTACCATGTTGATGAACGATGTGAATCCGAACAAAGTTGCTCCGGTTGCTCGGCGCTGCCCCGTCCACGTTGGTCTGACGTTCAGGTGGCGGTGGAGATGTTTAACTACGCCTGATAGTGGGCGAGATAGCCAACCCTGAAAGAGACTACCAACATCGTATTGATCTCCTGACTCGCTGGTGGCACTGCCGGCCCCCCTTCTTCATTTGATTGTTTCTCACTCTTTGTGTGTGTTTTGTTTTGACGCCATGTCCAAGTTGTACTATTCCTTGCCTATTTTCTAAGCACTATCTTTATCGGATATTATTCATTTGTTGATATCTGCTTTCCGCTACATAATTTGCTGTCTTTTTCTGTCTATATGAGATCGTGTCTATCTAAGATAAATTTCTTGACTCTTCAATTGATATCAAACAATTTTTCCTTATATTCATCTTTTGTTTGTCAATGAATAATAAGACATATTATTTTTCTAACACTAAAAAAATCAATTTGAAAAAAAATTACAAATCTTTCTGAAAAAAAAAACCGCTCAAGATTTACACCCATTCTCAATAATGTTCAAACATGTTTGATAATTGCAGAGAGCCTACGATTGACCATTATATCATAGTGCATCGTAGACCATCGTAGACTACATAGGGAAAACCTAGTCCACTACTACGATTTAACGTTTTCTTCTGACATGATGTCACATTTTATCCGGTATTTCTATGATATGCTCCCGATGCCAAAATTCGATGGAAACATAGCAGGTGGACACTCCCTTTTCAGCGTGGCGTCCACTGAGCTAAAAATCGTCTACATCATGATGCACCTCTAGATTAACAAAAACAAACAAATTGCATTGAAAGAAAAGCTGAAATTGTAGCAGTTGATCATGGATTTACGATTTTTAGATGCAGTCGACAATCGTACAGGGTGTCTACGACAATTTGATCTGTTAGATTGTCTCGGACACAGATATTGAGTGGATTTGGCTCTACCCATTCTGCAGCGAAATTTTGTCTACGACACAGACCTTCCCGATGCATCTATAATTTTGGCCATTCTGCATCGTGGGGTCTACATTTTTATTGTAGCAGGTAAACGCCCGCCCATAGAGGTTGATAGATTTACCATCAGCTGCTTGAGATATTAATCTGGTTCACTGCTGCTACTTTGAGTATTGCCTATATAGTGGGTGTCAGTAGACCAATTTCCGATACCCGTAGATTCATCGTAAACCATTAATTAGAAAATGTAAAAAGGTTGTTCTGTTAAAACGAAAAAATACACTAGAGAATACACAACAGGTTCCAATTCTGGTAAATGGAGAATTCGATCCCACCGACTGACAAAATCTGGCCCTCATAACTTATTATGGATGGAATGGTCAATTTGCTATTGAAATTTGAAATTGGGGTCGTTTGCTACCGACTACGAACTTTAATGTTAAAGCATTACCCAGATGCAACCGACAGGCATCCAAGAGATCATCGATATTTCTATCGGCCCTGGGAAAATTCCCCATACCTATAATCAAACCAACCTAATCACTATACACTAAGCCTTTCCTCCTTAATTCCACTCATCACTACCATTCAAGTCAATAGCCTTATACCTTTATACCACCCACCCACACCTTTTCCATGATATATTTGTACAGGCTAGATCAAGTTTCAGTTCTTATTGATTAGGGTTGATCAATGTATAATTAAGTTTTAGACCAGACATCTTTAAAGACATTCAGTACATGTGTCTACTATATAATTGGTAGCAATATTATTCAACCATTTAGCCTTCAAATAGCACTGCTAATTGCTATTGGTAAACATCTTCATTGTAATCTGAAGTGGTACATTAAGAGTCTACACTATCAAGCAGGTATAGTTTATATAGTGTTGTAAAACTGGCGTGCTTGCCCATACTTTCTACTATCAGATGATAAACCGTTCTCAACGACCGAAATGCACTTTATCGATGACACTTCCCTCGCATATAAATCAGCCACAAGCAGCCTAATCTCTGCCATTCTCTTCTATCAGACATCTTCTAGGATAAGGATATAGGCCTGTTCAGAGTGTCCAACAGATCCCATTCCTTCTCCTTGCTTGCCAATACTTTAATGTGAAACAATATGATAAGATGACTGTTGACATTAGTAAAAGAAAGAACAATGTCTTTTTTCTGATAATCTTGCATCACTTTGGTCGTAAAGATACACAGTACAAGATAACATGAAACAACACGACGGTTGTCATTAATATTAATTAGAGTCAAATCTTATGATACATAGTGGCACCATCGGGTGATTTTCAAATACTGACAATTATCAATTCAAACTAGTTCATTTGACAAATATGACACATTCTGATAGTAGAAATATGTGGATAGCCCCATTTTCCCAAATTGATGGCTAGGTTATCACTTATTATTTTCTTTAGCCTTGTTCCTATCTATTCTTTCATACCACTCCATTAACCCTGTGAGGTTTAGGTTACAGGGACCCCAAGAAGTGACAAGATCCATATATAATTCATTTCCAGTCACAGAGGGTAGAGACATCAGACCACCATCCTCAACAGACCCCACTGGTAGTCAGCCCAGTACATCTTCTGGATTAAGGCAATATATCACCCTGGCCACTATAATGTGCTGACCCAGGTAGCGAGTAGAGTCAGTGAAGATTAACTCCTCCACATAATGAAAGCCCTGGGATCAACCACACAAGGCTGCAATGGATACTACCAAGCTGCATAAATGAGTTGCCCAGCTTAATTAGGACTTTTTTTCCTATTCCCCAATACATAGGAATCATATCCCCTATGCACAAAGAAAGTGACCTTCAGGACCCATTGAGGGACATCTATGAAGTTCAACTTATTGTTAAAGGCGTGTTGGGAGACTCTGTATGTTGGAAAGAGCTAATGGACCCCCCCCCCCCCCCCCCATTCCTACAACGCCAATACCCTGTTGTTTACTTTTGCTAGTTCATATTTTCCATTACGTCAAATTCTTTGGTCTCTCCCTCGCAATGCCTGCTGCACAGTTGCAATACAAAGAGAATAAAACATTTTGAGTAGAAACATCCCTATAGGAAATACAAATGGTAGGTACTTTGAGCTGCCACTTCCGGTAGACCCCAACATGCTGAATCACATTGTCAGTCCATGCTATGTGTCAGTGTAGATATTCCCCACAAGGTGGCCGCACCGTGTTGCTGAACGCGAACGTTAACGGTCCCCAAGTACTTGTATTCAACCATGGTAGGATATTCTATTCCTCATATAGATGCAGTTGAGCACCTTTAAAAGGTGATTGCTCTATCTGTAGTCATTACCCTTCCTGTTATCTGATAATCCAGATAATTGTAGATTAGCGGAACAGGACCAATGCTTAGTGCATGGTAATACGGGTGTTGACGCCAGGTGTCGCCACTGTGCCTCCTGGGGGTCCATTCACAAAGTATTGCATGCAGTGGCGCATGATGCATGTAAGACAACGTCTGATATTTGGGAGATGGTGATGGATTATGTTTGTAAAACGAGGTTTCCTCCCGTATACTGCCCAGTACAGAGGAAGTCGGAACGTAACGCGCTCCATTTTTACATGTTTGATGTATTGAACCAGGTAACAATTCCCCTTAGGCACACATATTCTTAAAGAATCATTTCCATTTGATTTTTTATAGCCGCGTTTATTGCAGAAACTTGTACATAAAGATATCCTGAGTGAGGCATGAAGATGTTCCTTATCCTTGCAGTTCCTGAATCTAGAGTATAAAAGGGTAGAATAATGATTCTCTCATCATCCATATGACAATATATTACAAGTTATTGTTTTTACCATACCTGACCTATCACCTGAGTCACTAGTAACTGTGTTCCAACAATTACTCTGTATAAGGGTTCAAATTTATTTATTACCGCCGTTCCGCAGTTCTCCATTACAGAATTTTTTTTACTCTGTATAACGCATCAATTATTATCCTACCCCTTATAAAAAACTGCCATAGACTTTATATAGGGACATTTTATGGGGCATGCAGTGACATAAAGTGTGTTTTATGCCTCTAGGGGCATAAAAAGAATTGACCAATCATCACGCGTTCTAGTGACAGTATAAACAAGGAACCAACATGTCCATTTACACATTCTTAGCTGAATTTTGGTGAGTGTTTTTTAATACAATAAAGTCGTGTAGAAGGGGTATAATAAATACGGAACCAAACTCGAGTTAGCAGGTCATGTTGTGATGTCACTCCGGTCAGGTTTGCTACTCACTACGCTCGGCTACGCCTTGCGTTGTAATTCGCTACCTGACCATCGTGACATAAAAACACGACCTGCTAACTCTCGTTCAGTTCCATTTGATTCTCGACCAAAACATTATTCCGTTCCATTTCAGTAACTTTTAGAGCGAATTCTTCCTTAGGACCGCAACAAGCACCTATCAACCTACTGGCCTAAGCATTATCTGTAGGACTTGATACCTTCGGGGTTACTCTATAGGTATGCTGACTGCGGGAAGCTAAAAAAACATTTTGCACAAATATGAGGATATTTACAGGGTTGGTAGGAGCATCCTCACCATTCCAAGCAACACAATGTAGTTTCATACCAAGAAATTTCATCTTTCGTGGAAACCTGTATTGGATGAATGTTTACAGGTTTACTCTTTTGTTCTCTAGCAAATTCAGGGTAGAGAAACCTCATTGATATTGACGATATATAACTTGTACCTTGTTGAACTGCTTTGTCTATGACCACTGGGTCATACTTAAATAAGCCTGATGTAGTCCTAATGCAATATTGTTGTAGCTTTTTCTGCTTTTCAGTTGGCTTCAGAAAGCCCGAAATATCCCTCCCCTCATTATAAAGCTTCTTCATGAGCATGCCATGACGGTACTGCAGTATTTCCTAAGTCAGTTATTTGTTTTTTTTTCTTCCCTGGTTGGAAATGCTTCAGATTTTAGCTACGTTTGTTCTGCATTTTATTTGGGGGCCTATTCTATTTTACTGATCAACATCTTACTAGTGCACTATGCGCTTGTCCGAGATTATGTTACGATTCTAAACAAAGATAGTTTGACTTAGATATCGCCATTAAGTTTAACATGTGTGCATAAAAACGCTGAATATAAAACAAGATGGTGATAGCCGGAAGTAAGACTTAGAATAGGTTGTCTGTATAAGGATGTGAATGATCATGTGAATTGCTAATGTCAGCTGTAGAGGAGTATACCTCTGTGGCCACTGCAGAGACCACTACTTGAGTACAAGGATAAGATCTAGTAGAGAACTGAGCAAAGCTGCTGCTTGCTGTAGGACGGGTTTGATTCTTCACTCTGCCTGGACGGGTTTGATTCTTTGCTCTGCATGGATTGGACTCACCTACAGTGAATGATCATTGAATGAAGCCATCATCTCTATGAGTAACTTACAGACCGACGTGCAAGGAACCAACTCTCGATGGGAGAGGACGCAGAGAGGATACTTTGGATACACATGAGCAATCATTAAGGACAGAACATGTACAATATACAATAACCAGGATATGATCTTCAGCGATTATGGACAAAACTCAATATGATTGACTACACAGATTTGAACTATTATACTTGAAGTATAAGAAGTGATATTGACAATTACCTAGCCTTCAGTGAGTAATATTTGTTATGTGTTTAACATGTAACCTCATGTGACATTGAGTGAGCAAGATTGTAGTGCAACTACATATCAATATATCTACGGATATGAAAGTTACTAAACTGTACTTCATTGTTCTTCCTTATTCTCTCGGGTCAGGGATGTAAGGTCACCATGTCGCTCTGACCATGCCAAACTAGGTAAGCCTACCCTACATTAGGACTCTTCGGGATATTAAATGACCCGACTCTGAAGATAGGAAACTAGTTACCCATAAGATTAATTATACCTAAATTAGACCGCTACAACGGTGCAGTGGGGCTAGATGTAAGTAAGCCTCTAATAAAATAAAAGAGTTTCAAGAAAGAATAATCCTGTGATCTTCGTATGTTGCTGGAGCTATCAGTAGTGCCATCATTACAACTTGTATAGCATCACATAAAGTGTATATCTAACCGACTGCCAAAACCCAGACCATTAAAGAGGGACATGATTTATGGAATTCCATCTCTAGAGTCAGGTCACTAATATGCAACTGGTATAATAAAGCAGCTCCCTCTGGTGTCGTCACTGCCCGCTGTCCCGTGCTGCCACCTGGGGGTGAGATGTTAGCACCTCCAGAGCCCATGTTCCGCACATCCAGACCGAAGTTCATTACTTGTTTAGCACTTCTAATTAATTTCGGGCCAATGAAACGTTGCTGCTCATTAGCGTACTAATTAGCAAGCTGCAGATCTGCTGGCCCGGCCTGCTGCTCTGCTGTGTGATGTAAATGGGAAAATAGATTTATTCCGTCCTCTGGGTGATGCAATGGGGTCTGTATCAGATGACACAAGGGTTTGTTGTTTGTTTTAGTTTTTTTCCCTTTTTCATTTGTTGTTGTTGATGTTAGCTGAATGATTATGTTCTCATCAATAACATTACCTGTCGAAGTATTAGATCTTTTTATTCTAGGCCGGAGGTAAAGATAGCTCTTTAAATATGCTACAAAGTTGTCCAAACGCCTATCTAGCGACATATCAGTATATATACCTCTGCACAAACTCAGTGTAAGTACGTACCGATCATAGGGGTACAGTTATTGCACACAGAATGCACTGGCGTCAACAATTCATGAGTTTGGAGACGTTTCATAAACTCCCCATTACGAGTACGATTGCAAAATGCATGGATATCTAGGTATCTAACATTGGCTGTTTGTGTGGTAAAGTGCAGATAGCTCAGATTATATCTTTGGTTGTGTTGTATATTAGGTTACTGACTATGATTGTGATTGGGATAATTAACGTATACTTAGATTAAAATATGCTATCAAGGACATATGGACACTTTGGCAGCCACACTGACACATTGACTATAAATACCGTGGTGAAAAGCAAATCAATCTTTATTTTGACGTATGGAAATTGTAAACATAAAACTAAAGACTATGAGTAATCTAATCTCATAGCAGGAGTTATTTTACTGTAAAAACCTGTAGAATGTGTACAAGACCGTACTGTGATATGAGAATAATATATGTAATGTATGTTTTAAACTGCCTGATCAATTCAAACCAGCGCCTGCTGAAGATAGACAGACAGTATAAATAACGAAAATTAAAAAAAAAAATCGATAACAACAGGTTCACTTGACTTAACCCACAGTTGACACGCAGATGGCTGGAACTGGTAACCACGGTATTCCAGTTAGGCCAAATGTTGTCAACAATTCATAGACCGTATTAGAGTGACGGTGACATGCACAGTCGGCACTTCCATTGTTATCCACGTCCGGCACGTCTACAATAATTTGCGTTGTCTTCGAATGTCAAATTAGTTTTATCTCAATTTACGATAGGTTTGGACTATTTAAGAACAAATCAAGGTATAAGGCAATATATGAAATCATAGTGATGGTGCCAATACAGACTAGCTTTATTTGTTGTCTGAGATACATTCGCTCGGAACGAGTTGGAAACAGCTCGTTCTGAATGTGTTTATCAGAGACAACTCAAAAATCTAGCCTGTATCAGAACTATCACTATGGTTCCACATATGACTGAACATTCAATATTATCGCAAGCATAACTAATCTCAATCATAGCTTCAGCTTAAATTCAGAGTGTGTTAAGTCAGATTCTATTAAATACTGGGACGCGGTCCTCTAGATTTACTAGAATCTGATTATGGACATTACTACAAAATAAACTAATGCAATATGTGAACTTCCGCTGACAGGCCCAGTAAGAGGAGTGAGGTAGATGGAAGGGTAGCCATAAGATACTTGGTAGAAACCGAACGAGAGTCAGATCTGCTCCTCACTACACTCGGCTACACCTCGTGTAGTAATACGCGACCTTCCCGTCGTGGCATAGACATTGTCAAGTCTATCTCGAGTTCGGTTTCGTATTTATCCTACCTCGTCTATGCTTTTGTATTACTAAAAGATAAATATTGAGTCAGTGACCAACAGAACTTTTTTCATAGTAGCTGACATCCTGATCTCTGATTGGTCAATATTGTTATTACTCTAATGGCATAAAAAACACTTTATGTCACGGCCTGCCACACAAATTTCCCTATGTTAAGTCTATGGCGTTTTTTTATTAGGGGTAGGATAACGGGACTGAAGCCACGCGGTATAGATATATGTATATGAGCATACGTAGATTTTGACTGCATTAATTAGATGAGGTCTTTAGTCATTTTCGAGCTTATTCAGGCAGCAGCTGCCCGTAAGAAAACACTTAGCCATAGAGAGCACAAGGCATTATTACATACCTAATTTAAACCCCAGTTTAAAAAGCTTGCCTGCTTGTATCATTGTCGCTGTTTGTGAAGGGTACACAGAAGGTGAAGCAGGTACTGACCATCGCCTGTGAACCCAGCTTTGAGGTGACTGTCCCGTTGATCAGACATACAAGGTTCACTCCAAGACACTCCCAACAACACAAACCTACAGGTCAATAGGGGAAACCATCTGTTTCATCAAGTCTCAACTCCTTCTATTGTAAACAGCAGCCGCCACTATGTCAAAGCGCTTAGATGAAACTGTTGCAATAAATGAACGGCTTTTATACACAATTTCTCTTCATTTTTGTATCAGGGGGTAGATGGCGGTAATATATAACAAACAAGATTTGTTGAGTTAAAAAATATTGAGGAGATAAACTAGATCTAAGGAAAACACGAAAGAAGGCCTTGAATGGAATTTGCGATGAAACATATCTCGATGTATGAAAGAAATATAAATACAGGAATAAAATTTCCTAATACCAGGGGGGCGGGGGGGGGGGGGGCGGATTCGCCAGAAATAGAAAAAAAAACTCAATCAAACTGGTCAGACAGTTAAGACCAGCCTAGGCCAGGTTGATGTCTGCTAGATCTATTGGTCTTTGTACTGGGAGTATAATAGATATTTGAAAAAAAAACCAGGAAAGGAAAGAAATGTAACATTCTTTTAAAAAACCAATAAAGAAACTTAATAACAGAAAGAAAATGTAGTATAGCTAAGATTAGAATATTCGTTCACAGCGAGGGTGAAAAAAAACCCATTCTTATTTGAAAGGCATATACTGGAGCTGATGACGTAGCAGGTGATTATTACCAGGAGACTGACATATGCGCAGTAGGTATTTCGACTCATTATTACAAGTTATGAATTCAGATAAAGATAATCCTCGTTCTCGATGTAATTGATCCATCTAAATGTCAAAGCACTCTGCTATGAGAGAGTATATATCCTTACAGTATCACAGAATCAAAGAATTTCCATCATTATTTATATTTATAGATATAGTATCAAATGTGTGTAAGTATACGGATCCACAACATGTGAGGGAATTTGTCCCGTGAATGTCTGCTACTTTTCCTGTGGCAATGACGAGGTAAAATTCCAGACCTGTAATCAGAGGAGGCTTGTGAACTCCATTTGCAACCAGCTCTTTGATGAAGACATTTTAAAGGTATATCCTACAATTTATTTCAAGATTCTTTGACACAGTAAGTGTGTGAAGACGCAGTTCGTCCGGTTTTTTTAAAACAAACTGGTAAGGGGAAACAAACGCCTGAAAAACCGAAAGGATCAACTTGTCAGATCAAAAATAAATTACCCTCCAAATACAAGCACGGATGACAAAAAGGTGACAAACAAAGACAGCGGTCCTGGCGCATGCAATCGTGAAACCTTTGACTATTGCCACAGGCTGACTGCACGAAAACCATCATTTTGCATATGAATACGCCGGGCGTATATTAGTAGGTATTTTGCGTCTACAAGGTTGTCTTAATCTCCATGTGTATACACCTCATCTGTGGGCGTATATATAAGCGTCCTGTGAAAAGGGCTTCACTGAGAGCGGGCGGGGGAGGTGGCGGGGGGTGGGAGGGAGGGCTTCCTACTGAGGACACCTGTATTTCTACCAACACAAAGGGGCGGGAGGGGGTGGGGACAGAGGGCATTTTCTCTCATATACGCCGGGTGTGAAATACAGCCAAGTCGAGTCTGTCGTATATAAGGCCTGGGCGTATATAAATGAAAACAAGTCAATATTCAGCCAATACATGCACTTCCGTGATGGCGTATATATGAATAAAACGGTGGTTTTCGTGCAGTGCTGAATAAGGATGGAAACATCCACTCCAAAACAACAAATCGTAGGTACAATGCAATGCATGACATAAATTGCAGCAGCCCCAACGTGGTCTACTGCATCAAATGCACTGAATGTGGCATACAATATGTTGAACAAACAAAAATGAATTCTTCAATTTGTTCCACATTGGAACAAAACATTTCATCTAACCTGTCCTCTAATTCGTTTTGACAGATAGTCCTACCATCTGTTATTATATCTCTTGATTGTCTGATACCGGATTGTTTCCAAGCGTACACCAGTTGAAACCAGTCTGAATCTGGGAGTCACTATCTTTCTTGTTCTGTGGTAAGACATACATCCTAAACCATTTTCCACTCTTTGACCATTTCTTTGTAAGAATGTGGAACCTGTTGTGACCTTGTAGACGTTGCTTTTTAAGAAAAAATTCCATATTGAGTCTTTAAATGGATACATTTTCATAAAGAATAATGTCCAGGGAGTACCTCTTAATGTCTGTAAGTGGTGACACTGGTCAACTCTACGTCAATATCAAATAGTCATTGACTGTGCGATCTAAACCTTAGCTAAAACCTTGAACCTTACCGCTATAATTCAAAGCGTTTTGATTCTGTCGGTTATCGACCAAGTCAGTCGGTGATGGCCTCATAGAATAATTTCTGTACAATTAATCGGTGAACTTTCAAGTACTAGGCTGTTTCCATTCACCGATTTGACGTCGGTGTACTCAAAGAAATTATTCGGGGGTTTCCAACTGCACAATGATCGGTCAATGGAAATGGCTTTTACACAGCACCATCACCGACTGTTTGATACCGCCGTTAAGTCGGTGGCACCGCCGATATTTTCGTCTGCCAATAGAAAATAGACTTTCGTCTCGGTGACTATGAACCATGTAAAACATAAATCAAGCCAGAAAGGTGTAGTGAAATCAGATTTTAGATTGGGTGAATCATACTTATCCAATGTACACAAATACTATAGGTTGAAAGCAGATATCATTTCTGACACGAGTTAGATAAGAAGGAGGTAAAAAGGAATGCAGATATTAGTTCTGACGCTAGTAAGATAAGAAGGGGGTAGAAATAAATGCAAGGATAGATAGACATTGCGTTCGATATTGCCTGTTTTAATATTACATGGACCTACTGAGTAGTGGTGAATGTCAACGAGAACTAGAGTTTAATACAGGGTGGTGTTAAGTGGGAGTTTCTCTTTTATCACAGTCCCTTCAAGTTGTACAGTCCTCTGAATTAACATAGTGCGAACTGATAGTTTTAGTTTTTACAGTTATTTGTTATACAGCTTTTAATACCCACCGATTACGGAGTCTCCATAGGAAATGTATGGGACACCTAGAATTACCTACCCGGAGATTCTGGCATGTCAGAATCTCCTGCAGGAGATTCCGGAAAAATAGTTTTTTTTTTTTTTTTTTTTTTTAAATGTCTTTTATTGGTCCATTTGTTTACATTCATAAGGTTACGGATTTCATTCTTTGTTAACCAATAACAGACAGCAAAGAACGCCCTCTCAGCTACGGACATTTCCTGTGCTGGTTTTCATCAGGCGTTCAGGTACATAGTTATTAAAGCAGATGCATTTCCTGTTTTGTTAACATATCCATTGTGTTCTGGCATATACATATCTTTCATTCCAGTCTACGGCTGTATGTTCATTGTTGGTATTAGGAACATTTCATGGAACTGTTCACCTTTTAGGGACAATAGTATTTATCCTTATTCTTATAGAGAGACTGATTCTAGCATGATTCTTTTCGTGAGATTTTTGAATTCCTCATAGGTTGGAGTCTGTCGTACATGTATGGGTAGGGAATTCCAGTGAACTCCCCCAGTGTATTCAATGCTTTTTTGGTAGGCCTGTGTATTTGGCTGGTACATTCGTATAACTGGGGCATTGTACAGTCTAGTGTTCCTATTTCGTACATCAAGGTATCTGTTAATGTGTGCTCTCTTATACATAAGGTTACACAGGTGGGCTCTCCTTCTCTCAGATAAGAGTGGCAATTTGGTCAATAGATGTAGTTTTTTAATACTGGTATTAGTTCTGTCCATAGTGAGGTTGAATCATCATGTATTTTGAACTAAGTTTGTTAAATGTTTATTCAATGCTAATTATTTAGAATCGATCATAATAACCTCATTTACCATCAGAAATCACTGTCGTAACACATTTTGCATACTAGAATCACAGGTTAATGGCGAACTATATTATTGGTGTAAGTCTACACCAAATTACTGCCAAGCTTGACAGTGCAGTGGCGTATGGAACTAAATGGCTTACAGAAGCTTTTTAATTGCAACAGACTTGTTATTAATTTTGTAGGTGGGTTATAAATACAATAACAACTGGTTTTGTGTACGAGTGACCATAATCTCCTCGTAGTTGACGACGTAATATCCTCGCTAAACGCTCTGATATTACTACGCGTCAACTACTCGGAGATTACGGCCAACTCGTACACAAAACCAGTGATTTTTGTGTATATATATATTTACTTGGTGTAAAGTGGTAGTTTTTGTTTCATCGCAGTCTCTCATTGTTATAAAGACCACTGAATTCACATGGTGTGAAGTGGTAGTATTTGTTTAATTGTGACATCACATTGTATGCCTCTGTGTACAGTGCCATGAGACCATGCGCAGAGCACAGTTCTATCTGGCGGAACCGGAAATCAGTAAAGCGCATGAGCATTCATGAGATACTGCGGATTATGTTCTAAAAATACCCGAGTCTTTCCGGTGCCTCCGTCAGAAATTAATGAGTTTCGTTGAAGGTGAACCCCGAAGATTTAAGAATGTGAATATCCCGAGGTGTTGGCGTGACGGAACCGGAAGGAGACACTTAAGAGGAATAACGGTCGTTAACCTCCTTTATATCAGGATTGGTTTAGCGAGATGCGGTGCTTTTAGATCCGTGCCTTTAGCAGTGGGATTGAGCTGACGCACAAGTGCAACGTTACCTTCTCTAAGAAACTTCCATTTGTCACTGGATGAATTTCCGATTTAAGAAAATGCTTGTTATATTTATTACGAAGATATGGATTGAGAGAAAATCGGTTTAAGGTGGTTGAATCGAATCGTTATGAGATCAGCGGCTTTATATCTCGTTGAGCACTGTAGGCGGAAGGACATGGACACCACTGAACAATAAGTAATAACTTAGTTAGCCCATTATTATCTAGTTTTCTTATAATCATATTCTTAGAAATAACTGGAATATTTCATGTTTCGCATTTACAAACTTATCGAGTCATTATCTTTTAAGGACGTATTCGTCATGCTGAAACGTATTGACAGAAACAGACGTATTTGTCACACTGTGACGTACCTGACACAAAATAAACGGATATCATCACGAGGGGACGTTTTTGTCAAAAAGGGGACGTATATTTGCCGCAAAAGGACGTATTCGTCTCAGAGGGACGTATTGTTTGTACGATTCGTATATAATGGGTATTTGTGCATAGGTCTATATTGATTCAGATATCGGACCTCTGCGTGCACTGTAAAGCCCGGCGTCCACTGGAGTGGGATTCACACGAAGAGACTCATGTACTCATTTGTGAAAAAAAGGTGACCACAGTTACGTTCAGCTCACCATTCAGTCTATCAATGTAGATTTCAGGCAGAATTTTTGTATACAAAATGAATCTGACTAATATTTTACAGCTATATACAACTTTCGATATTGAAATGAAATTTACAAATATTGACAGAGTCATAATCCGATGTGAAACCATTTTTTTTTTTACCATTAGACTTAATCAAATGATAAATATACAGCGATTTGTTGTTTCTACCTAATTCCTATATTTCAGGATTTCATAATTTCCACCAAGTGTTTAACACATAAGAGAGATTTTTCTGTCAAATGTTTAGTCTCTTGATTTACACCGATATGTTACGAAAAATCCAACATGTTGGATCTTATCGGGGCAAATCGGGGCCAAACGATGAGTTAACCAGTGGTACACTCCGACGATTATGTCTGACCTCCCAATGAAACTTTTATGTCAATCAGGAAGTCATTCGTAAGGCATATCGGTGCTTGAATCAGCGTTTGTGGGTTTGGGGTTTTAGTCTTACTCAAGTGACATGAAATTTGCAGTGTAGTATCATCATTACATTGCCTACAACTTCAGTAAATGCCATATTTTTTTACAAAGTGTCTCGAATGATATGGACCTTTTCCCGGCCAAATGCATTACCGTAGCACACAGACGCGCTTCAAAATGTACCATAAAGCACTCCAACAAAACCTGACTAATTAACGCCGAGCTCCATGATTCCGCTTCAATTTGATCTGCGCAACGTAGAGCTCTTAGTCAATCGTAGTGCGTCGGGAGCAAAATGGATACCACCCTAATCGGCTATGATGATCGGTGAACATTTATTTGTTCATTATCAAATGCCAGGCTGTTTCCGTCCATCAATTCTATGTCAGTATCTCCCGATAATTGATCAGTAGTCCCCGACTGTACATCGGTGGAGAATAATCGGCCAATGAAAATTTGCCTTATGTAGGCCCACTTTACACTTGCCGACGGAAAATGCAAATTTTGAGGAAAATATAAGTTGGTCGTTGGTACTCCCTATATCCGTGACCGATTATCTACTATGATTACTAGACCGATGGCACTACGGACCGATGGCACCTGGACTGATGGCACCTCTTCGGACCGATGGCAACATTTTTCCTAGACCGATGGCACCACTCACTTAGACTGATGGTTATTGCCAGAATATACTGGGTACACCACTTTTCAACTACCGGGTATATTATATTCTCAATTTACGTGATGATTTAAAAAAAAAAACACGGCTCCGGGCCCCTCGGCACTGGCAGCCGGGGGTCCCGGCCGGCCACCTGCCGCCCCGGCCGGCCACACGGCGGGCAAACCCTGACTTACCCTTGACCTTTAGCATAAATCGGTAAAAACACCTGAAAACTAAACTGGCAACATTGTTATTTCATGACTATCGCATATTACATACTATATACATCTAATAGTTCCCAGTTCAGGTAAAAAGTGAGGTGGTGCCATCAGTCCAGGCACGGGTGCCTTCAGTCCAGGTGAAACTGAAAAGAGGTGCCATCAGTCCAGGTGCCATCGGTCCGTGGTGCCATCGGTCCAGTTACCTCTACTTTAAGTGCACCGATATTCGCAAGAAGCGGTCGAGAAGAGAATAAAATACAAAAAAAACAAAAAAATCACTCAATGCGACAAATGAATATGATGGGGAGAATTGAAGTTTCGGGGTTGTTTCTGTAGTGAAGTGTGATGCCTTGAGGCATCATTTTCCAAGATTTACAAAATCAATGTCAGGATGAAAGAAGAAATAGTGCTAATAGTAAGCAATATGTACACCGATAATAATCTGAGCTTTCATCGCCGACGATTTCAAAGAGCCTGACAATTCGGTAGATTGTGCCATGTTACACAATCTAGGGTTGAGAAATCGTTGACTGGGTCTGTATTTCCTTTGTTTATTACAATTACCGATTTGTTTATCGGGCATGCAAAATAATCGGTCGGTGGTGTCAGATTTTCGGTTCTGTAGTCATACTCGGTAGGTGTAAATTGGGCCTTATGTTCATGGCTCTCCTTGTTCAACCTTTGACTTTAACAAAGACAAGATGGTATCGATATGATCTAGCACCAACTACAACATGATGAAACGAAGTCACAGCGTCTGACTGGGCAAACGAGTATAGAAATTTCTCTATGAACGTTTGCCGTACCAAAGGGAAGTCCATTTCTAGTCTACATATTGTCTCTCATCAGCCACCACGGTGTCGTAATAGGGCTGGTTAATAGGTGTCGGGGGGGCGGCCATAAATAATAATAGTTCATTGTCATTCCAATAACCACTTTCCAACAAGTGTCACGTGACACTGATAATCCCAGATTGCCTCTGAGAGAGGTCGCTCTCCAGGTGCCTCGCCAACACCCTCCCGTCTGGGCACTTACTGCCCGCTTATCTTAGATATCAGCCCCACTATGATAAATGTGACGTTCTCTTATCTCTAATAGTGTAGGGTCGGTTTTATGGTCAGCCAATGCATGCTTATATGAGGGAGGTTTTCATTGGTCGTTCATTGTTACCGATAAATTTATGGGTAAGCGTCAATCTATAAAGTGTCATGATTCCTTCAACATTAGTCAATAGCAACTAGACCTGCCCAGATACTGCTGACTGGTTTGGGTGTAAAACCAAAATTTGACATTAACGACTAACCAAGAAGGCCGCCAACAAAGTATTTGAATTGATAGGATTGGTTACGGCTCTAAAGTTCAGTGCTGCAATAGAGTGCTATAGTGCGGAGCTGCTGTGAGGTGGTGTTGTGAGTGGTGTAGTGCGATGGTGCTGTGAAGTGGTATAGTGAGGTAGTGTAGTGAGGTGGTGCTGTGAAGTGGTATAGTGAGGTAGTGTAGTGAGATGGTGCTGTGAAGTGGTAGAGTGAGGTAGTGTAGTGAGATGGTGCTGTGAAGTGGTATAGTGAGGTAGTGTAGTGAGATGGTGCTGTGAAGTGGTAGAGTGAGGTAGTGTAGTGAGATGGTGCTGTGAAGTGGTAGAGTGAGGTAGTGTAGTGAGGTGATGCTGTGAGGTGGTGCTGTGAGGTGGTGCTGTGAGGTAGTGTAGTGAGGTAGTGCAGTGAGATGGTGCTGTGAGGTGGTGCTGTGAGGTAGAGTAGTGAGGTAGTGCAGTGAGATGGTGCTGTGAGGTGGTGCTGTGAGGTAGAGTAGTGAGGTTATGTTGTGAGCTGGTACTGTGAGATACAATGTGAAATACAATGAGGTGGTGCTGTGAGGTGGTGCTGTTAGGTCATACAGTAAGGTGGTGCAGTGGGTCTGTGTAATGAGGTAGTGCAGTGAGATGGTGCATTGAGGTGGTGTTGTAAGGTTGTACTGTTAGGTGGTGCTGTGAGGTGGTGCTGTGATGTGGTGCTGTGAGGTCATACAATAAGGCGGTGCTGTGGGTCAGTGTAGTGAGGTTGTACAGTGAGGTGGTGTGATGTTGCTATGTGGTGGTGCAGTAGGATGGTGTAGTGATATTGTGTAGTGTGGTGGTGCAGTAGTTTGGTGTAATATGGTGGTATATGTAGTGGATTGGTGTAGTGGGGCTGTGTAGTATTATAGAGGAAACCCATGAAAGTTTAGGGTCTGAGCCCGTATCCCATCGAGTTTGAATCACGTAGTAATTCACAAGGCGAAGCCGAGTGAATTACTATGTGATTCAAATGAGATGGGATCGTGCTCTGACCCTAAACTTGAATGGGTTTCTGAATTTATCTCACCCTTAATATTGATTAATGGGCTAACATTTGTGACATTATCCCCCATTGGATATTTTTCATGAATATCTAATAGGCATTAGATACGAGTTCCCAATGTTAAGTCTATGGAGACAAAATATCTGGGGTGAGATAATGTGGTGTAATGAGATGGTTCAGTGAGTAATGCAGTGAGATGGCGCAGTGTAGCAGTGTAGTGAGCTAATGCAGTGAGATGCTCGTGTCAAATCCAGACCCCTCCGAGCTGCTTCGGGTTCTCCTCACACTCCTCCACATCATCGATTCTTAGCTCCTCAACCGTTCCCATTTTAGTCTTCTTTATTAGAGTTTTTGATGTTCTTCTTTTATAGTCGGTAAACGAGAAGGTGGTTTTAGTGATTACAAAGAAATCCCTCCATTAATTCCAAACGGAAATTACAAGACACAGACTGCTGACTCGATTGTGGCGTCGTCGCCATTACAGCCTGCCGCTGGTAGCTCGGTAATTAGCCATTGCCAGTCAAAGGATATTGAGGGTTTCGATTTGTCCGCCCAATGCAAACTGAATTAACAGAGAGCTTTCCACAGGCCCTAACGAAGTGCTCGGCTCGGGGAAACTATGTCTAACACACTTTAGGTGCTCATGCAAATATCAATTTAGTTCCAAATTGCTGAGATCCAATAGCGCCAGTACTGACGCTATCCATTATGAAATATTTCCCAAACTTTTCAATATCATTATGTAATATTGTAGGATCATGGTGATGGAGGGAGTGTCTAGAGGGATTGTCTGGGGTGTAGAACGCAATAACCAACTTAAAATGGAGTTCACAATATGGAAATTCCCGTTTTAATGAACGTATGGTCGGCAGTTAAGAAAATGGCGGTCGATATCATTCAATCACCAGTCCTCAGCTTTCTCCATCATATCAAAGGCCAGCAGTTTGGTCTGCTTGGAACGGCTAGCACATTTCCCTTGGGATGAATGCTTTGAAATTTGGTTTGAACTTGAATTGAGATAGTGCCTTTAGTGCTTGATATTTCTACTCAAGTTTCTTAGAATTTTCACTAAAGTTCAATATTCATCTTTCTGATGAAACCGGTGGGGAACAATGGAAGGAACCTGAATAATTACATATTACAAAAAAGGCATCGCAATATATCGCAAAACATGAGAGAAATCATATACTTATATGTAGGATAATTTTAGTGGTGTTGTGTCCCTTTTGGCAATTTGAAACTAAATCACTGGATATCGTAGCAACGGCCATTGAACTGTGTCCGATTGTGTGTGGCTGACATCATCTCATGACCGAGGTCTTGATGCAGCTAATGGAAATAGAAAATGAAGAGTTAGTAGAGGATAATGATAATAGTCGAGTCATGGCATTTCGCACGAGGTGGATCACTGAAATGATATCATATACGTTTTTATAACATGTTTGAAATGACCTTTACCTCCAATAAAGATGCAGGTGATCGTAAATATGAGAAAGTAAGACAGAAGACAATACCATATTGACATACACCTGTGTTTTAATGTCGCACATTAACTATATAGTACTTTAGTATACGTCTGTGCCCGTCAGTCCTAAAGTTGCTAACCTATGTACAATGTATAGTACATATAGCATATGGCACAATGGTAAAAATATATCAAGGGTCGCCCAGTCTGACATGCTACCCTTCGGATGTATCAAACACACAGGTCGGTTCGAATGTGGAATAAGCCGGGTAGTCCGGTAACCTCTATTCACACCAAAACCAGAGACAGAGAGTTCAATAAAATAAGGTTTAATTTCAGCTCCTATGTACAAAAAAAATATCAGGGGAGAGACGGAGCTACATCCCGAAACTTGTACCCTAGCACTGCATGCTAGTTAGCTATTGAATAGACAATCCTTCAGGAATAAAATGTTAATTCAAATTATTCACAGGCACATGAGGTAACTACTGAGTGTGTGTCGACGAGACTTGATTGGGCAATATTTATAATATAGATATAGAAGCGTTTATTGACACCTAATATTCGTTAGATGATTAACGATCTTCCACATTATGGGTTATATACTGGACATACGCAGGACATGATGCCGGACATAATTGTCACATTTTCCACAATATTCCATTCACACACCCTTATCTGTTTCCATATAATACACTCCGTACGTGATATTAACAGTATACGTGAAATATTATCATATATTAACCCTTGCACTTCCAGCACCACGCTCAGAGGTTTTCGTCGCAGAAAATGACTATTATATGAGCGGTGTTTATGTTATGTTTTATCCTTCCATCTTTTATTTATTTATTCAATTTTTTGTCGACAATCTTATTAGGGTTCTTGACTTTTTACAGTAGCCTCGAAGCTCGGCCTAAATTGTTCTGACCCTTAATGAATGTTCGTAATCACGGTCTATTATTCATATTAATATATACCTATAGGCGAATGTCTCACTGTTACTGACCAGTAGTACAAATTCTGTTTGTCTCTGAGTGACGAAAGAATATCCATACGTCCCTCCGTGCCATGTGACCACTCATTAATCTATTCAGTGAGTTGTAGAATGGCATTTTTAATGATTTCTAGGTATATAATAATAAAGAGACACAGTGAGTGTGACTAAATTCCATCTGTTCCTCGATATTTTGGTCAGAAATACTCACCTCGTTCTTCAAACTCGGCGAGTATTTCGGATCAAAATATCTCTGAACAGATTCCATTCAGTCACACTAACTATGTCTCTATATAATACTGATTTTGTAATGAGGCCGCTGTTGATTGATACTTCATTCCGCCAAAGCCAAAGGTAAATACTGATTTCTGTGCTAGTTGAAATAGATATATAAAAGAAAGTCAATGTACGTCCCCCGCCCCGTGGGTATGTGTACATAGGACCCGCAGTTCTGTGTTCTACAGGAAACTGGAGAGACTATATCCTTACTACTGAAACAATATATCCTTAATCCTTCAAGGGCGATAGGGATTAGGCGCCAGGAGCGAGAGAGCTTAGTAAATCACACCAAGGTGTAAAGTTCGTCTATATTAGTAATATACGAGCGAATCTTAGGTAAGGATATTCACAGAGGAACTCGGAGAGAACTTGTGGTTAGATTGAAGATAGGCTGGCAATAGACTGCCGAGGACAATCGGATCCTCTATTTTATTTAAAATAGAGAGAAGGGGGCGGTTCCTTGAGGGAGGGGCTTACTAGGTAGGCTGGCCTACACCTGAGGGAAGCCTCATTTTCAAGCTATCCAATCATCATCGAGGTGGGCCGCGGGTCCAAAGACCACGCGCCCGGGGCGGGTCCGGACCCGGGGCCCGGGTGGAGACCTTCCTCAAGTGCGGGCGAGTCCATTGAACCATCGGGTAGATACGATAGGCTAGGTGAACAGGTTGGAGTGGTGCCTTGATAGTGACGCCGATATCTTTGCTTTGAACCCGCGGGACGAGGATCATAGATTAAATTACAAGGGGGGTGGGTTTAATAATCAGCGCAGGCTCTCGAGTGATATCGATAGCCTGGCTTTAACCGTTAGTGGCGGCCATTTTGTTTTTGCGGTTAATTTCGGAATAGAAGATATAGCAGCAAAGAGAAATATATATTTATATTTAATAAATCATTTTTAGGAGTGTTCTTCTTGGGTAGAAATATCCACCGAATTATATTAAGATGACCTCAGATCTTCACAGACGTCCCCGCCATTCTAGTTTGAAGTATATTTACAAATTATACAGAAAACTCAAATCATAATAAAGAAGATCGGAAGTCATGTTAATGTCTAACCCAACCGTCGGTACCCAAGCAGCGTGCCTCTGCTCAAGATCCCAGTGGGATAAGTTAGTTCGTCAGTTCACCGTAGAGGGTGCCACAGGCAGCACTCTCGCTGGATTATTGACCAATCAGAACACTGGAAATTTTCACTGCGGGGAACCCTTGCCGGAACCAGGAAGATGGGGAAGGAGACAGACATCGTACATTACACCGAAATCAACAAGTAAGTCATAATCACAATCTTGTACTTTAGGTAGGAATTAAATGGATATCCGTAGATATCATAGGCGACAAGTAAGAAGCAAATTGATGCAAGATGAACAGATTAGAAATAAAAGTGGAGTGTCTATGGAGTGATGTGCAGTGGCCATATCAAAGGGTGGCACGCGACTGCGGTAGGTTCTGGACACACAGTGTCAGATGGTTTTAGAATGGCGAATAAGCCGCAGCATTGTCTCTTTGGCGTTATTTGAATGATCCTGGAACAGTGTCTTTTCCTCGTAGATACACAGATTAAGATTTAATAGGTCGGCACAGCATGCTCACTGATGTGTGATTTGGCGGTCACCCGTAGTGTTCTACTGTCTTTTGGCCTCACAGGGCAACCGCCGCCGTCTTGAGTTTGAAATTTCACCACGATTTAGTGAAATTATGTTGTTGTCGCTGCAGATTAATCCTGGTTTCGTCGAATCTTGTAGTCATCGGGTAGGGGGGAACATCATATCCAGCGTAGGGGGCAGGGTGCCCCTTGGCGTCAAGGAGTGCGGTGCCTAATTGGAACCGTGGCCTGCGATCGTCGGAGGGTATGGAACATAAGGGAAAAGAAAATACTAAGCACACTACCAAACAATGACGGTTAGAATACCTACAATAGAAGTCATAACGAGCCGGATCGGGTAATTTCACGGCATGTTGTGAATCTCGGACAGTCTACAAAATTTCGAACCCAGGCGACCACACACAGTCAGTGCGGACGCCAAGTTGGTTATTAGTTTCTTTGGCCAAATATCAGTTTCAGCGTTAAGCTGGTACATAATTGATGAAAAAACCGCTTAGGGCAAATAATAAAAGTGACAATATAGTTAGAATGAGCCGTTTTAGGCTAAAACATACAAAATTTTACAAGATTATGCCGTATAGGCGGAAATGAGCGAAGAATAACAACATGTATAAAATATCTATTAAGAGCCGGTCGTCACCGTTAGTTAATGAATGGTAGTAAAATGGGAGTTTTTAGGACGAGCTCCTGATACGTAGTAACTTTATGCCTTAAATTCTAATAATCCAATGAATATATACAGGTAATTGTGGCAAATTGCTTAGAAATAATCTACAATTATCGTGAAATAATTTGAGGTAATATGAAATAATGTTAAAATAATCTCGATTTGCAGCGTGGATCTGAGCACTTCCCTAAGGTTTGGACATTGCCATTCACTACACTATGATTGTGGCTAGCACCCAGCTTCTTATGGGCACAGGGGGATCAGTCCTGCTCCAGCGTTTCCTGCCAGATGGTCACCGACAATCTTCCCATCAGATTTCAATTATCCCAAGTGCCAAGGATAAGTGAGACAACCACTGTGGCCTAAAAAGTAACTGTAGGGTCCCTCCTGATTCATTCCCGATGTATAGACTATTTTAATAGGCTTTTGTTGGTGTCTCCGACCATTGCATACCTGGCCTATAGTAATCATCATTTAATATCATAGCTTTTCAGACTCTAATGATAAATTCTTTTCTATTTAAAGACAATTTCTAACAACTCTCGACATTTTTCGTAATAATTACTTGCACGAGGCTGGTATGCACTAGACGTTGAATATGAAATTTTGAATATTTATGTTACTAACCCAATCCGGTCTCAGGTCCACCTTGAAGCGAATCATGTCATTAGTTTAAGCTGTAAGTAGCGTAGGGCTTTGATTATCGTATTGTTGGTTCCTTATAAATTATAATTAAATGAGAATATTGTAGCTAGGCAGGAGCTCGTCAGATAAATGAAAGACATGAAAAATTCTTAAAAGTAGATGAAATTAATGATTAATTATAAGTGTAGGGGACTTAATCAGGGTGATTTGAGTATAGAAGGGTAGGCAAACACAGAGAGTGGTCTGAAATAGGTTGGAAGTTGCTTAAGAACTAGACTTAACTACAAACTCTTCCCCAACCAACCGAAATTTTGCGTAGCTAAAATTTTAAGGGAAAATACTCCGGAATAGTCGTCAATAATTGTAAGGACCACTCTCCGAAAGGCGCCCAACCCCGAGCAGAATTAGTGCTGAGTAGATGAAGGTGAAATACACATTGTTGGTTGGTCTTTGGGACCCAAAGAATATATCTTTATACTTTCAGCGCCAGGGCAGAAAATGGAGCACCGGGCGCGTTGGCCCCCCACATCTTAAGCTTAGTGGGAAAAGGAAAAACTTAATCAATTTCACTTCTATAAATTATTTAGAAACCTGCAAAGTTAAAAAAAACACTTATATAGCACGTCTAAAACAGAAAGTATGTGACCATTATACCCATTGGTCACGTTGTCTTAATTCCAAAATTCCATTACCAAAACCAAACCATAAACCATCACTTAATACTTCAGTCAACAAGCAATCCAGTCAACATTCGGACAAATCGGTCAACATTCGGACAAGTCGTTCAACATTCGGGCAACACAGTCGCTATGCCTCCCCGCGCCCAGTGCAAGGCTAATGAAGCAGTGCGGCCGCAAAGGCTCCAGTAGTGCAGATGGGCTAGGACACCGTACGTCTTCGAACCGTACGAGCCTATGGACAACAGGAGGCACTTCCAAGATCGTCTTAAATCGTCGTTCATTACTCGTCATCCGTCAGAATATCAGGGTCGTCTTCATTTCAGAAATAATTTTCCCCAGTCACAGTTCCGTTACAGAGGGATAGTGGGGGGTTATCTAACCATATCCACGTAGCACGATCTTAAGGGGGTAGGGGTATTAGGGAATCTTAGGCGGGGGTGGAGTGGAAAAGAGCCACAGCAGCGATACAGAGCCGTTTCTCTGCTGCGATCGCGTCCTCCGTAGGCCTGGAGCGTAGGCGTTTGGCTTCCTCTGCCTCCATTGACCTCGTGAGAGAGCGAGTTACTCTGGTAAATTCACTTACAGGGGGAGGTAGGGAGCGTTTTACGGGGGTGGTGCGGGTGGAGAGGAGGGGTCCTCGGTTAGGGTTTGCTGGGGGAGGAAGGGGTAGGCGTAGGCGATTTGCCGCAATTTTTTGGGGAGTGGTAGGAGGAGCTGGTCGTTTGGTGAGAGTTCTGGTAGGGCGGTGGACAGGATCAGGAGTCATGCTTACTGTAGGGGAAAGGGGTGGAGGCGGGGGCGAGGCCGTAAAGGTATAGGTAGGATTGGTAGGGGGGATCACGCTGCAAGGTGGGTTGGGTTCTACGCTAGGTAGTGGTGGTGGGGGTCTAGATGTATCTACCGGCGGGAGGGGAGGGGGATCGTCTCGGGAGAGGAAGATGGGAGGATGGAGAGGTTTGGATGGGAGGGCGTTTCTTCGTTGGGTGCGGGTGAGGCGAGGGCGCAAGCTGCTCCAATCGAGATGCTCATGAGCAATTCGCAGCTTATCGCGATTTAAATTTCGCCTTTTGTTGTTTGGACCTACCACTGTAACAACATTTCCCTGAATCCGAACTACGATATGTCCGGGGTCCCAACGGGGATCTAGGGGTCCGGGCTCCGTCACTCGCACAAAGACACGATCGCCTACCTTCAGAGGGCCTGCGTTGGCACGATTCTGTAGGCGCTCGATGTTCCTCTGGCGAGCGATTTCCGCATTGTTATTAGCTTCCTTCAGCGCACGGGAGTGCTCGTCCACCCTTAGGGCCATCCTCTCTGCATGAGACCCCAGGTGGCGGAAGCGTAGGCGGGGGAAGGGACCAGGGGGATGCCTACCAAACATCAGGAAGTAGGGGGAGAATTGGGTGACATCACTGGGGGTCGTCCGGTGGGCGAGCAGGACATCTCCGAGGTGGTCCTCCCACTCGCTTGCACGGGCGTTGACTACTTTCCTGAGCATATCCTTCAATGAACGGTGGAATCGCTCAATCCTTCCATTGGACTGGGGATGGTAGGGGGTGGTGTGCCTGACTTCGGTCCCAAGTTCCTGAAGATAGCCCTCCACGGTGGCGTTCTTGAACTCGAGGCCGTTGTCTGATATCACCACGGAAGGTGGGCCGTAGCGGGGGATGTGTTGTCGGGATAGTGCTAAGTACACCGACTGGGCCGTTTTATCCGGTAGTGGATAACAATCAACGTATCCAGTGGCATGGTCGATGATTGAAAGAATAAAACGGTTACCACCCGTGCTGGTGGGGAGTGGTCCCGTGAGGTCGATTCCTATCACGTCTCCAGGGTTCTCCGCAAGTGGCATCGGCGTAGGCTTGGGATGCTCGGCACGACCGCGATTTACTCCGCAGGGGGCGCATCGTGCTAATACATCATAGACCTGTCGTCTCATGGCAGGCCACTTGAAGTGTTCATGGAGTCGCAGCAGGGTCTTCCTCATTCCTTGGTGGCAGACCTGACGATGGGCTGTCTCAATCAGGGTCTGCCGCAGGTCTTTAGGGACCACCAACCGGGGGTAGGCCGGAAGTCCGGAGGGAGGTTCTAGGGTGAACAGTAATCCATTACTTACCGTGTAACCATCCACCCCTTCCTCTCCGTAGAGGAACTCCGGCATGAGAGCTTGTAGTCCTTTTACTTGGGTTTCTAAGAGACCGTAGGCCGCAAAGGGAATTGCCATCTCCTCCTCGACCATCCCAATTTCGGCAACCTCATGGGGGAGGTCGACCGGTCTTGAGGATTTCAACCTAGAGAGCATATCCGCCCAGACGTTCTTGGCTCCTGCGAAGTACACAATAGGCGCCGCATACTCGGCAAGGAGCACCGCCCAACGCTGGACCCTCGTATTCTTCATCTCGGACAGAAAGAGGCTCTTCAAAGGCTTGTGGTCGCAGAGAATTTGGAAATCCGCCCCAAAGAGGTACGGGCGTAGGCGCGTGAGCGCAAACACAATCGCGTAGGCCTCCTTTTCGATCACAGGGTAGCGGTTTTGGGTCTCTGTAAACTGTCTAGAGAGGAAATGTACGGGCCTCTCAATCCCTTCCTCATCCTCCTGGACGAGGATTGCGCCAAGGCAGTAATCCGAAGCATCGGTGTAGAGCTTGTAGGGCTTCCGGGGGTCAGGGTAGGCCAGGGTGACCGTGTGGACGAGGGCGTCTCGTAGGCCCTCCCACGCAACGTGGCATTCCGGTGACCAGTTGAAGGGTACGTATTTCTTCGTGAGCTCCACGAGGGGGCGAACTATTTCCGCATAATGGGGAATCAGTTGTCTATAATAATTTGCGGACCCTAGGAGCCTACGTATGGCTTTAACGTCGGCTGGGGGAGCCATGTCACGTATAGCTTCCACTTTCTCCGGATCAGAGGAAACACCCTGGGCACTGACTACGTATCCTAAAAGCTTTACCTCTGGAACCCCAAAGTGACACTTGGATTCCTTGACCACGAGGCCATATGACTGGAGGGCTTGCAGAACTGCCTGGATATGTTGATGGTGCTCCTCCTCAGTGCGACTGAAGATCACTAGGTCGTCGAGGTAGACCATCACAAACTTCCGTAATGGGGCAACCACCTTATTCATAAGACGCTGAAAGGTGGCAGGCGCGTTGCAGAGGCCGAACTGCATACGCCTGAACTGGAAGAGGCCTCGGTGTGTGGCCACGGCGGTCTTCTCTACTGCCTCGGGGTGCATCGGCACCTGCCAATACCCGCTCTTCAGGTCGAGGGTAGAGAATACCTTGGCACCTCCCAAATTATCCACAATGTCTTGAATTCTTGGGAGGGGGTAAGCATCCTTCCTGGTCACCGCGTTGAGGGCTCGATAATCCACGCAGAACCGTACCGTGCCATCTTTCTTAGGGACCAGGGTGAGGGGCGAGGCCCATGGGGAGGAACTGGGTTCAATAATGCCCTCGGCGAGCATCTTATCCAGTTCCCGGTCCACGACCTCACGCTTTGCCAGGGGAAGACGATATGGCCTCTGATTAATGGGCGGGTTGTTCCCGGTCTCAATAGTCATGAAGACCTCAGAGGTGCAGGGGAGGGGGGTCCCAGGGGTGGGGAAGACCGAGGGAAACTGTCTTTTCCAATAATCGGCCTCCCACACAATTTGACCGACAAAGTTCTCAGCCTTGTGGGACTGGCGTGCTACATGGGTACGACCACAAAATATAACCGTTTTTGGGTCAGCCTCGTAGTCGATCTTCGCCCCTCCAACCTCAAGGACATCATCACCCAATAACAGATCATGGGCCATATCATTCACAACATTAAAATTACATATCTTACCATAGATTGGGACTCGCAAGGATCCAAGAACCGTGATCGCGTGTCCCGTCAGGGATTTCAACCGGGTGTCAACGCGCCTACGCGGGCCTACAGCACCAGCCGCTGCGAGAGCGTCAGCAGCCCGGGTCGAAATAAGGGAGCAACACGCACCTGAGTCGACCAACGCCTGCATTGCCACGCCTCGTAGCTCGAGGTCAATGCAAGGTCGGCGATCAGATGCGCTTACTCGTTTCCCTGGAAGGCAGCAACTTCGGCCCCCTGCGAGGCCAGTTCGGCGGCCCTGTTGGCGTAGACTTGCTCGCGATTCTTTCTCAGTCGCTCGCAGTCCGAGGCATAGTGCCCCTTCTTCAAACAGGAAAAACAGGTTACACCCGGGGGTGCCTGGCGGGCTGGCAACCTTAATCCAGCTGCAGCCACTGCGCCAACACTGGCAGCGTTAGAGCAGCAGCCAGAGGTGTGGGCAGGGGGGTTAGAGATAACAAAGGTAGAGGGGGTTGGGGCAACGGGGGCGGGGGGAGTGGACACGGAAAGGGGGTTCTTGTTCTTCTTTTTGTTCTCCCCTTTCATCGTCTTTAAGGAGTTTTTTAAGTCGTTGAGGACGGACTTGATATCGCGCACGTCGCCCATTACCTCTTTAACCTCTTCCCTGACCTCGGCTACTGCCCCGGAGGTCTTCGCTTTGGCGTTCTTATCGGGTTGATAGCGCAGCGCACCGATCTCCATGTCTTCCTCCTCAGGTCGTTTGGGGAGGGCGAACTCTTCGCGACCCATGGCCGTCGCAAGGCCATCAATCTTCGCGATAACAGCCTTAAAGGTCTTTGGGAGCTTACGCTGCAACTCCCAACGTACCTGGCCGTAGCTCATGTTGCTTACAAAGACGCGAATCAGTTGATCGGTTATTACAGGCAAATATAGATCTGCAGGGAGGTAGGCCCGCTTGGCTACCGACCAATAACGCTGGGCGAAGTCGGAGGCCGACTCATGTACCCCTTGCTGGATCTTAACGAGGGAGGCCCGGAGGTTTGCTAGTTCCTCCTTACCGAGCAGAGACTCTGTAATCTCACGTTCGACTGCAACCCAAGTACGGGTATTCGCGACCCAACAGTCATAAATTAACTCGCTCAAACGGCCATCAGCGCAACACAGGGCCTGTTGGACTAGGGCCTTATCGGGGCAGCCGGATACCTCACGGATACGATTGAGCTTCGCTAGCCAATCGCGGAGGCTATCCTTGTCCTGCCCATCGATCTTGGGCAGGCTCTTGGTGAATCGCACCAAGAGGGCTACCGAGCCAGGTTCGGGCCTGGAGGAATGATCGTCATCAGGAGGGGGTTGGGGGGTCGCTTCCTCGGCTTCGTCGGGGCCATCGGGAGGAAGGGGGGTAGCATCGGCTAAGAGGACTCGAGCAGCCTCCAGCTCTGTATGGAGGTTAGCATTATGTACCTGAAGGGCATGACTCTCTCGATCGCGCTCAGCGAGTTGGGCGTCTTGAGCAGCCTTCATCTGCACACCCATCTCGATTTGAGCCTGATGTGCAGTGTCCCTTCTCATGTTGGCCAAATATTGTTTCCAATATTTGTTGAGGAGGGCCGGGGTCGCGGCGACCTCGGCATCGGCCGGGACTCGACCGGCCTCTTTTTCTTGATCGAACCAAACAACGAAATCTTCGGGGAGAAACGGTTGGGCCATGGTGAAGGGGAATGGGGGGAGTGGGAAGGGAGTACAGAGTCAATCACGTAGGGAAGAGAGGACACAAGAAACACTTTTCAGGCACGGGCAAGAGTATTTCACACTCGGGACACCTCGGGGCCGACTCGGGACACCTCGGGGCCGACTCGGGACACCTCGGGGCCGACTCGGGACACCTCGGGGCCGACTCGGGACACCTCGGGGCCGACTCGGGACACCTCGGGGCCGACTCGGGACACCTCGGGGCCGACTCGGGACACCTCGGGGCCGACTCGGGACACCTCGGGGCCGACTCGGGACACCTCGGGGCCGACTCGGGACACCTCGGGGCCGACTCGGGACACCTCGGGGCCGACTCGGGACACCTCGGAGCCGGCTCGGGGCCGACTCGGGACAATTTCGGGGTGGCTCGGGACAACCGGGAACCGACTCGGGACAACTCGGAGCCGGCTCGGGACCACTCAGAGTCACCTCAAAGTCATTATCGATGCCTCCCGACAACATGTACACACATGCTTCATAACGAGTCAATCAATATGAGGAACAATTAACAAAGAGATTTTGAATTCGTAACCGATTTTGCAACATATACAGGCATAGATTTATAAATTGAGGAGGGCCAGGTTCGGAGCCTCAAAGGTACTCGGACGGGAAGAGAGCTTACGAGCGGGGGAGTTAAACAGGCTGGGAAAAGTAGTAATGTAGTAAATCATGCAGTCAATGATTTCAACAAGGGAACTGATTTTGGAATTTTTTGGTCCGAAACGGTTGGAATTAGATCATCCATGATATGTAGATAACATGATAGCCAAGAATAATTCCACAGGGAGCAAGGGCGATGGATGGAGGTCACAGGTCACAGGTCACAGGTCAAAGCGTACATATATTTCAAACGGATTTCAGGCACAGGCATGGGGCGAGGAAAGGAGACGGCAACAGCACAGAACAGCACAAAGACAGCACATACATGCAGACATTTATAAATTTGAGCTGAGGCGGGAGAAACGGGCATAAACGGAGGGCCAGGTTCGGGGCACCAAAGGGGGTCGGACGGGAGTTGGGATGCTTACGAGCCGAGGTAGACAAGTCGGAGGGAAGCTGAAACTGGGGGGAAGCTGGGCAGGGGATGCTCTGGCCGTCAAATCGTTTAAACATGTAAACCTGAACATACCTGTATCGGGTGCAGTCGCCATGTTGACTGAATTTGTAGACTTGTGGAGCCAATAATTTGCAATAATCCAACAAATAATGCAGACTCGGCAGCATATACAGAAAAGCGTGGTGGTCACCAGCTCTGCAGTAGAGCAATTTTGAATAATAATTTCGAATCAGATCAGAATAAAGTCTCGTCGTGGTCACCAGTTGTAAAGTTCGTCTATATTAGTAATATACGAGCGAATCTTAGGTAAGGATATTCACAGAGGAACTCGGAGAGAACTTGTGGTTAGATTGAAGATAGGCTGGCAATAGACTGCCGAGGACAATCGGATCCTCTATTTTATTTAAAATAGAGAGAAGGGGGCGGTTCCTTGAGGGAGGGGCTTACTAGGTAGGCTGGCCTACACCTGAGGGAAGCCTCATTTTCAAGCTATCCAATCATCATCGAGGTGGGCCGCGGGTCCAAAGACCACGCGCCCGGGGCGGGTCCGGACCCGGGGCCCGGGTGGAGACCTTCCTCAAGTGCGGGCGAGTCCATTGAACCATCGGGTAGATACGATAGGCTAGGTGAACAGGTTGGAGTGGTGCCTTGATAGTGACGCCGATATCTTTGCTTTGAACCCGCGGGACGAGGATCATAGATTAAATTACAAGGGGGGTGGGTTTAATAATCAGCGCAGGCTCTCGAGTGATATCGATAGCCTGGCTTTAACCGTTAGTGGCGGCCATTTTGTTTTTGCGGTTAATTTCGGAATAGAAGATATAGCAGCAAAGAGAAATATATATTTATATTTAATAAATCATTTTTAGGAGTGTTCTTCTTGGGTAGAAATATCCACCGAATTATATTAAGATGACCTCAGATCTTCACAAAGGGATTACAACGTGTCTGGGATTACCGCCGTAAAAAGCCAAGGTCCTCATCTGATAACAGGCGTGAGGGAGGCGCGGGGACGGTGGTGGTGGAGGGTGGCGAGTGGGGAAGATTAAGAAGTTACTTGGCTGCGCTGGATCAATGCTTCTCTCTCAGTGTAATTAAAACGATATGGATTGGCCGCCGCCCGCCCCCGCGTCCTCAGACACGGCTCGCCGACTCCGCTACACGAGGCTGCCATCTGGTGGCGGTCACGCTCCACTGCACATCTTGGAACAACATCCGAGTGATTTGAAGGGGGCGTTTAAAACGAGGCTAATTAGGGAAGCGTGTTGATGAGGCTGGTTGTGGGAGCGCCGAGGCCGGGTCGGTGTTGATGTAGGGAGTCTGTTAGCTGCAGCAGATCTATGTCTTTAGGGGAATGTGGGTAAACCTTTTTTTATTTTCTTCGTCGATACACTTCAGTAGCTTATTCCACCCTGCAGACTTTTGGCTTCTGATAGATTTGTCAGATTATTATTTATAATTTTTATCAGGAACCGGAAAATAAAAATCTTAGCGCCTGGAATCTGTTCTGATATTTGGAATTTGTTGGCACCACTTCCCAAACTATCATTTATCAATTACCGGATTCAGTTTCGTGAAGGAGCAGGTGGATACATACAAAATCCATCAATAAAACTTCCCGCCAGTCTGCGACTGGGCATAACAGATACAGCCAGTCGCCGAATTGAGGTTCCTCAGGTAAGCCCAGTCGCAAACATTTTGAAATCAAACTTGTTTGATGTTTGGTACCACAAGTCACCAACTGGGCGTACCTAGGTATGCCCAGTCTCAAGCTATTAAGTCGCCGGGGCAGTGGTCCACACAAATGGCTGGGTGTACCTCCGGTATGACCAGTCGCAAGCAATTTGGAACTTCCAGTCTCAAGCTAGGTACCGCTAGTTACAAGCCCTCCAGTCGAACAGTGTGAACGTGGCTTAACCCTTTAGGGCCGAATGATGCCTTGAGGCATCATCCAGGCCAGGGCGAATGATGCCTTGAGGCATCATTTTTCAAAAATCTACAAAATCGTTTTTAACAAAAAATAATGAGGGAACATTAATGCAATTTTCACAAAATGTGTCTATGGTACCATTATTGGTATTTCTATTAAAAAGAAATAAAATATTTAAGATTATATATCATATCACATAATTAAACAATTGGATTGTGGGTTTTACGACAGTGTGCCCGTCCTCTAGCGGTATAAAGTGCCACCAGCACCCGTCCTCCAGGTGGTAGGTTGGCCACAGGCACCCGTCCTTAAAGGATTATCAACTATTCACAATATCGGTCTGTGGTTGGTGGTAGATGCTCAACCGTAACTATTTTGGTGAAAAACGTCGACTAATGGGAAGACTAGCCAATATACAAGGGAATCGGGCACTGAGGGCAATTAATTATGTCATGTTCTGAGATGGTGTCAAATGTTTCGAAAATTAGCCGATACGATTAGATAACAGAGGTCTATCCTGAAACATGTATAAATACCCTCCAGACTTATTTTGAATTATGTCATGAGGCTAAATTTAGAGAGTCTACCTTGGACTGCACCATCAATTGTATAAAATAGTGGTACTGTTTGACAACCCACGCACATATAAAAGGTCAGCTGCAACAAATAGCACTTGGCTTATGTGAACGTCCGCTTTATTAGCAAGTGTAAGAGATGTTAGAAATGCAACAAACGGATGATGAACAAAACTTAAAGTCAGCAAAGAAATGATTAAAAGAGAATAAATTATATCTCTTTTTTTTTTCTTTTTTTTTATTTGCAGAAAAAACACAGTTCTTTCCGGAGAAAGATCTTCCACTGGTTTGTTTGACATCACAACGTAGGTTTACATCAACCAGTTATTACTACAAGAATATATGAGATAATGATGAGGGATGGGTTGAGTAGGTAAATCTTAGTCCACGTGTAACATCCAGTGTTTACTATGATTATATATGAGAATAGGACAGGTATTTCGTCTTCACATGGCTACTGAAGTCCTTTTTTAGTGATAGATGCTGGATACTCGGGCTAAGTTCATTCCACAATTTGTAGCCTCTGTATTGTGGCGATTTCAAAAACAAATTACATGTGATCTGATTTTCCATAAATCGAATCTTGTTAGCACTTCTTGTGCGGCGTCCCATAAGGTCCAGGTTATCAGGATTTTTTGACCGTTTAAACATAATCGATAACAACTGTACATTGCGTCTAGAGTCCAGGTAATCCACACAGTATTTATGATGAAGATCAGCAATGCGTTGCCGCCTTTGCCTCGAGTAACAAATAATTTTTAAAGCTCTGTTTTGGAGCACTTGTAGCGAGTCTAGGCCAGATTTGGCAGTACAACCCAACACAAAAGAGCAATACTCCATGACTGGACGAATGACAACCAGATAAATTTTTAGTGCAACTTCACTACTAATTAACCGCCTAATTTTTCCCAGTTTGAACAAACGAGAATTAACGTTTCTTTTTACCTCGTAGACATGTTTATGAAAAGACAAATTTGAGTCAACGAGAACCCCAAGGTAGCGATATTGTTTAACAGTTCCAAGTAATCGATTATTGCAGTCAATAGACAAAGGTGGCAAAAATTTCTCCCTCTGAGATGAGCTAAACCAGGCAACTTATTCCTATATACCCATTTCCGAAACCTCTATAGTTACATACCGCTGCTGGGGGTGCAGTAACTATAAGTTATGTAGCGACGCTGACGTTTTCAGCCAGCACTTGGTTCAATAAGGTATTTCGGACTCTAGTGATTGTCCATGGTCAGCTGGGCACGCCTTAAAGACCCTGAGACCATGGGCCTCTGCCTCTTTCCCAATACTACAGCAGATAGTGAAGGTTTAGGGGTTTTTTTTGCAGCGAAGACAACGTCTATATCCGACCAGTCCAACCTTGAGGCTCCGTATATGAGCACGCGGACTACGCTCAAAAACACATACCGTTGAGAACCTAGATTAGATCGATAAAACATCTAAAAGATAAGTATGAATTAGTTAGTTGATGATAACCGAAGCTGACGTCTCGGACAAGGCTTTCTAATTAATTAACCTAATTAGATTTACCTTCAGATTGAATTAGTCTTACAAGGAGAATTACTTCTTTTTCTGTTTTTTTTCCATAGATGATGAATAGAAGGAAACCCATATTAAGAATTCAATCTGTAGAGGCATGTTTAAAGAAGAGCCACTTATAGGAAGATTAGAGGGTCTCAAACTAGATACATCGGGTTAATTTGATCATATAGCCATATGGAAAAAGATTATGTTTTTATTGCTTGTGATATACAGGAATTCTTGTCACTATTGTTTTTTTAATCTTCTTTCTTATGGTACTCATGGTGGAAGGACTGTGAGGACATGCCCAAAGAATGGCCCTCTTCCTGAACCAGAGATAGGATAAGAATCAGGAGGCACAAGCAGTTACTTCGAATTCACTGATTGCATGTGTATTGCGCTCCTTTTCTTGTGACATTTATTTCTGTTTTACTATGCTACTTAGAATCTGACAACGCCATGTACAAAGAGCGGCTCGATCCCACCACTACCACCTCCACCACCACCCCACCGCCACCACCACTACTGCTCTCATTCCAGTCATCGATTCACCAGGGCAGGGAATGAGGAGGGGGCGCTAAAATATGATATATTGGCGTCGGGGTCTAATGCTTGCGCTCCTATGAGTTTGGATATGGTATGCAATTCCTATACAACATTACGATGAATTTGATCTGCATGGTCGTATTCTCCGCGTATTTCACGCGTATTTTATGCGAAGTAATATCTGCATAGTGACAGCTACAGATGGTGATAATGCATGCATCATAGAGGCATTCAAAATATAAACGCAAAATCGCCACCGATATTCTCATACACTACTCTCCGTATCCCACTTTGCAGGATACGAGTTTCCATATCCTACTCCGTAGCAATATGTAGGCTCCATATATTTAGTATAACCGTTGAGTTCAGAGACACCGTATTAGGTGGATGATAAAGAACTATAGACTACAGTGCATTGGACTAGCCATGTGTGTGGAATTTCTTTACTCATAGATATATAATTTTCCCCAATGTATTTCTATTTCTATACCTTTCAACAGAGATTGAAATAGAATCTTTCTCATGATCTGAGTGTCTTCAATGGATTATCCGGCCCGACTGTTTGGATATTTGAACATATTCATGTTTCAGATTCACTATAAACAAAGCGAAATGTCAAAATCAAGATATATTAACTTCTAACATGTCTGTGTGATTGAAACGATATTCTTACTGGTTTCACCTTTTTGAAGACTTTATTTACTGACAACAATTGTTTTTGGGTAAGTTTGTTACCATCTATAAAGGGGCAGAGGTATCAGTCATTCCATCTCACCCCTGGTATTCCTCCCCATGAACTTAGCATTGGGAACTCTTACTCAACACCCATAGAGTATTTAGAGAAAAAAAAACTCAATTAGACATGATGTCAAAAACGTTAGGCAATCATAGTTACATAAAATCTGAACAGCATTCGATCCATAGCCACTGAACACATGTCGTTCTTTTTAACTTATTGTCCAATGGCATTCTACACGAGGAGTATCTTCTACTCTATTTAAAATTTATAGACGGCATATGTAAAGTCAATGTTTAAATTTCCGAGAACAATTTTATGATATGCCTTTAAGATCTCACTGCTTCTTCTCATCGATACTAGTTTTTAGGAGCAGAGCCCGGGTCCTCCATCAGGATGGGAGTCCGTCGATGGCTGGCCGCGAGCTGGTATCTTATCTCATGGTTGAGTTGGTGGCGCCTGGACAGGAGCAGCTCAACGTGGGGCTGGTCTGATGTAAGGTGTGTCCGCATCCAGCCGCTAATCTGTCTGAAATGGATGGGGAATTAAGGGATGCCCATGATGCATGGCCCTGATTGGTGGATTCTCAGCTCGGTGTCACGCCTCACTGCTCACCAGCCGAAGCGTGACTGGTGAGAACCATAAGACGCGGTCTGCATGGATTCTAAAAATAGAACAGGGAAAGGTCAATACCAGGTGGTTTTATCTTGATATTCATTTATTTACAGCGCCGCAGGATACGATGAGAGATGTGTTGGGGAAAATAAAGTTGTAGTAATATAATTTCATGAGATATTTTGATAATTGTAAATGTGCCAGGTTATCAAAATAGAATTTCGTGTGCTAAGCGAGCTGCGAAGTATTGGGTGTGCGGCAGAGTGGTGCAGTGTACGAATTAGTTTATCCTACCCCGTCTCTACCCTTTTGGATTACTAAAATATAAATATCGATTGAACGACCAACCAACGCCCAACCAGAACTTTTGAGACCAACCGGAACTTTTTTCGGAGTAGCTCACAATCTGGTCGGTGATTGGTCGATTTGTTTATGCCTCTAGAGGCACAAATCGCACTTTATGTCATGGCATGCCGCATAAAATTTGCATATGTTATGCCTTTGGACCATTTTTATTAGGGGTAGGATAAGGGGGGATTCATATTGCCGTAGCTGAAAGACCCCCAGAGACCATAACCTCGGTTTAACCAATATCAACAAGAATGTGTAGTGAATGGACGAATGAAAAATACTAATGAATTTAATGATCACATAGGATATAAAAGCTGCTAGAAATCGACCGTTGGGTATCGATTCAAAATGTCAGGTGATCTGAAACGAAACTCTAAAAAACAATGATAACAACAAATACCAAATAAAAAGGGGCATATACAAATGGCGACACAGCTATCACTGCAGGGCTACTCTGCCCCGCACAAAAACCCTGATATACGTCTATGTACGTAAGGAGTGAATAGTCCTTGGGGATCTATTCTCAACTGCCGATAAGCATGATGAAGGTCAACCAACATAAGGTCAACAATAGAGCCCCTCCTCCGGCCATCAAGACAGGTTCTGTCATGTCTGCGATGGAGAGGAGAGTATAGTCGAGTTACGCGCACATAAGAATGTTTTATTTAGCCATTCCATTGTTTACACTGCGTTTTGGTGATCGCGCTTTTGTCAGTTGGACCTGGTTTGGGGCATATTAGAAAAGGGCTGACCTGAGTTCATAGCACGAAAGGTGCGTTGCTGAATGGGCCTAGTATTGTAGTCTTCAATTACCTATTTTAAGAACTTATCCACAGCTCCGGGGTAAGCTCTCGCTGGAGGTGTGGTTCTGTTCAGATGACACGGGAAGTTCTGCATGCGTAAGAAGACGGCCAACTATCCCTCAAGAACATGCAGGACTAGTTGTCGTGATATTAGTGGAATAGCTCCTCCCATCTTGTACAGTTCATGTTTAATGGAATTTCCAGCTTTGCACCTAGATAGATTGATAGACCTGTGTTCTACGAAAAAGGTTAGAGATAAACAATTAGCCTGTTATTTTCGTTTTTGTGACGATAGGAAATGGTCCTATTTTCCTACGATTAATTCACATTTATCTTTATATTGTGTATTTTTGTCACAATATTTAAAACCAATTTCTATCAGAAATTATATCTCAGCGGTCAATTTCGAAAATAAACTGAGAGGTTTCAGGGATATGTCATCGGATTTCTTAATTAAGATGACTATAAAAGGTTTATCCCGGTTAGGGGATAACAGTTCAAATACTAGATATCCCATCACGATTTTAGACATGAGGTCTATGTATGCTAAATTAAATTTTTCTTCAGATGAAGATTTGGTTATCTGGATTTCTTTCCTCTTAGGGTTTAGAGGATTATTAAGGAAATCTCATTTCACAATTTCTAACCATACTCTCAGAAGGAGAGATTTGTCCTTGTCTGAAAATCATTTAGAAATTAAAATTACTTCATCTAAAGTAGATCAGTTGGGTGTGAATCCTAAAATTCTCCGTTTTGATCGCATCCCAGATTCTATTTTCTGTTTGTACAAATTCATCAACTTATATCTTTCAAGGTATAATCCTAATGCAGATGATTTCCTGCTTCAATTATCTTCGGGTAAAGTTCTCTTACCCTTGAATTACCAGAAAGTTAATAACAAATTGAAATCTCTTTCAAGGTTATGTGGTTTCGGAGATGACCGGGTTTCCGGTCACTCTTTGAGACACGGAGGAGCGACCTTTTTAAAGGATATAGGGGTGGATATCAATGATATCAAGGCTCGAGGTAATTGGTCTTCCTCGGCCGTTTATTCTTATTTGCATGAAACCTCTTTGTCGGTCGCTTCCTCAGATAAAATTGCTTCTAAATTTTTAAAATGTGTTAATTGAACTCTGTTGTGTCTGGCGGGTTTCTGCCCTGTTTTGTTATTTTCCGCCATTCACACTTTCGTCTCAATTATTCTATCACATTAATTGTCATATTACTTAATGGTTATTGTTGTACTAATGTTATATTATTATATAACTCCGTTTATATAAATATAAATTATCAACCAATACCTTTCACAGGTTTATTCACTGCGGTTTTCACTTGTTGTTTAGCGTCACAAATACTTTCCAGGTTACCCGGTTACCTGATGCGGTAACCGGAGGTTTCTTGGTGACACTTATATGGTTTAAACAACATTCCGCTATTAACTGCTCACCTGAGCAGTCGATTTTTAATCTTACTTCGATATATAACTATTTATTTTAATCTTAGACATGTATTTCTTGATGTTTAGGACTGGGGTTTGTCCCAATGTATTATTGAATAAACCCTGTTTTGTTATTTTCCGCCATTCACACTTTCGTCTCAATTATTCTATCACATTAATTGTCATATTACTTAATGGTTATTGTTGTACTAATGTTATATATATATATATATATATATATATATATATATATATATATATATATATATATATATATATAAAGTGCGATTTATGCCTCTAGAGCCATAAACAAATCGACCAATTAGCGACCGGATTGTGAGCTGCTCCGAAAAAAGTTCCGGTTGGACTCAAAAGTTCTGGTTGGATGTTGGTTGGTCGTTCAATCGATATTTATATTTTAGTAATCCAAAAGGGTAGAGACGGGGTAGGATAAACTAATTCGTACACTAATTCGTATATACATATTCAATTCATATGTCTGTCAGCAAGGTTTCTGGTGGTGTCCGTAGGATCGGGCCAGCAGCAATGTACCATCTCCATATACTACTTGAGGTTATTTACACAGGCCTTCACTACCTCCACAGTAAGAGCAGTGCATTCTGTGCCAGTATTCACATGCGGGTTAATACAGTGGATATTTGCCTTACGGGGAATGTTATAGTCCATGTCCCTGCTAAGCTTCCCAAGTCCTCGTAGTGGGACTTCTCTATAATATAGGGCTGGTTGTGCCTCCTCCGGATGGGAGTCTACGTTGTGTCACCCGATGATAGACACCCCCCCCCTCCCCCACATCGATGGTGGGGTCGGTTCACTGTACGTAGCTCTCCGGGAAACGCTGTGTGGCTTCTCGATTTCTCCTCCCGGATCTATACCGCGTAGTAATCAGTCGTGAGAGCGCGAAATCCAATAATATAATCGGAAAAAATTAAATCTCATATAGAAGAAATTACCCGTGTGGAAATCGTTTGCCGATTTATCTATTTTTTGTCATTTTTCTTTATAAAATTCGTTCTAAGGCGGCTTGTATTGGGGATGGAAGGTGGGTCCCTGTTACCCTAGGACACTCAGAAGTGTTCCTAGGCTAGCAAGAACCTTAATTCTCCTTCATACTTCTACCAAGGTAAGTAATCTGCTCACCAGTTTTGTAGTTTGAGGATAAGTTACCTTTACTTTGTCAACGTTCCGGCGCACCTGGCCCATGTAGGCGTACACATTGCTACCGAGTAGGCCTGCTCACGGTCACGGCTGACTGTCCTCGGGTGGAGCCCGATCTGCGCCACCTTGGCTTGCACCTTTCTCGCTGAACTTCCCATTACCAGAATCAAAATCCCTGCCGGAAGAGTGAATAATTCTTCAAGCTGATCTTTTGTCGTGGTTGTAGTCTCACACCACAGGCTATTGTGGTTAGATTGTGGTACTCTCAAAGCCCTTTCTTCATGTTATCCTTTTATGAGTATTTTGATGAAGAGTTCAAGGAGTTAGACTATACTATGAATTATCTCAGCTAATAATGTCTTTTATAGAGGAGTATTCATACTATATATTAAACGATGTCCAAAATTATACTCTGCTTTGAGATATTTGTATCAAGCTCTTGGTCTAGAAAGCAATCGAACCTGACCAACATATCCAACCTATAAGTCGGAGACAGATGTGGTGGTTAGTTTAGGCTGACCCAGGCAGTGGTCGTTTGTATCCATGAGTAGCTCTGGTTGCTGTGCGCTCATGTACCAACTTAGTCAGCATTTGAGAAATATCATCCAACTTCATATCTATGGAATCCACGGGGCCAGCAACTTGTTTTATCGACGACGCGTTTTCTCTCACTATTGCCTTCCGGGACCTTCTGCTGTGATTGGTGGTGCTTTGTCACTAATTTCGCCACCTTGGTGGATAGCGACCTTGACCTGCATTCTGACTGGGTTGACGATTCTTAGGTGATTCTTCCTCTTTGTTTTGAGCCAATAATGGTTTTGTATTACCGCCTACCTGCCTATCATGGAAATGGTGTAGAACGGTATTAAGATGTATATATATTGGCTACAATAAGATAGGGCAGAGAGGTTAGAAGATATCACAGGTGTGTACAGCGTATTGGTTCGGGGAGGGATGATTTCTTTTATTCAGGTAACAAAATTTACATTATTCGGCGCATACAAGGCGATCTTCCATAATGAGGTCAGAAGACATGAAATTACATTCCTGTACAAGACACCACAGGACAATACAAGACAAGAACAATATATACAGCGTATTCAAATTACACATCTAATCATTTGATGGGTTCTTCAACTTAACATTAATACATTTGCATTCATATAAGAACAGGGATTACTTCATACTTCTTCTCAATCAATATCTTCCAGGTTTACGATACTTGGTAGCAATTCTTTCACTTTGAATTCAAACTTATCCCCCGACGGGAGTTTCTGCAAATCACTTGGTAACCTATTCCAATACTCATATCCTTTATTTAAGAGTGATTGTCTGAATTTCTTTAGACTTATTTTAGGGAGTTTTAATTTAATTTTTTCATCTAACCTAGTTCTTTTTTCTTTATTTTCAAAGATGTGTTCTGCATCCTCTGGATGAATAAGATGCCCACATGGCGTCGTTTGAACAGATACACTAGGGGAAACCAGTCGTCAGAATTTATTATTAATATAATCATTATCATTATTATTATTTACAATAAATTCACAATGGCGATTATTCTGTATTACTAAAGCTAACTGTACATAAAAAAACAACCAAAAACAAATAAATATAACCTTTTTTTCGAGTATGAGAATAACAGAAACTGAACAAACCTTTGTATTGTGGATTAAAATTGGATTAAAATGTTAATTGGCGTGCTGCTTTGTGCAGCAATAGTATGAGGCGAATGAAAAAATCAACAAGTGGTAGAAGGTGGGTATTATATCTAGTTCCATCTGGACATGGAAAACAAAAAGGCTATTCAAAGAATGTGTGAATGAGGATTGTACCCCAAGCGATTGGAGAAGAACTGTTCTTATTGCACACATTTAAGACGAGTTACATATAGATACATGGTTGTTGTGTCTGAATGGAATCTGTTTTGGCCTTCCTAAGGTATAAATGAGGCATAGTGTAACCACATAAATCATCTCCCAGCAGGGGATGTAACTGTGGGAGGGGTGGCATTTGTAAAAAAAAAAATAGACCGAAGACAACAGCAAGCCCCTGATTTGAGATTGTCTCTCCCACAGGCCCATAGATCTGCAGGAGAAAGGTGGTCTCGTATAAGTGGAAGCCTCAGAGGGAACAAAACATTTCTATGATGATTCTAAGGGAAAAAAATGACTTAAATTGTTCACTTACCCTCATTTATTCTTTCATATTACCTTATAGTTATGATAATGACGATGCAAACGAATCCCTAGTTAGAACTGAAGTACAATAGATAATCATCAGTTGACTAATGGATGTATAATATTCCGATGTCATGGAGTCAAATAACACATTCATCTTGTAAAGCCCTTGTCCTTTTTTGCATACAGTTGGAGAAAAATCTGTTGCATCGCTATTTTACGATATGTCTTAAACGTAAATTAAATGGTCAAATCTATTAGATTAAATATGAGTATTCGTGTATGATGGATAGGTAAATCAGGTTTATCAATGCATCTTCGCAATCCTATAAATCCTTATTCATATTCCGTACCCTTTAAGGGTTTCCTTTTAAGGTACTTTGAGTGATATATCGTTGATCTGACTTCAGTCAGGGGAAGTAGGCTGACTCATACGCGGTCGTAGCCATCCATATCACCCGACCTATAATCGTATAAACCCCATCCCTAATCCAAGCATGCCATGCCTTGTATCACCCCTGGCATCAACCCTATTCTGTATGCAACCCCCACGATCCGTCACCTGCCTACCCTCAGAGGACACCCCTAATCTCCTGATGTACGTAAAGATACTTACGACATTAACATAAACCATGGCTGTTACTCATACTGTATATCAATATTCATGTCTGTTCTTCATATTGTATACCCATACTCATGGTTGGTATTCATACTGTATACCGATTCTTATAAGGCCATTTTCCTTTGGCCGATTATTCAGGGCCGATCAGCAGTTGGATAGAATTGGTCAATTATCGGGTATAGCGATCGATGAGTGGAAACCAGACATGCAGAGAAATTGTCACAGATTGTGTAATCAGGCCACAACCGACCGACTTGTTCAACGACCGACATAAACAAATTGCTTTGATTTCATCGTTGAAGCTCAAGGTTTTAGGAGGAAATCTGAATCGATATAGACATGCAAACTGCAGTAAAAAAAGCTTCCACTGCACCCTTACAGATTATTTGATTCAGACATGCAGTCTGTAGCAGCACCGACAAAATTTAAAGGGAATCGAATTAATGAGTGCCCTTTTCGTCGGTTAATAGAAAATGACCTTAAATCAACTAATATTTTAGAAGGAATCGCATCAATATCCATAGCCCCTGAAAATATGTCATGAGATTTCTTTGCGGAGTAATCGCACGAGCTGATTGAGCTGTAGTAAACAAAAATGAATGTATATTTTATGGCCATGAATCGAGTGCAGTTCAGATTTTATCTCATTCCAATCACTGAGTAATTGGCTAACATTTGTGACATCAACCCCACTGAGTTTAAAAAACCCACCTTTATGGGCGTTGAGACTTGAGTACGAGTTCCTGATGTTATGTCTGTGGGGTGGGCTAGAAAACACATCCATACACCATAAAAAGGTCAGAACACGAGACTCCTAACGTTTCTAAATGCAAGAGATGTTGATTGGACAATTCTACAAATACCATTTCTTGTGGGTTGGAGGTAGCACTCATAGAACAAAATGTTTTATCAACATAGTGATTTAGTTGAAGTAATTGTGTCCCACAGGTTGGGGGTTTTAATGACATTGAGCGGGAAGGGAGCCGGTGCCGCTACCTACTGGTCATCAGACGAACCGCACTTAGAAGACGACTACGCCCCCTGTCGTCTTCGCGGCATACTATGATGTCCGAGGCCTCCGCTCCCGTCGACCTCTGAACAGTCTGACTACCACCACCCACCCTACGTAAAAAGAACAACAAACTTTATGGGTAGAGAGAGTATCTTGTTCTACAAACAGCTAAGAAATAAAATAAAAAGACCATCTCACAAAACTGATATCCTCTTGTTAATAAGGAAGAACCCTGACACTAAACAGGCATTGGCCATCTACATGCCCAAAGAGTTACCATATTTTGAGTGGTAATTGTAATAAATCCCTCACAGATAAGCTGCAAATAAATCCAAAACCGAGCTTTGCAAATTTCCCAAAAGGTACTCACCCGTACTAATACATTATATGTATACAGCAAGGCCAAAATAAACTTTCTGACCGAACAAAGACGGGCACACTTACTAAACCTTGCCTTTAAGCGGAGTAAAGGTTAAAATACCTAGATCACGCTGAAACCCAAAATAGGCGGAATGTTGGAGCAATCCTTAAATCATAGTTTAAGTGGGATTCACACGATGGGATTCGTGTGCCTTACAGGGTGTTTTTCTGAGACAAATCCTACTGAGATTCTGTACTGGAACACATTTTTTTCGTCTAAATTGTAGGGTTTCATTTCCCTGAGACATGTTTCCCCCCTGTAGTTACTAAAGACATTTCCGCCTAAAGAGGAATAGAATCTCATGAGATTTTGAACCCTGTGAGGTACATGTATCCCACCGTGTGAATTCCACTTGAGACTTGAAAGCAACAGAAGAAGAATCGCCTATAACACCGCAAAACAAAGGAATGTTCTAGACCCAGAAGCACATCACATAATAAGGATATCATTCTCTCTGGTGACCACAATCCAACCCAACCGACATGTCATATTGTTTAAGATTAGAAAGATAACTCACACTACCGCTCATTGTAAGCATCATTTAGGATATATGTTAGGTAGTTCAAACACTACCATTGTGTTATATAAATGCTCGATCTATCGGAGAAGACTATTACTGCAACTGCTTGAACCGTAAATATGTTAGGTAAGAAAACAATACCCGGAATACAACAAGCGCGATTGGTCACTAGAGCCTACTGAAAACAGTATAAATATAAGTACAGTATTTTCTCTGCGGAATATCCTCGCGTATACGTTCGGATATTACTTGTTGTCAACTCCTCGGAGCATGCGGCCGTTTGTATCTGAAACCAGTCAATATTTGTTTATATGTTATAGTATAAGTCGAACATAACACATAGCAATATGTTGTAATTCAGAGATTAGAGGTGAGAGTTTATAAAGCTATACAGAGATCATTTTGTTTATTTAGGCGAGCGGGTGGAAATCTAAAAAGTTTATTATTTTGGGACAGTGAGAAGGAAGGATTAGGACAACGACCGGAGATTCTGTAAGAGGACAATGACTTCTTGAAACTCATCAAATAAAATAAGTGTTTTCTATATTCTATTGTCCTTCTCCTGATATTAATTCGTCAGAAGAACAGTTCATGAGGCCAGCGCTTCTGTAATTGGTTCTTCTATGTGTATGTCCCGCACTCTGGTGGGGGTGATGAGTTAAAACTGCTGGTAATAATAAGGTCCTTGGTTAAAACGCTGGGGAAGCCCAGCATGATGTTCCTATCTAAAGAAATGTCTATTCTTATTATTCAATGGCAGATCTATGTATCATTTACATACAAATATTTGGAACTCTAAAGGATGCTATAAAAGTGTGCTCATTGTGGTTGGGAAGGCTACCTGGGAGTCTTTTTTTTATTAAACTAAGATCGATACTTGCTGAACGATAATGATTGTGACCTCAGGCGATAGTGACCACTATGGGAGTAAAGTGTCAATGTGGTTCACAGAATTCAGTGAAGACTTTTGCAGTTTTTATCGTTTATTTTCCCTTAGTTTAGTGGAAGACATTTTGCTATGAGAGATCGAACCCATCTAAGATATACAAACATGAAAAGGGTAAAACTTGTAGCCTTCTTCATGAGATCTTACTTCCTGATCGCCTTTTTTTCTAGATAAGAGCAGTGTTTATCCTCTGTCTGGTAATAAAATTTGTCAAATGCCTTCGACGTGTTGTTTGTTTTCTAGCTCTGATATTAATATTATTTTGTAATTTTTGAACAAAATATAGTTCCTTTCTAAAGTACTGACCTATTCATAGTTCATATATTTTATAAGGTTGTCACCCTTTTCAGCGTCCTTGCTTTTCCTTACATACATACAATTGAGTAGGTAAATGTTCTTATTGCCTTTGTATTCCTCTTCTCTAATCTGTTTGCATACAGTTCATATCAATCAGTTCATATCTGGGTGATTCTTGTAGGACTGTACTCCATATAAGACGGATCACTTTAGAAAACCAGAATGAAAAGTCATTAGCTTTGCCATTCTTTTTAGTTCCGTTGCCAGGTAGATTCGGTCGTTAATGAGAAAACGTCTTCCGTTAAGATACGGAGAAAATAAGCAATCAAAACTCACCTTTGTGAGAGGCCCAGTTAATAAACAACAACAAAAGAGAAAAAGATATACCCTTGAATTCTTAGGGTCACATTTGAAAGATGGACTGACACTCCGATAGTGCTCACTATCGCCTGAGGGTAAACCTGATCGTAAACAACTCTCTGGACAGACATTTTAAGTCTCCATCTTATTTCATGTCATTGAAAGGACAATCCATATTTATTCAACGTGGACCATCCAATTACAATCCTGCGACTATCATATGACAGTCCTAGGAGAATCCCATCAGATATGAAACGGCCCCCGGAGTTTCAGGTTGAAGTGAAATATCCAGATTGGGTCGTCCATGTGACATCTGAGTATGTGCTTGGAGAATGACCCCGTTCCCGTTTCACATTACCACTCAACAGTCGGGCTTCATGGGAAATAATATTCCAAAGAAGACCCGGTTTTAGTAGCATATTGAAAGATGAGCAGAAGAATACTGGGACACATCTGGGAATACTGGGATCAAATGTGCTCTAGATAGATAGACTTGTCCTACAGCTCATATCAATTCAGATATGATTTTTGTAGATGAAATTTGAGATATGATTTACAAAGGTATTTGTTATTTAGTGTGTATAGTAATAGAGTTGATATACTGTCTCCAATATCCACCACAAGAAGATTGTAGATGATGCACTACGCAAATGGGTAATTTGACATATAGAAATTGATTCATTACCACATTATAGAGCCAGTTCCTTATTGTAATGTCACTGCTTTATCGTCCGAAATTCAGTCATGTTTGAGGACTAATAGCATACTCTGCATGACTGTTGAAAGATATTAAGACATTTCAGTTAATTAGAACTGAGGCTGGTAGAGTGGCGCAGTCTGACAGCATGCACTCTGACATGCTTGACGGCTGTCATGGTGCCAGGTTGGACGCTGATTATCGTCGACAGATTGTGTCAGTTCCTTTACCGGCTTGACAAGCGAGAATAAAACGTCAGCTTTAAAATTGGGCCAGCTTTCAGCATGAATTCAATTCCTTACCTCTCCCTTCCCAAATTATCCTCCACCGGTGTACAAGGAAATAGTAATGGTATGTTTAGATTATTCCAGATTTGGTCCTGGTACGTGAAAATAATGTTAATCTCATGGGCTTTGGTGATCGAGAGAGTGTGATGAATACAATGCATTTGAACAGAATGGTTTCGATGGCACAAGCATATGGAACACAGCTGAAACTCTGACGATCTCAAACGAAATCAAAGCCTTTAGATTCGGTCAGCCCATGAGGAAATCCGTCGGCGGTTGTCTTAACCGCGATATGATCTATGCCAAAACAGTCGATGACCATTTTCTGCAAGATGATTGGCGTCGGTTTCTGACTGTAGATCGGTGTCGGATAATTGGCCAATAAAAATGGAGCTTATACAGAGACACAAACCCTTCGAAATCAGTATGTATTTACTCAGGTGGCTTAAGTTGGATTCACACGGTGGGATTCCTGTACCTCACAGGGTGTTTATCTGAGACAAATACTGAGGATTTGTACTGGAACACAATCTCCCTAAAGTGGGATTCATACGATGGGATTCATGTACCTCACAGGGTTCAAAATCTCATGCGATTCTGTTCCTTTTTAGGGGGAAATGTCTTCAACAAATACAGGGGCGAAAACATCTCTCAGGGAAATGAAACCCTATAATTTAGACAAAGAAATTGTGTTCGAGTACAGAATCTCAGCAGGATTTGTCTCAGAAAAACGCCCTGTAAGGTAAATGAATCCCATCGTGTGAATCCCATTTAACTGAATTGTAGGGATACACTTCTCTGAGACATGTTATATTCCCTGCAATTAGCAGCGATAATTACCCCTAACCAGGTACGAAACCTCGTGAGATTTTGATTTTAAACAGGCTTTTAGTGGGATTCACACGATTCCTGTTCCTCACAGGGTGTTTGTCTGAGACAAATCCTGCTGAGATTCTGTTCGCGACCACCGTTTCGTTGTCTGAATTATAGGTTTCCATTTACCTGGGACATGTTTTTCCCCTGTATTTGTTGGCGACACTTACTCTTAAGAAGGAACACAATCGCATGAGATTTTGAACCCTGTAAGGTACATGAATCCCATCGTGTGAATTCCACTTTAGATCTAAGGACATTTTGGTAAGACAAATGAACCCACTACTGAGTCGCTGACTATGTACCCATCCTAACCAAAAGACGACCAGCAAGCAGGGACACATGTTCTACAGACCATTTACCCCAAGTGTACTTGAATTCCAGGGTGAGTGGTCACTGTGACTATGTCGAATGGTATGTACCTTGTGTGTTCTTCCATATTGGTCAAATTCGCTATTTTTACCTGAGGCTTGTAAAAAGCACCTTGCTTTGAGAATTTTGTACCAAAGGAGAATTGTCTGAGACTGGGGGAAAGGTGTGAAGTACATCCGTCTCAGGTACATTAGTCTCTACGTGTGAATCCGGCTATATCTATTCAGGTTAGATGGTCCGTTACCAAGCTCATTAAATGTTCGCTTTAGATATGCTGAGTAGGTAAAAGTAGCTGTGCTACTTCTCAAAGAGGGTGCAGCGTGAGATCATATGCCATCATAATAGAGTTCATTAATTCATACTCCTATTAGTTCCTATGGCTTTGATAATTAATTTGTTGGTTCGTTATGATTACACCAGACAAAACACAACGATTCCTAGCAGTGCACCAGTTATACTGTATAAATAACCCTGCTTTCCGTAGCCGAATAGAGTTGGACTCGTATGAACAGAAGTGTGGGCAATCATTGTTGAACGTTGTTCCATGAACAGACGGATACCAACGATGATTAAATTCCACCCTGCACAACTAACTGTATCTGCTTCCAAAATAATCTTTGATTGACGCAGGTTGCTTATGTACTCATTGAATCACGACAGAATCACAGCAGGATTGCATTCTTTGTGGTGCATATCTGCACTATTGCAGTAAACCAAGCGTAATACGATGGGCCATCTCTTGATGAAAATGCATCCCTTATTGAATAGGGGTAGAACTCGCTCGCTTTCATCAAGTAATGTATTAAATTATTTACGCAGTTGCGTTTCAGATAAAGCCGTCTCCGATAGCGTTCACAGCAGGATCCAACCAGATTAGTCCGGATTAGACCAGAATTTAGTGCTGTTTAATCTTGATACGGAGGATATTCTCACTGGCCTTAGCACGTGCCACATATGAACTGCGAATTGCATCAGTTCATGAATATCAAATCCATTCACAAATCCAGCACAAATCTTTACGGCTATTACCCATACACGATCACCACTCATCAAAGAGCTTTCCCGCCTTCACCAGCACCTCTCCGGAAATGCCATATTTGTGAGAACATCACGCGTTCCAAAAGCAGACGACTTCCTGTTGCAGTTGCTGGTTCCATCCAAGCTCTGCACCGAATCGATAACTTTCCGCAAAAAGAGAGAAGGGCTGAGGTTTAACGCCGGAACTGTGTTCCCGCCAAAACCCAAATCTCGTTGGCTTCTGGATAATGCGGAATTGATACAGTGCGCGCGCAGATGGCGCCGATTCCGGAACGCACCGGAAATGACGACCGTACATCACGTGACCGCGGAGAAGGCTGACCGACAAGCTTTGTGTGTTTTGGCTCCGAAGCAGCGTCTGACCGATAGAAAAAACAAAATTGAAAAAAACGAAAAAAAAAACATATTACTAAAGATAAATAAAAAAGAAAAGCGTTTGGCGCCGAGAGCGACAGTCAATGACTGGAGGCCTCAAAGCCGGCCATTCCCATTGGATAAGCCTGGTCACGTGTCCGATAAGCCCCTGATGGTTATTGGTTGGCGCGGTCACGTGGCCTTTGTCATGTGATCATGACGCCTGCGTGGAGGAAATAGCGGGCGCAATTAGCAGTAGCCAGAATGATTGTGGTGCGCATGCGCTGTTTGAGCAAACAGAGGGGGCTGAGCGTCGCGGACAGAGTCACGTCTGGGTCAGATAACTGTGTGAGCCGTGGAGACCTTACAGAGTCAGGATAACACTCCTCAATGCCCCTACAATGACAACATTGACCACGAGGTTACCAGACATCTAAAGAGGTGGTAATCCATGATACGTGTTCTGGTATGACACTCATTTTTAATTCTTTTTTTGTTTCTTTATTTATTCATAGCACATTTCTGACCTGATAGCGATTTCTTTTATTAGGCTACAGTTCAAGTTTACATTTGGTTTTCAATTTTTCCTATGCCATATCGGTATATCAAGGACCAAAGTAATCTCCCATATTATCGTTGTCTTTTTATTCTTTTATACATTTCTATTGAGGTTTCCACATGTTTTACATGATTCACAGTAGTTGTAATATATTATTATGTACATGTATTTGAATTCGATTCGTTTGTAAAATATCAAGAGATATTTGCTGTATCATACGGTGATTATAATAATGATGATGGAATGAGAGAATATTGTACCATTGGTGGACTTATACCAAGTAAATATCCTTAAAGTAATGATAAATGATATGGTGTCATTATACCACATGAACCTTACGATAGATATATCAATAGTTAGCATTGTAATAAGTTAACACTACTGAATAGCAATTATTCGACAACCTCGTATTAAAGATAAAAAAACGTAAGACACTGTAGATGTATGCGCACCAGGGAGGATGGCAAGTACATGAATAGTGCTCATCGTATGTTGGTATCAGGCATAAAGCATTCTAACAAAAACGTTCAAGAGAACATTATGACTTTCCCTAAGGTTAACAATATAGAGTAAAATCCCGCTTAACAAGACACTCTCCGTTCTGATCAAAGTGACACCTTAAGTGAAGTGTTCACAGGGGTTTCCAGTCTGTCGATTGTTAGGATATGTATGATATGATACCTCTATACAGTCGGTATCCCACTTTACACCGCACAGAGAAGGTAACAAAGCTCGAAGACACTCACCCAGCTGAGGTTAGGTTTGCCCAAGCTCACCACAACTGATTTAGACAACAGGAGAGTGACATTAATTTACATATTTTCACGCATGCACAATGGGCCCGTCCTGCACGTTGGACTTCCAGGTTATTAGTTTATCACTCCACGAACTCGGAGATGTTTTACAAAAAACCCTTGATGTCTAAAAGCGTGTAATGACCAAATATAGTGGTATATAACGTGGGCCATTCACATGATACAGTTTAGATAACTCAAATGTGCCAACACAATCGATAGTAACCATGGCTTCCAACTTCCAGCCAGTTGTGGGCCAACTGCTGTGGATCCTGCCTAGTGAAATTGTCGCTATTGATTTTTTTGGCATTTATCTAAACTGTATCATGCAAACTGCCCACATTAGATACCTTGATATCTACGCATTACACATTCTTACTCATTACTAGGAGTTCATGAAACATCAACTTACATTTCGGTGGAATCCGTCATTTCAAAATTTACCGCCCAGAAGTTTGCTTCAGCCTCTCAACAAATTAGATTGTGTTATTTGTTCAAAGCGTGCAGTGCAGTACAAATGTATGCAGCATCACCAGTACAAATGTACGCAGCATACTATCGTAAAAACCGGATGAGTTTTATTCTGGGCTTGTGTATGCGATGACTGGAGTTTGGCGTAGTGATATCACGAGGCGGACACAAGTGATATCCGGAGCCAAAACTCCAGGAGTCGCATACGGGAGCTCAGATTAAAACGAATAAGGTTTTGATTTTATCCTCCCCCCTGTGAACGATATTTTTATGTGAGGATAATAACAAAAGACACGATAAAAACTTTCTGAAGTCCTTCATATAGCTCTCCTTGCTGCTCTCAAGGCGCTTGGAACTACTCTCAGCTGCTGATCTCTGATTGGTCCATTTTTTGTACGCTCCTTTTGTACGCGATTTTTTATCCGTATGCGACATACGGCCACATACGGAAAGTCAATGTTAAGCCTATGGTATTTTATATTAGGGGTAGGATAAAGTGCAATCTGTGTTCAATAACCGTACCCCTAGGAACAGTACATATTTATACCCAGTTTGTGCATAGGTATATAATATTGTAGTTTGCTGATACATACCATTAAGTTGTCTTGAGGAATGGTCAGTCTGTATTATCTAAAAGATCAAATCATATTGGACGACACTCGATGACCACTAGGGATAGATCGTCAAATATGATATGGCAGTTTTCTGATCTGTTACCAAGTAAGGTTCCTCATCCAAAAAAATAGTTCACTACTTTCAAAAGGTTTAACGATGAGACCTACAAAAATGTCAGGTTTTCCTGATAAGAATAACTAAAGGAGGGTTTTGTCACTATCCCCCGTGCCCGTTATACATGTAATTGTAGATGTTGACCTATTATAGCCCTTTGATTAAGCAACATCCTCAAGGTGTAAGTTTTTAAAAGAAGGTGCTACACTGAATTAATTACCACCAATACAATTTACATGGACGTAACCAGCCAAGGTATCCTTGTCGTTGTGTTGTTCATAAGTGATGTTAACCCTTTGAGGACGCATGATGCCTGGAGACATCACCGGCCTAAAGACGCATGATTCCTGGAGGCATCATTGTCCCAATATTAACAAAAATGTTTCAACAAAGAAATAATAGAACAATATTCATAAAATTTTCAGAATATGTAGATATAACATTATATTTAGTATTTCTATTAAAACGAAATAAAATATTTATGATTATGTATCATACAGCATGATTAGAAACTTTGATATCAGTTTTAACTATCATTATATTAAACTGTCACCAGCACTCGTCCTTATGGGAGTAGCTAGGCCCCAGGCAGCCGTCCTTAAAGGGTTAATGTTGAAGCCTTCAGTTTCTGTCGGAAGACAATTGTTTGGGGAGGTAATCCCAAATTGCTATGTGTATCTCGTAAAATCGATATATACATTCCCAGATACGTACACATGAATATGAACATTTGTTTGAACATGTTTATAATGAACAGTTCATGATCGTCTTGCAAGATTGATTTTTTCCAAATCGCTCTTTGATTACAAAACACCCCCAGATCACTTACCTCTTGCAACGTCTTGACCTTTACCGCCAACACCTTGGGTGCCAATTCCATCTAATTTCTTGTAATGGCTGTGTATTCACTGCCCAGTGCTTGTGGGAATGACGAATTAAAAAATTAAGAACGGTCCCATCCAGAACAACCGCATTAGGGATCTTTTAAATCCAGCGGAATTGCCGCGAATAAGTGCTTTTCTTGCTGTATTTGTTTTTCCTTGAAGTTTGGTCGTCGTGTTTTTTTCCCCTGGGAGTTGTTATGTCGTACTAAACATGTGTTTATGTCCAGTGGGAAATGCGCAGCTGAGTTCGGCCCCAGACGGTCAATGGTTTATTTATTACTATCAGAATGAGTCATGCACCTGGATTAGTATCCACCTAATATTTAACGTAGGATATGGAAAATCGTATACTGCTTAGTAGAAAACGGAAATAAGTCCCCTGCGTGGAAAGGGTTAAATAATGAAACCATTGTGAATGACAATGCCGATCTGGTTTTAGTATCTAATAAACGTTGTTTGCGTATTCCTATATACGTATTATGTAAACAGGAAAAGACATCGAAAATCTCGAATAAGCCAAACATTACCATCTCTGATATCGCCTGATGCGGTACCACCCACCAAGTTTTCAGGACACCGACAAAATCAAACCTGATTGAATTGATTAGTAAAGGAATACAGATATTAAGAAAAATTCCCTCGATGGAGTTAAAATGTAGAATCAGTCGTCATGTGTAAATGTCTCATCGACTAGCAGAGTCACCCATCATCAGTAATGATGTTTACGGGATACAGCATTTGCATGCCGCCGTCAATCAGGACACAGGTGAACGGCAATACAGGATATTCTCGTCAGTCGAGGAGGGTTCACCCGCCGCGTTCGCCCTATGACGTCACCATGACGCACGCGCAGACACGCGGAATTCTCAGTTCCTGACCTTTGAACTTTGATCCAAGTCTCGCGATCTCTCGCACGCCAAGATTTACGGACTGGAAAAGGACGAATAGGAACGCGAGCAGTGGTCGTATAACTTATCCATCTGAGTTAAGTAGAGAAAGCTGTACTATCGCCCCAGTATAGGAGCAGTTTTAGAGCAGTTGGCATTTATTGGTGCAGGAAATAGGGTGAAGTATTAGATACTGATGGAAATTAACCCTTTTAAGTTCATAGTCTGATGGGATTCGGGGCCTGGTATTGGCCCAATACGTTAAGATTCCACACGTATAAACACTCCGTCACGTTATTATGCTGTTGTAGAGGTAAGAGTCGGTTTCCATTGGCCGACTATTTGGCACCGATCTGTACTCGGGAACCGATAGTTTTTTTGGATATACTGACGTCAGATCGGTGAATGGAAACCTGCCGAGAATGCTCACAGATTTAAGTGGCATAGATTATGTAACAATCCCAATTATATCACTGCACGAAACTAACGCATTTATTCATACATGCGCGATCGCGGCAGCGGACGTATCGGCTGTAAATTTACTTATTTTCATTTATATACGCCTGTAATCCGCACCAGCGTATGTGGCGTATACGAGATTGTTTCCTTGTGTAGACGCGTGCGACTTGGCTGTATTTCACACCTGGCGTATACAAGATAAAACATCCTCTGCGCGATATATATATATATATATATATAATATTGTTACAACAATAGTCAATAAGTAATACTATAATTATCGTGATAGAACAATTGAGACGAAGACGTGAATGGCGGAAAATATCAAATAACAGGGTTTATTCATTAATACATTGGGACAAACCCCAGTCCTACACATCAAGGTATACAAGCCTAAGATTAAAATAACTAATTATATATCGAAGTAAGATTAAAAATGGACTGCTCGGTTGAGCAGATACGAGCGGAATGCCGTTTAAATAACCTGGCGTCACCAAATCAACTCCGGTTACCGCATCAGGTAACCAGGTAACCTGGAAATATTATGTGACGCTTAAACAACAAAAGAGGTCCCGCAGTGAATAAACCTGTGAAGGACATTGGTTGATAATTTATATTTATATAAACGTAGTTATATAGTGATATAATATTGTTACAACAATAGTCAATAAGTAATACTATAATTATTGTGATAGAATAATTGAGACGAAGACGTGAATGGCGGAAAATATCAAATAACAGGGCAGAAACCCGCCAGACACAACAGAGTTCAATTAAAACATTTTAAAAATTTTGAAGCAATTAAATCTGAGGAGGCGACCGACATAGAGGTTTCATGCAAATAGGAATAAACCGCCGAGGAAGACCAATTACCTCGGGCCTTGATATCACTGATATCCACCCCTATGTCCTTTAGAAAGGTCGCCCCTCCGTGCCTCAATAAGTGACAGGAAACCCGGTCATCTCCGAAACCACACAACCTTGAAAGAGATTTCAATTTATTATTAACTTTCTGGTAATTCAGTGGCAATAAAACCTTACCCGAGGGTAATTGAAGCAGAAAATCGTCTGCATGAGGATTATACCATGATAGATATAAATTGAAAAATTTATACAGACAAAAAATAGACTCCGGGATTCGATCAAAACGAAGAATTTTTTTATCTAGACCTAACTGGTCTACTTTAGATGATGAAATTCTAATTTCCAAGTGATTACTGGAAAAAGATAAATCTCTCCTTCTGAGAGTATGAGTGGAAATTGTAAAATGAGATTTCCTTAATAATCCTCTAAATCCTAAGAGGAAAGAGATCCAGAGGACCAAATCTTCATCTGAAGACATTTTTAATTTTGAAAACAGAGACCTCATATCTTAGACAGTTATGGGATACCTAGAATTAGAACTGTTATCCCCTAAACGGGTTAAACCTTTTATGGTCATTTTAAGAAGAAAATCCGATGACATATCATCATGACCTCTCAATTTATTCTCGAAGTTGACTGCCAAAATATAATTTCTGATAGAAATTGGTTTTAAATATTGTGACAAAAATACACAATATAACGATAAATGAGAGTTATCTGTTGGGAAATAAGACCATTCCCTATCGTCGCAAAAACGATAATAGCAGGATAGCTGCTTACTCCTGACCTTTTTAGTATTTTCAGAAACACACCCTCGTAACACCAACTCCTGTTTTACCAACAGAGATTCCAGGATCACATCTGTAATTAAAACCAAACATTCCTTTGTCTGAGAGTGTTTTAACGATTTTTTCTGGTACACCCCTGTAATTTAACCGAGACAATTGATCATCTAAGATATTCTCAGCTGATCTGATATAAGAAGCTGATAGGCTTAAATTATTTAAAAAACAGACCCAAAACAGCTCTCGTAGCCAGGCCATGCACTGTTTGTTCCTGCTACGACCAGTATTGATCATAGCCAATACCTGCATGTTATCGGTGATAACATTTACTCTGCAGTTTTTATAACAATGGGACCAACGTTTAACACCGACCAATACTGGCCAAAGTTCATAAAGATTAATATTCTGTTCAATAATTTCCAATTCTGGGGACTTCTCAAAATGAGAATTTTCAATAATTTCACATTTTTCATCGTTCCAAGAACCATAGAAAAAATCAAGGCCTGCCCAAGCCCCAAAACCTAGCATGGATGAATCTGAAATAATCAGGCAATGATTATATTCGCGTTGAATAATTTCTTTTCCATTAAATACACTGCAAAATTTGTACCACCAATTTAGATCTTCCAGTAAATCGTCAGTTAATTTGATTTTACCACGTTTTGGACAAGAAGCAGAAAGATCGAAAATCCTGCGACTAAAAGTTCTGCCTCCACGTACCACCTGAGAACAGAAGGAGACTAACCCCCCTATCTGTTCTACCTCTTTTTTCGATACCATATTATTTTCCCGGATTATTTCAATCGATTTTTTTAGCTTTTCAACTTTACCTTTTGGTAACGAGAGGGTTAATTCTTCAGAATTGATTAAAATTCCTAGAAAAACAGTCAATCTAGATGGTTCTGTCACTTTAGACGTTGAAACCTCGAACCCAATATTGTTGAGAATGTCAATAAGTGCATTGCGTTTGTGCAAACAATCGTTATGGTTTTTACCGATAACCAAAAAATCATCTAAATAGTTGGTAACCCCCGTTATCCCATTTTGACAAGCAATATCTACGACTAGATTAGAAATTCTAGTAAAAATGTTTGGGGTGCATTTTAGGCCAAAACAGAGGCGCTTATCCTCGAAAAATCTAGGCCCCTCGCCTAAATCCCAGGAAAAACCTTGAAAAACAGTTTGATCTGCTCTAACATTAACCGAACGATAAGCCGACTTTATGTCAACCACACTCATAAACTCGTTACCTTTTAGGTTTTTAACCGCATCATATACTGTATTATATGAAAACGACTCGTAAGTATCTTCCATAAAATTATTGATGCTTATTTTTTTAAGACAAGAACAATCCGTTATGGGCCTTAGTTTCCCATTGGCCTTTAAAACTGCCCCTAAAGAATGAACGCATCTCGGCCTTACTGAGGCATAGGCTATTTTACTCGATGCCAGTTCATTTTCAATTATCTCCGACATTTCCCGGTAAATATTGGGTTCTAGTATGGAATTGTAATTTTTACAATAATAGTTGGTATCGCAGTCATCATCAACTATCGAAAACCCGTTAACAAAACCGTCATAAACGAATTTTTTATCAAATTTCGTTAAACTACTGGTATTATTAGGCCCCCAGAGATAATGCCTAATACGGCATGGCTTTAGTTGAGCCTCAAATTCGCCTATGATATGATCACAATCACAAACATTGTTGATACAGTCTATATCAAAATCTAACGAATTCTCTGAATCCCAGATAGGAAGATATATATCGTTTGGTTTAAATCCGGACTCTGAATCCACTGGCATGTCAGAGTTAATCTCAACGGTTTCTTCTATTTTCAAATTCAAATCTGAAACATTTTCAAACACTACATTTTGGGTATCAACGATAGAATTTAGCGAAAAAGTACCACCTTTGTCTTTTCCTAAACATATTGTATCCAATTCCCCATCAGATACTTGACTTCTATCCTTTTGAGCAACCTGTGGTAAATCTGTGTCATTAATACTCATACTACCGCTACCGTTAGCGTTATTTGACCTGACCTGACCTGATTTTTCTGGAATGCGGTCAGTCACGTGGTTACTATTAATAACACGAGACATTGTATCAACTTTACCGCAAGTATCTAGGTTACTCGGATATGCATTTCATTTGGTATTTGTCTTCTTGTTTTGACAAGAGAAAGCCCCGTGACTACTGGAGTGACAAACACTGCAACAATGGCGATATCTACAGTTTGTAAAAGTAAAACCATTTTCTTGTTTGTTATAAGCGTTACAAGTGTGAGAAAAACCCGAGTTTGTCGCTTTTGTCTTTGTCTGTTTAGCATTTTTGGCATTAATTGTCCCATCGTACGACAAATGCCTAACAATATCGCTAGGATCGATAGTAGAAAATGACTTTATACCTTTTTTGTTCGCTTTTTCCTTAACAGATTTATCATATCTAATTAGTGCTTCGCTTTGAAAAACTCGTGTTTTAGCCTTTTCTGCAAGAAGAATCTGATGGTCGACTACGCCAGAAATATCTTTACCATTTTCTACCATTTCTTTTAGCATTTTTAGATTTACTAACACCAAACTTTCGTAAGTAGTAATTTTTTCCCCTTTTTCAAGGTATCTGGAAGTATCATATTTACCAGTTTTCTTTTTTCTATCGTCAGAACTTCTTGATCGCGACTTGGATTCAGAACTCGCACTTGAGTCTCTTGAGCTGCTCGGGGATGATCTTGTAGAAACTCTTCTGTGTTGTCTCGATTTGGAACGATTTTCTCTTGAACTCCTATTATTTGTAGTCACCAGACGAAGAATGGTAGAAATCAACGATTCCAAATCATCCATCCTCTTCTCCATCTTAGAATTCGCTCCACCTGTAGCCGCTGCAGAAGAACTCCCATCACCCTCCTCCGAACTCGCTGTAGCCCCCGACTGCCCGCCGGCTTGCCCGTCACGCGAAGTCGCTGTAGCCCTCAATTCCGCATTTTTCTCCACAAAAACATTTGGCATATCATCCAAATATTCCCCAAGAACATCCATTCCTGAGTGTAAATCATCAGCCTTCATAGAAGGCGCCTTCTTCCTTGACCGACCCATGCTTTAAGTCTTTTAACCTCTCCGAGATTAAAAATGGACTGCTCGGTTGAGCAGATACGAGCGGAATGCCAAGTCAACTCCGGTTACCGCATCAGGTAACCGGGTAACCTGGAAATATTATGTGACGCTTAAACAACAAAAGAGGTCCCGCAGTGAATAAACCTGTGAAGGACATTGGTTGATAATTTAAATTTACATAAACGTAGTTATATAGTAATATATATATATATATATATATATACACACCGGGCGTAGACATGTCGCGATAGAAAATAAAAAAGGAAATCCTCCTCCCCCAGCATCCACTGCTGCTGTGAATTATCAGTGTGTTGTTTTAGCACTTTAGGCGTGGTGTGAGAGTGGAGGTTGTTGCTGGAGGTCCTCTGCCTTCACACATTACCTGAGTTTTGTCTCTGGGCGGGCGGGAGCATATAGGTGTCAAAGCGGCGGGTATCAAAACGGCAGGTGTAAAAGCGGCGTCGGCAGCAGATGTCTGGCATCACTTGGGGTGGTAGGTTGATATCTGACCAGACCTTGTGTTATATATACAGTACCCAAAGTATGACTTCAGAAGAGTGGTGTTTTGAAAAACTTCAAAAACGTAAAAAAACATTTAAAATAACGTGTTTAATGAAAAGATAATAGATGGGGTTTTAGAACAATTTTGTCTTATGCAGACAACCGAGTTACGGAAGTTATTAGAACAACCAGAAGTGCGGAAAAGGTGAAGATAAAATTGAGAAAACCAAATACTGAGTTATTTAGGAGATCCCATCTTTATGTTGGTTAGGTCCTCTGGGATGCACTCCCAGTTGAGGGTCAGTGTATTGAAAACCGAATCATATTTAAGAAGTGGCTACGACAATGGCTGACTGGTAATGCTTTGGTGGTTCCCTGAAATGATGCACTGATCACGCCCCTCCCCCGTCATTAATGCTGGTTTTCCCCTTGAATATTTTAGCCATTTTTGGCCGCTTCAGATTGTCCATAAATACTGAGTTATGACATTAACTTTCTACTGCAGCCAAACTTAAGATTCACTGTTGACCACTGTACCAAGCCATGATGTGTCTATCCTTGTTTAGTTCTTGTTTTGTTGTTCTTTGTCTGTCTGGTTTGGTTTTTTTGGGTTTTTTTTCCTTTGCTTTGTTTTCCTTCTTTTTTTTTTTTTTCATTTATTTTTATGTATTTAATTGTGTCACTGTCTATGGTCTGGAACGGCCTGTATTTGTAACCACCTTCCGTTTGTGTTGATCTGGTAAGATAAGCCAAGTTTCTGTTGCATTGGCCATCTGCGTATATCTGAATGTTCATGTCAATAAAGAAATTTTCACCCCCCAAAAAAAATCAAAATTGATTATATAACATTGGATTTTCCATAAACCAAGGACTTAATGACTAATTGTAAATGAAATATGCTACCAGTGGTGTCCCCATGTGGCAGACATCAGAACTATTCGATAGAGGCGTAAATAAAACAGAATCAGGCGTCTGTATGACGTATATATGACCGCACCATGGACACGTATATACGCCAATAGATAAGGCGTTTAAACACGAGGAATAGGACGACCTTGTGTACGCAAAAGCATACCTGTATACGCCGTTCGCATATATGGTCAATTCTCCCAGATCGTGATCGATGGGCCACGTACGGTGACCAATAATTCAAAGGGGCGTTTTCATATATCAACATTGTTTTATAATATCAGAAATCATGTTAGAGTATGTAGAAATAAAAGATCTGTCAGGGGAACCCCACTTTCATGTACCTAAATCTTGAAAAAAAATTGATAAACCTCTAAAATAGTCATTTTTGGCTCAGAATTCATAGATGAAACCTATATAATCAGATTTTGAAGACCTCTTGTACATTTGTAGCTATAGATGTTTATCTGTTCTGAATGTATGATATCCACAAATGTGTTACAGAACTTATAAAACATAATGAATGCTTAAATAGGAAAGTTTATATATAGTCTAAGTGTAGAAAATCAGTGGTGAAGGGAATGTCACCGTACATGGGCAAGCAACATTAAAAGATAAAAAAATTATATAAAAATAATCTGTTGGATAGTTTTCTATCCTCCAAATTATGGAGGCATGTGTGGAGGTTTCATAAGATCTGGAGTGTATAAAGTAATCCTTCCATCAAATATACCACAACTAAATGAACATGGGTGGTGAACTTTATTTGGTCACCGTACATGGGCAGAAATTATTAGGTTTTGCTTATGTAAGGAAGAAGATTTACAATATTATTGAATAATATTTTATACATAAATATAGTATTATGGAACCATTAACACCTGCAATTTACAAATACTTCAGGCATGTTAATGCCAAAAAATATACATGTATTTTTAGGTATGTCACCGTACATGGGCCCGTCACCGTACGTGGGCATTATATTCTGAATAGTAATAATCAACTCTGATTTATTCAATATAATTAGAATTTCATTTTCTAAAAATGAAAATCGGATTGTGCTAATAAATGACAATCAATATTTACCCTAGGACCTCATTGAACCCACTTGACCACGTACGGTGACATATTGGTTTAAAGGTTAAACCTATTCAGCTATAAAATTCATTTCCAATATAGATTAGTGTTCCCAACTTTCACAAATGTAAGGTATCATCTCCTTCCATGTATTCCCACATTTTTATCAAGATAGAACTAGTTTGAATTTTTGGTCACCGTACATGGTCATCGATCACAATCTGGGAGAATTGACCATATATGTAGAGTGGTTAGTTTCGTGCAGTGTATCTAGCGAAAACTTGAAAACCCTGCATAAGCGATCACCTCGCGTAAGTGGACGCTTTGGCCCTGAACGGAATTAATTCTTCGCTTACGCGGGGTAGTACTGTACTGCTGATTGAACACACACATTAATTATCAGGAAGAAGTTAAGTAGTGTATGATAGTATTGAGAACATATGATAACCGACAATAATTACGCATATTCATAGGGCTGTATGTCCTTATCTACTCTTCCTCCTCTCTTCCCTTAGCTCGTGCTCTCGTCCCGAACCTCCATGACCCGTTTTCAGGCGGCATAACGTATTGATACGTCCTGTCCCGCGTCCCATACCGCATCCCGACCCGCGCCCCGGACCCGCACCCCTAACGAACGCTGATGAATGCGCATGCGCGCCCTGCCTAGCAATGCGCCACCTAGCGGGCTAAGTGAGCGAAGCGGGGGTCGCGAGGCAATCGCAAGACGGATGGGGGCGGAATGAGGGAAATGTGGGCGTGTAGGTTATATAGGGCGCGCAGGGACGTATCCCTCCGCATGCCACATAGTAATACACAGCATGCTGATTTGTTTCCTCGTAGTACGTCAGTGCACGGCGTTGTGTGGGGAGGTGGTGTGTGTTTATATCGGGTTAGACTTGCTCAAGTCTTTGATTATGAACATTCATTAAATGATTAAAGAAAATCGGAATACAATTCATTATAGCAAAAGATAATGGTGGGTGCCTGATTCTGTTGTATTTACGCCACTATCCAATAATTCCGATCTCTGCCACTTGGGGACACTGCTGTGGTATATCTCATTTGTCATTGGTCATTATGACCTTGGTATGTGGAAAATCCAATGTTATATTATCAATTCTTATTATAAAATTGCTCTGAAAGTCATTTATTATCTCTTTATTAAATACATATAATAAACCCAGCATTCTTTGGTTTTTTAAATTTTATTTTAAAAGATTTTACTTTCAAACACCACTCTTCTCTTGGGTTCTCAATGTGAGGCTTTATAATGCTTTGAGAGGTTGAGAACATAGACATTGGGTCAAGCTTCACTGAGAGTGTAGGGAGCCCTCCCGCCTGCCCCCCCCCCCCCCACCTAAACCCCCGCCTAACCACCGCTTATCGCCCACCTAACCCCCACCTAACCCCCACCAAAACCTTTACTACCATGGGTGGGACTAGGAGTTCTCCAGCTATAAGCCTTGTGAAACATCAGAGGGGGGAGCGGAGCGGGAGCAGATTACAGGCGAGAGGCGGCGGGGGTGATGCTTTTTTTATTTTCTATTAAAACACATATACGCCCGGCGTATATTTATCGCGCAGTGGAGTAACTCATTTATCCATGATTCATTTATAGAGGCATAGAGAAATTATTACCCAAAGTATTTCGATGATTATATCAATGGTTGATTAAACCAGTGGATGATAACATGATTGAAAAAATGTAACAGTGGACGATAACATAATTGAAAAATATCGTCTGTTATTAGAAACATGAATGAATATAAAAGAACCCGAAGAAGTCCAATATATAGTTATCAACACGGCAAACCATTTTGTTTGTAATTCGTATAAACAATCATTCAGTAAAAACGACAATGAATATATCAAACTTTTATCGAATGGCCACTAGATAGTTTCCTACTACCAACTATAGATTCCAGGGATCTTTGTATGAATATATTTAGGGATTCGTATTCAGTATGTCCAAAACGGGGCCGGTTTAGATGGGAAAACATGAATCACATTAAGTCATACAGATCATTAGTTAATTCGGAGAAATCATGATAGGCGACAGGATCTAGCAAGTCCAAAAACGGGGCCGGTTTAGATGGGAAAACATGTATCACATAAAGTCATACAGATCATTAGTTAATTCGGAGAAATCATGATAGGCGACAGGATCTAACAAGTAATCACTGATTAATTCAAAATATCACTATACCGCCTCTCAGGTAAAAAATACTAGGGCTTGTTATAATTATATCTATAAGAACCAATTTGCGTGATTATGTTAATAACGCAATTTAAAGGCTTCTAATGACAGGAGACTAGGAAGCTCATACCAGCGGCAAGCCGTTGCAATGTGCGCTTGGGGACAAACTGCAATCATTCGCCTAATCTCAGCACTAATTGTACCACTGGTCATAATCAGTAGCTGCAAATTCCCAGAAATAAAGATGACTAATTAAAACTTCCAAACTTCATCATCATCGACACATGTTAGAAATTGCAGTGTCTGTTTTCTAATGGTCTAACCCGAGTTCCCATGCGAAGAGAATGGTTCGCCTTCTAGATATGGTATGGTAGCGTCAGCTGCGGTATCTATACAGGTGTTGCCGTTCAACGCCACCTAACGGCCCACTCTCTAGTTACGCGGCCGCTCGGATAAATACGGCCGAGTCCGCCTACATGCCCATAGAGATATATAGCAATCACACCTTAAGTGGGAGAGGGGTGGGTGTGATTACAGGAGTGTTGTTTTTTGACAGATTATATTACTGGAACAAACTATGGTATTGTATTAATGGGTCTAAGCTGTCTATACTTTATAGTCGATAATTATCTTGGTTTCAACTTGGGAAAAGTTAAGCATATTATAGCTAGGCCTGCCAATGTATTAGTGTGTATGCAGTTTCGGTGTCCCTGTGTTATCTAAAGTATATCTAAAGTATCATTGAGGTGATATGCATGTATGATACATCAAATTGGAGCTGGAATACCATAGAATTTGATGCAAACGCTTTTATTTCTATGGAAATAATGTGCATGGGAATTATAAACGTATTACACTCATACAGCCAGTGCTACAATGCTAAAGAATACGTTGCCAGGAGGTTGTTTGGCTGCAGACATCGCGTAACCAACTAGATAAGGTGCGACACCGGCCTGTGGAAAGAGGCCTATTGGCACTAGTTCTCCCTACTGTGTAGGTGTCAAGACCTATCATAAGATGAAGATATGTGTCAATTCTACGAGCATTTGGAGAAACGATAATGTTCAATGATAAACAAACCCCAGACGCCCAACTTCTTTATGCAATCAGTTTTACCTCATCATCGCACCCTCCTATACAGCCTTGAATCGAGAAATAAAAACTCAATTCATAAAAGATAAAGAAGCCGGTCGTTTAAAACTTTCATGAATAAACTATTACGGATTTGCAGTGGAGCCGTGTGTTCCGACGACTGCCGCACTATTTCAGCCATTTTACATTTTCCGGCGAAAACGGTACGTATCTAAAAGCTGATCAGGGTGCTATTCATGCCTTGTTTCTGTTGCATTTCAAGGTCCATGCCGACTGAAGTGTCATCCAAACACAATGACCATCACCGACACTTTCAACCCCCTTTGATTCTGTCAGAAGCTGAGGAAATTATTCGATGGTTACCTTATTGCATAATTTATGCATTATGAATCATTGAGTACTTCTCTGCATGCCTGTTTCAACTCCCTGATCTGGTGCCGGTATACCCTAAAAATTGATCCATGGTTCTCGACTGCAGATCAGTGGCGAATAGTCGTCAAGTGGAAAATGGGGTTTTTCTTTCGGCAATATAAAGGGCTCGGGGCCATCTATAAAGTACGTATGCGGAATTTCTGAAATCTGTGACTCCCCCACCCCCTCTCACGATCTTGTACGCAATAGAACAAAGCGTGAGCATACGCAAAATTTCCAAAAATATTTACCCCCCCACCCCCCCTCAGTGCGTACGTACTTTATGGATGGCCCTTCCCTTTCGTTTGCCGATGAGTCGGTACTGATCTGCAGTCTGGAACCACTGATCGATATCTTTGATATAACGTTGTCAGGTGAAAATGCCGCATAAGCCTATCTGAAAATGAAAGCCTTGGTATGAAAACTGTGGTTACGCTCAGTAGCGTGAACAACGGATTGTGTCAGGCAGTCCGTAACAATTGAACTGTCCCCCATTACAAAAGACGGACCCACAAGACGTATGTCGTACGTTTGTTCCCACATGGTACCTGTTTCACTAGTCTTGTCAAATGTCTGTGACACCATACAGACATTGAGGTTGTCTAGTTTCGTGACACCACAAGTAGCTGCCTTTAGGAAATACAGACACCAAACATAAGAATTAGACAAATCTAGACACATCATGGACCTGTTTCACTAGTCTTGTGACAAAAGTGCTAGACAGATATGAAAAACGGCACCAACAGTGCAAGCAAGAACGGACAAAAAGAAGTCTAATGTCTAGTTCTTATGAAACCAGACACACCATCTAGACTCCACCTAGACATGTCACGCAACTAGTGAAACAGGTCCCGGATCTTTTCTGGTTATGGGTGTGTCTGTGAGCATTCGTCATTTGCACAGCGACGGGACTGACCATTACGACAACTTGAGGGGGAGGGGAGATTGTCACTCATCACATATTTGTATTAATAAATCGAACTCTGGAAGCGCTAAAAGTAGACCCAAGTGATGGGCGATTTTGAATATTGCGGCTGAAAACTGTATTTTAAAATCAGAGCTTAAGACTTATGACAAACGAGCATGTGTAGTATCAACCACATACTGTCTCGGCAATGAAGCTGGGAACTATTCTTGAAAGATGGTTTGAACTAACCCTATTCGTTGTCTGGATGTAAGTATGCAGATGCCGTTAGCTCTAGGCTGAGATTGGAATCTCTCATGGGGTTCAGGATTGTTCTGGGGTGACACCACTGTCAATTCCCATCACATCTATGAGGTGAGGATTTACTGATAAAAAGACATTATTCATGAAAAAACAAGGAGCCGTTCTCTACAAATAATCGTCATCTACACAAATGGCTAATCTACTTAGCGGGGGATTCAGCTCTTGCTCCCGCTGTTTGCGATTGTACTAGGGCAAAAAAGAACATTCGTGACATGTCGAGATGGCGTCTAGATGGTGTCCGGTTTCATAAGAACTAGACATTAGACTTTGTTTTGGCCGTTCTTGCTTGCACTGTTGGTGCCGCTTTTCATCTCTGTCTAACACTTTTGTCATGAAACTAGTGAAACAGGTCCATGATGTGTAGATTTGTCTAATTCTTATGCTTGGGGCCTGTCTTTACGTAAGAGCAGCTACTTGTGTTGTCACGAATCTAGACAACCGCAATTGTATCAGTCTTGTATTAGCCTTGTATCAGTCTTACAACAGTCTTACACTGGTTTTGTGACCATCTTACAAGAATCTTGCATCAGTCTTGCAATGTCTTGCAACATTTTTGTATTGGCCATATACAACAGTATTACAATTCTTCTTTCAGCCTTACTACAGTCTTACAACAGAGAGACAACAGTTTGCAGCAGTCTTGCAACAGACTTGCAACAGTCTTACAACAGTCTTGCAACAGCCTAACAAGTCTTGCAACAGTCTTACAACAGTCTTGCAACAGTCTTACAACAGTCTTGCAACAATCTTACAACAGTCTTGCATCAGACTTGCAACAGTCTTAAACCAGTCTTAGAAGTTTTTACAACAGCCTAACAAATCTTGCAACAGTCTTACAACAGTTTTGCAACAGTCTTACAACAGTTGTACAACAGTCTTGCAACAGTCTTGCAACAGTCTTGCAACTGTCTTGTATCAGCCTTACAACAGTCTTGCAACAGTCTTGCAACAATCTTGCAACAGTCTTGCAAAAGTCTTGCAACAGACTTGCAACAGTCTCATAACAGTCTCACAACAGTCTTACAAGTCTTGAATCAGCCTGTGGTGACTAAAAGCACAAAAGTGAATAACTGGTCAAACAGGTTTGATGACTCTGTGCCATGTAGGGAATGTGTCCCATCAGTTTCTGATTGTTAGTAGAATAAGTCAGAGAGTAGGTGTGGGGTGGGGGTGGGAGTGGGCAGGGAGAGGGGGTTGGTCTGTGGTCACTAAAAGCACAAGGGTGAATAACTGGTCAAACAGGTTTGCCGACTCTGCAGCATGGAGGGATTCTGTCCCATCAGAAACCAGTTTGTTCAGGACAAATAAGGGCCAAATATTGTGATGTAAGACCAAGTCAAATGTGACTAGGCACAGCACCTGTATGGTCAGACTGGGATACTGGATCCCTGCTCATTTAACCAGGCCTTTATAGTTGGGACATTGATAGCGAAGTGTTAGATTCTCTGCAGTAAGCTGAAAGCCTGTTTGAGCATTCTAACCTCTAGATGACGTATATGAGCGCGATTTCCCGCGCTCAAAAAGGGGATCGCGGATACACATCATCGCCATAATCACCTGTTTTATTGTGGTTAAAAATAAGACAGTGAATGTACAAAATATATCTATGAGTCTGTAATATTCATAGCAGTGGAAAAGCTGCATGCCAGCAGAACTGCATGATTGATGAAATAAAAAAAAGGCATATGAATAATCCAATATAGTGGATCCTATCAAGAGGCCTACGATTGGTGTTTCCAATAGTGGCATGTTGGGGGCCAGTCGTGGGGTATCGATGAGTCAAACGTTGATACATGGTCCATTGCCACGATCTAATCTGACCTCCCGATGAAATTTAGATCGGGAAGCCAATCGTAAGGCCTATCAAGACCCGAATCAATGTTGGTGTAGCAGGGCCTAATGCTCTTAAAATAATAGTTTAATTTCGGAATTATGATTCGGGCACAGTTATATTTATAAATTTGATTGCTTTAGTGTCTGAAAGATAATATGATAATATGTTGTATAGGATTATTCAGATTCCTTCAATATTTCCAAAATAATAGTATATTTCAATATTAGAATCCTGCCTGAGATCTTCATTGATACACTGACTGAATCGTGAGCCACTCGTAACCACTGGTCACCTTTTTTATCTAATTTTTTTCATTTTTTAAATTTTGTTTTTACCGATATCTACGGTTAGAATTATCGGGGACCTCCCAATACACCACAATTTTACCATTTCTAATCCTAGTGTATCGGGATCTCCATCGCGGTGCACGGCCCTAATAAGTAGCTCGCCTATAGGTCGCGCAACCATATTGGGGACTGAAAACTAGTTATTTTTTACTTGAAATACAAAAATTCTCACAACTTAGGCTGTAAAAAAAGATACAGATCTACAAAGGATACTATACTAAACCAGAGAGTATGGGCTTTATTGTCATATAAATTTTGAATTTATTGAGGTGATTTATCTGTTTTCATTTTTGTCATATTTTCTCTGAAATCATGCTAAAAGTTGGGCAAAATGTTGGACTTCTAGAATATGAGTGAAGATTCCATAGAATTCCATATGAAAGCAAAATCAAAGCCCAGTTTAATCAGTTAGAGATTTCTTTGAGGATCATTTTGATACCTTCCTTTTCATTGTACTCATAGTAGAAGTAAAAATGGACTGTTTTGTTATCAAAATAGAAAAGTAGCAAAAAGCCACTTTTTGTGGTATGTGCCATATGTTATAGCATTGTGGTGGTAGGCAGAAAATGGAGAAGTAAGGCTTGGTTGGAAATGATGCAATATTTTTACATTATAATTTCAGACAATGGATTTCCTTATTAATTACAAGCAATTACTTCCTTAAACTAATTAGCTATGCAGCACAAGTCAATCTATAAGAATTTTGAGGAAAACACTGTTTGAATCCGGATCCCACCTTAGTCCCTAATATGCCTTCCTGACCTATAGTAAACCACGAACCTAAAATAGAACAAGCAGCTACATGGTGTTCCGGGATTTGTCGGGCGGTGGTCAGGGGTCGTCCAGGCCCCACACCGGAGGCGTGGTGGAGGGCTAAGACGAGTGTCACGGAGGATGATAGGGGTCCAGCACCCATAATGCAGCAGTATATCACTATGACACACTTCTCCCCATCCCTATCCACCAATCGCCTTCCAGCTTACAACGCGGTCATGGAAGCTTGACACCTTAGGCAAGAATTAATTGGTTGTGTACACCTCCTGACCTGGATAGGCGTGCGATAGGCTTCCTGCCCTCTCTACTAAGGCCTTTCCCATGGATGAGTTAGGCTTATCGGAATGGCGATGAATGACAACGCAGAAAGTCTCGTTATTTCTGTTTTGAATAAGATCAGTTTGTCTTGAATAAGTCACCTGCCATAGGAATACTAGCTGAATGCCCATTGAGTTGATGATTAGGTTTCAAGGTATGTTGTAAGATTCATACTAGCGAGACCTGGTAGAATTTAAAATATCAACTGATGCTTTAGAAAATACCATTAGTGAAAAAAGCGGCTAACTGTTCTAATAAAGTCATAAATGAAACCGACCACGGGTTGTCGTGGATTATCCTTGTCTAAAACTTTCAAATTTCACCTTAACATTCACGACCCACCACTCTAAAAAGCTAACTTGATTAAAGATGACGCACAGCAGTTTATTGATCCCTTATAACTCTAAACTCTAGGTTTATAGTGCGGTATAATTCTGAGTGTACATTAGTTGTTGTTCTTCTGAACTGGACCATTATTTTGTATTCCTTTTTAGGTATTCTTTAGACATGGGCTTAACAATAACATGTGGATCGGGCATGGTACTAAGCTTCATCACTATAGTACATAGCATTACCCAACGGAATATGGTAGCGTTATAGTACATAACACAAGGTACAACATACAATAGGACATTATGTGTTTTCACCTTTCTGGATAACGAACTCTCGCTGATTGCTTTTTATATTTACAGGGTAAATATCTTTTACTAACCATCTGGTGAATTACAAAAAAAAATCCCCGATATCCTTTTCTTCAGGCACTATGGAGCATCTTTGGGAGAACATTTTCCTACCATAATCCATGGCACAACCACCTCCGTATGATGGCGTGTTTTAAGATGAGTAGTACATCGAAAAAGGGGCATTTCTCAGGGTGCTCGCCCACTGCTTGCCCACTGCTCGTCCAATGCTTGCCCAACGCTTGGCCCAACACTCACCCTTTGCTCAACCCTTACTTAACCCTCTCTACCCCATCGGTTACCTAACACTCGCCCAACACTAGCCCAACTGTTGCCCAACGCTCGCCCATTGCTCGACCCTCACTCAGCTGTCAAGTGCCAAATCCCCTAAGGCAAATTTATCGGTCGCATACGTTCGTCGAGAGTTCTCCTAGTCTCATGGAAAATTCGCTTCACTTGATCAGGTGTTTTCATGGGTGATTCTAGAATTGGATTTTATTAAGAATAATGTTTAGGTTGTGGTGGGTTTGGAAATTTGGTAATGATGTGTATTGGTAAATGGCGGCGAGTGGAATGAAGGTGGAGGAAGTGCAATTTGGGTTGCAGGACGTTAGGGCCCACCACCTTAGAGTCAGGACGTTAGGGCCCACCCTACACCAGGGGTGTCTCACCTCGGCCGCACTGCGATGCCGCGGTCGCACCTATGGTGCCGGGAGGGAGATGTGACATAAATAGACATTAGGGCCCACCTAAGTTTGCATAATTGGTTAAAAACTTGACACATAATGAACTCAACCCATTTTAAATCTTCCCTACTCAAGCATCTCAACTGTGAATAAACACTATATTTAGTAGTAAGTAAAAGTAAGTAACCCTATCCCTAACCCTTATCCTAACCCTATCCCTATCCCTAACCCTATCCCTAACCCTTACCCTAACCCTAACCCTATCCCTAACCCTATCCCTAACCCTATCCCTAACCCTTTCCCTAACCCTTATCCTAACCCTTACCCTATCCCTAACCCTATCCCTAACCCTTACCCTAACCCTAGCCCTATTCCTAACCCTATCTCTAACCCTATCCCTAACCCTTACCCTAACCCTAATCCTAGGTTGGCTTTAGGCGGGCCCTAACGTCCCGATGAGTGGGCCCTAACGTCCCGACTTTCGGGTGGTGGGCCCTAACGTCTACATACCGCAATGTGTGGTGCTGAGATTTGTGAAAAAATGGTGGAGTATGTTTACGTTTTGTTGATAGGGGAGATTCCAGGTGGCGACAGTGAGGCGGACTCAGGCCACCAAGGACCACATGCCTAACCAATTCGCATGGACGTGTTACTAGCCCGCGCCAATGTTAAAGTCAGAATCACTGCAGCGAATGTCAAACGATTTTAATGCGACTGATTTGGGGATTCTGGAGTGCAATTTAAAAAGATTTCCCCCTTTTGCGAAATATAAGATTGCCCTGCTCCTAGCGGTATCATAAAAAAATGCGACTACATCCGATTATGTGCAACCATGCGAACATATTGAAAGGTTTTAGGATCATTGCACAGCCATGCAAATTTGCATGACCATGCGAACACTCTGCTAACGTCTATACGACCGCTAATTGACACGAAAAATCGGCTCAATAGATTCGGCGCTTCACGTTCGCATGTATTCGCACTGTGGCATTGGTCTCTTGGGAGTTCACCTTAAGTGGGATTCACACGATGGGATTCACGTACCTCACAGGGTGTTTTTCCGAGACAAATCCTGCTGAGATTCTGTACTCAAACAAAATTTCTTCGTCTAAATTATAGGGTTCCAGTTCCCTGATACATGTTTTTCCCCTGTAATTGTTAAAGACATTTCAACCTAAAAAAGGAACAGAATCGCATTAGATTTTGAACACTGTCAGGTACATGAATCCCACCGTGTGAATCCCACTTCAGTGGATTTGGCGCTCGCTTTCTCACCCACTGTTCACCTATCGCTCGCCCCTCGCTCGCCCCCGCTTGCCCAGCACTCTTTTCCCGCTCGCCCGACCTGCACCCGTTCCTCGTCATCGGAACTGGTCATCGGAACTCCCTCTGCGCAGCAAATGAAAACAATGATCACCAGACTTGGCCCGCCGCCAGCGACCCACAGGAACCTCCACCACGACAAGCAGCGGCAGCGGGAACGTCCAACAAAAACACCGTCTGAGGCCCCCAGCGGGGAAACCATCCTCCTGGTCAGTCTCTGTTCCAGATCCTCCGTCTCCACTCGTATCTCGGTAAAAAATGGAAATAAGAAAAATAAATCACAACGGGATTTCTCCGCCCCGGAGGTCAGTTTGGCGCCGACTGGAGACAACTAACTAAAGAAGTATTTCTGAGAAAAGCATCTGCGAGTGACAAAAAGAGAAGGTGTATGGGTTTTCATTTCATCACTGGTTGATGCGGACTACGGGGCCTTGATAACATAACAGGTGATAACTTCTCCTAACGGAATAGCAACCGAGAGGACGAGACGAAACAAAGCATGGCATTAGTCCAAGAAGGCAGCAAGCCAACTGGAACAGGCATTCAGGTTGGCAAGTGCGCGGCCATTCTAAACCCACACTGTGCCGCCACTCACGGTGGATGCTACCGATAGACAGTAGAACGAAGCATCTGACCACGCTACGATCCTGGCAGCTTTGCATGTTTTTGTCAGTGACAAGGAAAGCGAAGAAACCCCAATGCTATGCCATGCACCCCATCTTCCGTCCCCTGCCTGCGGCCTCTCTGTTCCCCAGGGGTTGGTGGCGCCACGTTGGCGAGACAGTTATCTCAGTTATCTTGGCACAATGGTCACACGGTCCCCTCCCCACCTCCCCTTCTTTCCGCTGTCTCCCATGGGAGGAGCCCCCCCCCCCCCCCCTCCAGTATCCGTCGTCTCAGCTGGGTCTCGTAGGTAACGCGAGCTGCCAGTCTCAATGGGCGTCATGAAACCAGAGCTATTCTTTTGGATATTATCTCCAGACTATAACAAAGATCTTCCCCGAGACAATTATGTATCAGCGTTGCGCCTTCCGATCCTTTAGATTAGCGTTATAAAGTTCGCATGGTTTGGCAGAAAGAACAAAGCTGTTTCTCTTCTCTGAAGGAAGTTTATGCCACAAAACGTAAAGCATCCATTCAGAGAATGGAAAATTAATCACGTATGCAGGTCTCCTGCGATGCATCCTTCTCATTGATATCGGTTTATAAAAGCTTATTGAAATTTGTGGTGATTTGCAAATGAAGGCAGGTGCAGTGAAGCCCGTGGTTCTCATAAAACTACTATCAAAACTGAATTTACTTGTCTACAAAAGACAATACTAGAAATCTCTGTGTATTGTGATACAGAGTAGGACCTCGGGTTGGCAACTGACAGTCTACATTAGGTGACTGTATTATTACACAATCATCTTAGTATACGCTAATCCCAAGATGCTATATTATGCATTTGACGCCAGGTGGCTTGCACAGTGGGATGTTACGCTTTGAGGACTGCCGCGTATATCTTCATTGATTTCTGCTGGTGAATGTTCATTTAATTTTAATCAGCAATCGGCATTCAGGGCCAAAAGCTTTGACGTTCCTAAGACTTCACCGTTAATCAACGTGAAATTACTATTATTACCCAATACTCTCCATTGAAACGGTATTTAAATTGGTGTTCTTGATTATAAATAATCAATGTTTTCTACCAGAGAAAACGAAATCGTTCTAGGAAATTGAGTTACCAGGGATTCCAATATCTAAAAATAATACAATTAAAGTTATGGACAAGTTTCTTAAAATAGTTGGGAAGTCAAAGGAAAATTAAACTGAACAAAAGAAACACACCGAAGCACATTTCTCCGGGTTGCAGTTCACTGTAGATCACAGGTATAGTGGTACTTAATACAGCAGGTCTTTTTAGAATTGCCTCGGCCATCCATCTGCCAGAGTTATATGCCTCGCACACCCTATTCTTCGCCCTTTTTGAACCGCTTTGCTTCCTTTGAACCATAGGTCTTTACGACATTCGTCTTGTATTACCTTCAGGCATTAACATCCGGATTCCTTCTGCCGTGATTCGGTTCGTACTTCCGGCAGGCGGATAACAGCTTTGTGATGCGCAGATTTACGACATTTGGGTGTGAATCTTTATCACGCATCTACCGAATGGAAGTGTCGGTCAGGTACTATTTCCTCTAAAGACAAAGGAGCTGAAACCCATTAAAGGTCACATTGTAAATCCATTAACCTGTTTTCAAGAGTATCCTTCGATTGTAGCAGGCTAGTTAAAGGAACATAGATTCATCTTGACCAGGGGTGGGTTTTCAAAAGAATGAGCGATTTAAAATTATCTTACACTTTGTAGCAATGTCGTTTATCAAAATGATCAATCATTTTTCAAGACCATCCTGGACACATCTGTACATATGCTTATGTTATTTAAATCATTTCGTGAGAAGGTTCTGGGAATATTATGAAAAAAACGTCACGAATTTGAGTCTGAGTTTATTTATGCCACGCATTTTGTTGGCTCCATAATTTCACGAGTCGAAGACGAGTGACATTACGGAGCCCCCAAAATGAGTGCTACAAATAAGCTCAAACTCAAACGAGTGGCGTCTAGATTTTATCCTTCCCCGTTTCCATATTTTTCAGTATCAGAAAGTAGTGGCATAAATTCACAATATTACCATGATTTCGATCTGAGTGGCCGTATTCTCCGCGTAGTTGACGAGTATTGCGTAGCGTCAACTACAAGGAGAATACAGCCACAGAGATCGAAATCATGGTAATGTTGTATTTATTACTCACTTATTTTTAGATTTAAGCAATAAATATGATCGTTAGAAAACTTTTCAACATAGTTAAGAAGTTATGTTTGGGACTATTTTCATCTCAATGGGACTACTTTCATCTCAAAAATCTGTATCCTCCTAGGAGGGTACACAGGTCTGTATCCTACTCAGTAGCGATCTGTAATCTCCATAGGCTTAGTATGGAGACTCCGTATCAGGTGGGTAATAAACAACACTTTATGTCACTACCCGTGACATAAACAAATCCCATGCTAAGCCTATGGCATTTTTTATTAGGGGTAGGATAAATACACAATATTACCATGATTTCGATCTGAGTGGCCGTATTCTCCGCGTATTTGACGCGTAGTAATACTCCGAGCGATAGCGAGGAGTATTGCGTAGCATCAACTACAAGGAGAATACGGCCACACAGTTCGAAATTATGGTAATGTTGTATTTATTACTCACTTATTTTTAGATTTAAGCAATAAATATGATCGTTAGAAAACTTTTCAACGTAATTAAGAAGTTATGTTTGGGACTACTTTGGTTTCACTACTTTCATCTCAAAAATCCGTATCCTCCTAGGAGGGTACGGAGCTCCGTATCCTCCTCAGTAGCGATCTGTAATCTCCATAGGCTTAGTATGGAGACTCCGTATCAGGTGGGTAATAAATACCTTTATTAAACAGTACTAATATCAGTCTGGTATCTCGTCTCACACATAATATTTGTTCACCATAACATTTACACCGGGAATCTGTACTTAACACCCATGCATTATTATAAAAAAGTATACTAAAAAAATAATGTCACAAATATTAGCAAATTATTCCGCAAAAGGGATGAGATAAAATTTGAAACGTACTCGATCCATAGGACATTCATTTTAGTTTGCTACGTAATCTCAATCTGCTCTTTCTTGTGAGATTACTCCGTGAACAAGGATCCTGGCTTATTTTCAGTGACTATGGATCTCGATTCAATTCTTTCTTAGTCGTGTACAAAGAGTTGTCCTCCATTACAGCTTGACAGGGTTCAGCAATAAGATCACTTCTTCATAGCATGCCCACAAGTAAGTACATGCCAGTATCGTCGGGCACAACTTATAATCGTTGTAAGGGATCAGGCATTTACTCCTAGTTTTTAACCACTCATTAAACGGTCCATTGTGTCTCTGCACTATCAAATCAAATAGAAGCTTTCACAATGTAAGACCAGCATTATACTCAGCTGTCTAGGCACCTAAATATATATGTTTTATATTGTATCATAGCAAGCTATGATAAAGATATGTATAAAACGGATATTTCAATGTGACCTTTATAACAATAAATTTTCCCCGACAAAAAAAAACGAATTAAATTCAGAACATGTACATATAATATTATATATACCTTCGTTCTGAGGTCCATCACATTTATTGGGGGACAATTAGCAATACAGCTTGTGAATATATGCGTTTAAGAGATCATTCAAAATTCTCTCTAACAATATTTCTCTGAAAATGGATCTGCAATGGTAAATTCCAGGTCATGGCAATATTTCCCTGTGTAATGTGATACGTGAAAACAAAAACCGGGAAAGAACTAGATGACATTCTGTGGGATTGAATGATACATGGATAGAGGAAGAAAAAATAGATAAGGTATATCTCTCCACAAAACAGCCTCTCCCCTACACCACAGAGTACGTCTTCTGTGTATGTTGAGTATGCCAATGTGTATGCTGAAAAGTCTAATTATAGCTCCCTTCAGGAAAGGGATAACACCGGAAGCACACTGCTTTGAAATGGTATAAGTGCAATGGAGAACAGCCAAGTAGCCTCCCAGCCAATGAAAGAGGGAGACTTGGCCGAGGAAGGCCTGTGCGGACAAAGAGAGAAAGCCCTGGTGGCATGACAGTTCGGATTACTGGTTCCCGGCGGCAGCCACACCCAGGCCTTGTTGGTTAATACCAGCAGGCACCCGGTCGCTGGTAACCGGCCAGGTTAAAGAGTGGCTCTCGTGCCTGCCGGTGATCAGCTCACTGCTGGTTCGTGCGGTCGCCGTCAGATGTCTCTGATCTACATCCGCGATTGAGCCTGGGGTCTGATTTTCAGGGAGGACTGCAGAATTCTGCGTCTTCAGGATCCCGCGGTCGTCTCACCTCACCATGAGACTTCCCTACCTCAGAACAGTCCTACTTCAACCCTATAACCATAGACCTGCGTTACCTGAACACCAGACTACCCTTACCTCACCACGAAACTCACCTTACTTTACCACAGACTTCCCTTACCTCACCCAAGTCCCACTTCGACTTACAACCATAAGCGCCAAATCCACCAAGGTGATTTTACATGCGAATTTGCCTTCGCAGACGTTCGCAGACCATCGCAAACCATCGCTCAGTCGCATGAAATTTGCATGAAAAATCACTTTAGTGGATCACGCCATCGCATGGAATTTGCATGATGATCGCATGGCTGATGCGAATTCGCATGGACAATCGAATGCCTTGCGACAATATCTAATTCATTTGATAGTATCGCATGTGATTCACACAGTCGCATGTATTCTGTACTGTCGCAGTAGTGGATCTGGTGTTTGCACGGCGTTCACAACAATCGCATAGTCGCACAGTCGCATGGATCGCAGACGCATTCGCTTGAAAATTCTGTCGCCTTAGTGGATTTGGCGCTATAGACTTCCTTTAACTCACCACAGGTCTACTTGAACTTACTACTACAGACCTCCTTTAATCCACCGCGAGACTTCCCTTGCCTCACCACTAGACCCCCCCCCCCCTTACCTAAACACATGGCTTCCCTTACCTCACCCTTACGACCCTTACCTCAGCCCATCCCTGGTTCAACTTACAACTATATAATTCCTTTACCACACTAGAGGCCTAATTCAACTTTTAACTATAGAATGTTCTTACCTCATAATGACCTACTTCAACTTACCACCGAATACACTCCTCACCTTACCATGATGATTCCCGTACCTCACCACAAGACAGCTTCAGATTACAATCCTATATTTCCCTTGTCACACCAAAAGACATAGCTGTAAAAGGCTATAAATTGTCTAGTGTAAACGCCAAACGAGTGTCGATGACAGATTGTTTGATTACTTCCTACGCCGTTTGTCACTACTTGACGATTATGCAGATGATTGGATGCTGACAACTATTTGAAAGTAGCTTGAATTAACTATTTAGACACCTCACGAGTCTGTAGGTCGTCAGGTCGTCAACGATCACGATCTTCTACTTTTTTACCTGCAATTTTCTAATGGGAAATAATTAGTAGAAACCAAACGAGAGTTAGCCTCATCAATGTTTATGCCACGATGGGCAGGTTGTGTATTACTACACGAGGCGTTAGCCGAGTTTAGTGAGTAGCAGACCTGACCAGAGTGGTATAAACATTGACAAGGCTAACTCGAGTTCGGTTTCGTATTTATCCTACCCCATCTCACCGATATACAAAGAATATTTGTAATTATCCATGTTAGTAGTTATCAATGCTGCCGGATCTACTTTCGTTATCTCGTCCCTGATTGGTCCGTTTTTTTTATTCACCTCGGTGCATAAATAACACTTTCTTCAACGCTCCGTCAAATACATTGAGTAAATGTTAAACCTATGGCGCTTTTTATTAGGGGTAGGATAAATACATTCACCCGTGATCAAAGTCTGGTGCATACCACTCAAGAAGCGCGTCGACTTGATTATCAATGAAAGAAACTACTGTGAAACAAAATCTCACATATAACTTCTATTCAAACACTAGATTTGAAAATACGCTGGAATCTAAAAGTTTAGAAATACTATTTCACATCTCTCTCAATCCAGGCTGCACAATGATTAAGGTGAGATGACAAAAAAAACAGTGACAGATCCGCATAGGACACACCCCCATGGCACAAGAACCACAAATAGAAAACAAAAACATCTGATCAGAGGGTAAAACATTCAAAGTACACAATAAAAAAACCTTCATAGATACAAATATCATGAACCAGATCGGAAATAAAGTCCCCTACACGCACCTGACGAGCCGGAAGACGGCGAAACTGCACAAAATAAATATTCCAAGGATAAATAATACAGATCTGGCCCATCCTGACTCCATCTTGGGGTCACGGCAGGTCAGATCAGGTCAATCAGGTTCACATCCTGTGAGAGAACCAATAACAAGCTTGGAATCAATGTGTACACTGTCACCACAGACAACCAACCACCAGAACCAATGAAAATCTGATCTGGAAACGGAAATACGATTTCCAGCGCGAATTCAAAGTGGTAAAATCACCTTAAACATCAGTGCAGTCGTGCTAGGACTCCCCTCGCCTCGTCCCCGATATTTAAAATCTCACATATAAACCAATTTCTGATGGCGACTCCAACGATAGCTGCCATTTCGCATTTGCTGTGTCCCCGACATTAGGCAAGGTTTACCTTCAGGGATCGTAGCACATAGTTGTCTAGCGTAAACGCTGACTTACCCAGCGTTTACCCTAAACGATAGTAGGCGGGGATTCTTGAACGTTGCACCACCAGACAACTTTCAACTGCCAATAGCTAGACATCAGTATATATGAAAACTATTGGCTAGACGATCTAGAGTAATCATGTTGTAATCGTCTTGTGTAAACATCGGGTTAGATGAACACCAGGAAGTTATATATTCCCTATTTGAATGAAGGTAAATCGTCAAGTGTAAACACATGATATCCTTTTTGTGTTGACTATCACATCATCGAGCACCAGCGGGTGACTATCGGCTAGACAGTCTACAGTCGTCTAGTGCAGATGCTGGGTCAGCTTCTAGTGTACATTTCATCTTCACATATTCTTCACAATTCGAATCTGGAGAAAATCTTTTCCAATACGATTTGTGTATTTCTTAGACGCTCGGCCATAGGTGTATCATAAAATATAGAGACATTTAGTGTGACCGAATGGAATCTGTTCAGAGATATTTTGGTCAGAAATACTCACCTCGTTCTTCGAACTTGCTGGGGGTGTCTTACCAGAATATCGAGCAACAGGTGGAATTCAGTCACACTCACTATGTCTCTTTATCATCATTATCTAGGTGTTACACGCGCACGCCGCCCTGGTGGCGTTTCTTGTAACTAAGATGTGTAAAAGTTGTCTGCTACTACTGCCAGTTACAACCGGGTTCCATGGCTTGAAATCTAGTTATGCTTGAATACAACAGTTGAAATGAGATGAATATACTTGTGTTTTATCAATCAAAGCCCAGAGGCTTTACAAGAATTTTATACAAAGAAATCATTGAAAACTTCATTTTACAACTCGCTGTGTCGAGCACTCACACTATAGTAAGGTTTGTAAAAATCCCCGATTATTCAACTTGATGGATAGTTCACGGGTTATCCGCTTTGCGATGACATCACAACGTCGGTTTTTAAAAAAATTCTCTGTTGCGTTAAATTTGTCAATCGTTCGTAATTTGTCAGTAGATCTACTGGAAGACTGAGCAGTAGCGATGACATACCACAGTAACTATTGGTCCAGATTCGTTTCTGAACATACTCTAGTGAGATAGTGTCTGTATTGGGCCTGTATTCACAAAGTTGAATGTTTTGTTCATTTCACGCTGGTTTTGGGTATATGTGGGTAGTGCTGGGCGTTCGGACTGCAGTTATAAGTTCATCGCCGAATCAGGGAAAGGTCTACTATGTTGTTTGTATATTTTCTGATATGAGACTCACAGTGGTCATGTGGTACAGAGGGACGTAACGTTAAACCTTTTTTCACTCGGAGGCGAACGGAATTTGTACTCCCAGCCAATAAAAGTAAGACATTCACCTGTAGGTATGTAAGGCCTAGCGTCCACCTACTACGATAGAAATTTAGACCTACCGATATGGCACCGATACAAAAAGCAGATATTGGAGACATATCGGGAAGGTGCAAAATCGTACACATATGTCTAGACAAGCCAACCCACTATGCATTGTATGGGTTTTTTATCGGTGTCTAATCGCAGAAACGTGGTCAACTGCCCCGATATTAGGGGACCTTCCGACGCGATTTGTCTTTTTTTATCGGGAGGTGCATCGTAGACCATATCGGAGCCATATCGTAGTAGGTGGACTCCGAGCCTAATGATACCATCATATGTTTTTAGAGAGGTTAGAAAATACGTGACTTACACTAGCAGATATATATTAATATTTGTCCAACACACAAGGACACACAAGAAAGATATCCTCGGTCTCGCAAACAAGAAACATGTGTTGCTATGATTAAATTGACGATACTGACACCTTATTTATCAGCATATAGTGGGGACGGCGTATTGATTTTGATACGATTCAGAGGAGGACATTGGTTGTGATAAGCGTGCAGACCGGCTCTATCAACCCATGAATAACGCCCTTTGTTCCGATTGTAGTCCATAATGATCCATTCTCCCATAATATAGGGGGCCACTCAAAGGCATAGCCACCCGCCCACATGGCATTTATCTGAACAGCCAGCGCATTGTATCGTGTTCGTTACCATGAGCCGTATCGATTTCATCCCCCGGCAAGCGGCCGTTTAAAAGTTCTCCTTGTGCGCACCGCCGTCCACTGTGTATATTTCCCCTTTTTTCAAAGTCTGATTATTGTTCCAGCTCGCTAAACAATGAAAAGACTAATTAGGGACTAAATGGAGACTGTTAAGAATAGACAGTAGGGGGAGCCGGGGGTAGATGGTTGGTGTAGATGGGGCCTAGGAGGTAGGGGTAGGAATGGGGATTTTGGGATATGGCACACTATCTTGGCAGTTGTAGCATGTTTGCTGTCAAACGTTTTTTTTTATGTGTTTTTTTTTATTCAGCTTAAGAAAATACAAGCTTAGCCATCTTCTGCATGGCAGGTTTTCATCAGGCTACAGTAAACAAATCGACATATTTCTCGTCAAGAACAAGTACCTCCATCAAATATATACAAAGTTGTTGATAATGAGGAATGTGATGAACATTGCCGTACAGTTTATAGAGACTAACTAGACAACCAATGAAACAGGAACAAAAGTTTGCAAAGCACAAGGTTTAGCCAGTGTATGATAGGACAGTCACATCTTACGACATAGATAAGTGAGTCTTAATTCGTTTTTTGAATATTCCAATACTACTATCCTGAGTGTGTATGTCGTGTTCAAACATATCTCTATTGTCTTTTTTCATATATATTAATACCCATTTCATATTCATATACATACTGGGGAAGCGGTTATATATACCGTGCATCGTCATTTTTGATGTGTGAACTCTACTCTACAATACGCTATAATAGAAGGCATATTACTATACACCTATGGGCGAACATGTATGAAATACTGCCCGCTGCTGGGGGTGTAGTATAAATAATGTTCGCGCCCGCTGTGGCAGCGGGCCGTAGTGAATAGCAGTGGTCTTTTGAGGTGCAGAAAAGTTAATAAAAACATATTTTTCAACGAGTAGGAGGTGTATAGTAATAAGAAAACGTAGTGACTGAGCCCGTACGGTGTCCGTTCTCGGTCATTTGATGAAAAAAAATACGGCCCTCTAGCCTGCGGCATCGGGCTGTATTTTTTCATCAAATGACCTCGAACAGCCACCTGTACGGGCTCAGTAACCACGTTTTCCCATAATATGACTATCGTAACTTCGTGAGTAGACATCCCACAAACGGTTTTTCATCTGGAACAAATAGTAGACAGGTGGTGTGCATCGTAGAGATATCGTAGGCACGTTATGAACTGCACTGATATTAGCTTACCTTCCGATGCGATTTGGATTTTTCTATCGGTAGGTGTATCAGAAGACCAATCGTAGACGTTTTGGGGCTCGGTGGACGCCGGTCTAACTAGTGGCATACATACACAATGTTACCATGATTTCGATCTGAGTGGCCGTATTCTCTGCGTAGTTGACACGAAGTAATTCTCCGAGCGATAGCGAAGATTATCTCACCCCAGATATTTTTTCTCCATAGACTTAACATTGGAAACTCGTATCTAACGCCCATTAGATATTTAGGAAAAATATCCAATAGGGGATAATGTCACAAATGTTAGCCCATTAGTCAATGTGAAGGGTGAGGTAAATTCAGAAACCCATTCAAGTTTAGGGTCAGAGCTCGATCCCATCTCATTTGAATCACATAGTAATTCACGCAGCTTCGCCTTGTGAATTACTATGTGATTCAAATTCGATGGGATACGGGCTCAGACCCTAAACTTTCATGGGTTTCCTCTATGGTATTGCGTAGTGTCAACTACAAGGAGAATACGGCTACTCAGATCGAAATCATGGCAATGTTGTATTCATTACTCACTTTTTGATTAATCATTAGGAAAAAATATTGTAAATAATTAAATATTCGACCCAAGCGACATGCATTGTTTATATAGAATAGTTCCTATAATGCCCGTCAGGTGGCCGAAAAAGCCGTATTCTGCTAGGAGAATACGGCTTTCCGCATTCTACTCAGTATCGATCTGTAGGATCCATAGGCTTAGTATGGAGACACCGCATTTGGTGGGTAATGAAAATGAATCTCTGTATGCCTGTCAGCGTGGCATACGGAAACTCAATGTTAATCCTATGGAATTTCATATTAGGGGCAGGATAAATCGAATGTCTCAATGGAACACCACCTTTATAGAGGGACCCTTCCATGGCCCCTCAGTAACTGTTGAGTATGTTGTTGCATTTGGTGTTAATATCATACTATTTCCAGCTATTTCAGCCGTCTGACCTGTCTGATTTCTAATTTTTTGGTCGCATAATCTGAAAAAAAGGTTTTTCTTACTCTAGGTCACTCTCAAACACATGATCTTTCTTCACATATTCAGGGTCCTTATTACTATTTTCATACCAATGTTTAAAAGGCAAGTCATATTCTTTATACATAATGATATACAACTACTACCCATTGTCTAGCGGATATATCGAAAACATATGTTAAGATTTTGATTAGATTTTAATGGGTATAAGGTCTCCTTCACTGTATGATATTGACCAGAGGATTACCTCATCAACTCCTCTGAGATCAGCCATAGAGAAAGATGAGGATGTGGATTGTAGATTTTTGCTTTACGAGATTCCTTTAATTGCAGTCCCTTGCACGCCGCTTTGTCAATATTTCCGAACCATCAGAGACTATCGTCATTAAGTGGATCATTGATAGAACTACGATAGACGAGGTAGTCTCGACACACATTCAGTTTTACAGTGGATTCTGATTTGTCTCATACCAATACTGACAGTGGTAGGGAAGGATGTGGCGTTGGGACTTTGTATGCGTATGGGTGGGTTGAGGGGAGTGTGGTCGGACTGGGTCTCTAGGGACAACACTAACAGTGAAGGGGTGTAAAGACCCGATGAAACCATTCAAGACACGTCAAAGTAAAGTGTGCGTGCACAACAAGGCTGGTCAATTGTCAGAATGAAAACTCTTACATAGCAGGCTCCGCCACAGTCTCGAGCAAGGAGAATTGATGATGTTTGGTTACAGAGGACTGGTTCAATAACCCACAATAGGTGCATGTCAAATCAAATATCTCTTTGGTATGTGGGTTCTCAGTATATGAAATGGGAATGATAAAACGTCCTCGACCATCCTTGTCTTATTGCTAGTGCCACCAGGAAATTGCAAGTTAGTGCCACTTTATTTGGGGGACAACTGTTGTAGCACAGTTGTTATAATCCAATCCAGGCTAAAACCCCAAGAGTATGGCTAGCCGCTAAAAAAAAGGTCCATTGACAACGCTCTACGTATCGTAGTGGTTTCCGATGAAAAGGATCATAGAAGGTTGACACTCCATTTCATTTAAATAGAAGTCAAAATATTAAAAAAAAAATTAAATAGCAACCCAGTACTCCTCTACACTGACTGTCTCTGTTTCTCAGATAACCGCACCAAGAACTTCATGAAAATCAATGTTTAATTCTATGATAATATTATCAAAAATAAGTGATCATAAAAGATGTTTTTAACGACTAACAAATCTCAGTTAAGTAATTATAGGGAGAAAGACTTCGGCAAATAGTTGATATAAAGTATTTGCAAAGTAGTTTTGCCCATTTCACCCAATATGCCATGCAATACATCCTTACCTCATACCCACTCTGCCTAATGGACGTTTTTGGGTACGGTTGGCGCCGTTGCTATGACCACGCCACTGCTGGCCCTTTCCGAGCTGGTACCTGACAGTGGAAGTAACACTGTGGGTGGCGAAATCTATTTGTCGTGGGAACTAGCGAAATTACGACTTCACCCGAGCATCCATTTGCCGATCACTAGGGAAGAGAATCCGCCGGGAACGCTATGCGTCTGCGTGAACGGAAATCGTGCCGTTCGGCCGATATTCGGAACCATTTCCGGTGGGAATTTTACGACATTGACTCTCGAGACGAAGCATATTGGAGACCGAAATGCCTTTCGCCAAAGAGGCTAAGCTTCCCTTTTCTGCCACTGTTTCCACAGTAAGAAAGGCAGCGCTCATGGAAACTAAAGGAACATGAGTGATATTGATCACCCACCTAAAACCCATTTTAAACCAAAGCAGATGGCTACAACCATTGGACATTTACAGGAATGGAGAAATGCATAATACATGACAAACTCCTAGCCGCAGTTTCCCTTGTGGCTGGTATGGATTTACAGTTATGAAAGCAGACATTATTTCATGCGAAATGCCTGCAATTCGTTTGCATGTTTATTACCCAATTAACGATAATATCTTAAGGATAGCCTAGAATAATGTTTTCGCATTACGGATTGAAAAACGTTAAAGTCCTAGAATTAATCGGGTGTTTTAACTTGAATGCTGCCTGGAATTAGGGTCCTTTGGATATTTGGTAATCGGTAAAAGAAAAACATGTTTCTAGGTACAATAGGAAACAATTCCTTCCATTAAAATTCGACCACGACTTTTGCTTCGATTTGCATGACAGAGAGTATGAGAGAACCAAGTGAGATGCAGGTTTTAATGCCGACAAAATGCATCCAAACCACGACACTCGTTCTCGCTGATGAGACGATGGAAAATCAAACGTAAGCAAATAAAACCAACGGTGAAAAATGTGGGAAATCCAAACGAAACACAATTGGCAAAATCCCTAAGAAATGAATAAACCCCCCAAAAAATCACAAAGCAAATTAAGAAAAATTCGGGTATTGGTTTTAATAGCACTTCAAGTTCATGTGGCACTTTTATTCAATGTTATTTAAGCGTTTTACGTAACCGGTCGTGAGAGTTTTAGCTTTTTCCTAATATATTTATCTATATTTATGTTTTAAGTGAAGGGCCTATCCCAAGGGAGCCCTTATCACCAACCTAAAAACCGAATCACAAAGTTGTTCAGTGGTGTTCGGCAAACGACGCAAATCAAGATTAATGTCTCCCTGGTCAATGGCTCTTAATCAAGGCGCTGATCTTAAAGTGGGAATAAAACTGCTTCTGGGTCTCAGAAAGAGTCGCTGAGGCCCGGATTGCCGTGTGGAGGGTCGGCCGCGAGGTCTGAGGGGGTAACTGAGAGGAGCGAGGAGGTGAGAGGTATGATGAGGGGGTAACTGAGAGGAGCGAGGAGGTGAGAGGTGTGATGAGGGGGTAACTGAGAGGAGCAAGGAGGTAAGAGGTGTGATGAGGGGGTAACTGAGAGGAGCGAGGAGGTGAGAGGTGTGATAAGGGGGTAACTGAGAGGAGCGAGGAGGTGAGAGGTGTGATGAGGGGGTAACTGAGAGGAGCGAGGAGGTGAGAGGTGTGATGACGGGGTTACTGAGAGGAGCGAGGAGGTGAGAGGTGTGATGAGGGGGTAACTGAGAAGAGCGAGGAGGTGAGAGGTGTGATGAGGGGGTAACTGAGAGGAGCGAGGAGGTGAGAGGTGTGATGAGGGGGTAACTGAGAGGAGCGAGGAGGTGAGAGGTGTGATGAGGGGGTAACTGAGAGGAGCGAGGAGGTGAGAGGTGTGATGAGGGGGTAACTGAGAGGAGCGAGCAGGTGAGAGGTGTGATGAGGGGGTAACTGAGAGGAGCGAGCAGGTGAGAGGTGTGATGAGGGGGTAACTAAGAGGAGCGAGGAGGTGAGAGGTGTGATGAGGGGGTAACTGAGAGGAGCGAGCAGGTGAGAGGTGTGATGAGGGGGTAACTGAGAGGAGCGAGCAGGTGAGAGGTGTGATGAGGGGGTAACTAAGAGGAGCGAGGAGGTGAGAGGTGTGATGAGGGGGTAACTGAGAGGAGCGAGCAGGTGAGAGGTGTGATGAGGGGGTAACTAAGAGGAGCGAGCAGGTGAGAGGTGTGATGAGAAGGTAACTTAGAGGAGCAAGGAGGTGAGAGGTGTGATGAGGGGGTAACTAAGAGGAGCAAGGAGGTGAGAGGTGTGATTAGGGGGTAACTGAGAGGAGCAAGGAGGTGAGAGGTGTGATGAGGGGGTAACTGAGAGGAGCGAGGAGGTGAGAGGTGTGATGAGGGGGTAACTGAGAGGAGCGAGGAGGTGAGAGGTGTGATGAGGGGCTAACTGAGAGGAGCGAGGAGGTGAGAGGTGTGATGAAGGGGTAACTGAGAGGAGCAAGGAGGTGAGAGGTGTGATGAGGGGGTAACTGAGAGGAGCGAGGAGGTGAGAGGTGTGATGAGGGGGTAACTGAGAGGACAGAGGAGGTGAGAGGTGTGATGAGGGGGTAACTGAGAGGAGCGAGGAGGTGAGAGGTGTGATGAGGGGGTGACTGAGAGGAGCGAGGAGGTGAGAGGTGTGATGAGGGGGTAACCGAGAGGAACGAGGAGGTGAGAGGTGTGATGAGGGGGTAACTGAGAGGAGCGAGGAGGTGAGAGGTGTGATGAGGGGGTGACTGAGAGGAGTGAGGAGGTGAGAGGTGTGATGAGGGGGTAACTGAGAGGAGCGAGGAGGTGAGAGGTGTGATGAGGGGTAACTGAGAGGAGCGAGGAGGTGAGAGGTGTGATGAGGGGGTAACTGAGAGGAGCAAGGAGGTGAGAGGTGTGATGAGGGGGTAACTGAGAGGAGCGAGGAGGTGAGAGGTGTGATGAGGGGGTAACTGAGAGGAGCGAGGAGGTGAGAGGTGTGATGAGGGGGTAACTGAGAGGAGCGAGGAGGTGAGAGGTGTGATGAGGGGGTAACTGAGAGGAGGGAGGAGGTGAGAGGTGTGATGAGGGGGTAACTGAGAGGAGCGAGGAGGTGAGAGGTGTGATGAGGGGGTAACTGAGAGGAGCAAGGAGGTGAGAGGTGTGATGAGGGGGTAACTGAGAGGAGCGAGGAGGTGAGAGGTGTGATGAGGGGATAACTGAGAGGAGGGAGGAGGTGAGAGGTGTGATGAGGGGGGTGACTGAGAGGAGCAAGGAGGTGAGAGGTGTGATGAGGGGGTAACTGGGAGGAGCGAGGAGGTGAGAGGTGTGATGAGGGGGTAACTGAGAGGAGCGAGCAGGTGAGAGGTGTGATGAGGGGGTAACTAAGAGGAGCGAGGAGGTGAGAGGTGTGATGAGGGGGTAACTGAGAGGAGCGAGCAGGTGAGAGGTGTGATGAGGGGGTAACTGAGAGGAGTGAGGAGGTGAGAGGTGTGATGAGGGGGTAACTGAGAGGAGCGAGCAGGTGAGAGGTGTGATGAGGGGGTAACTAAGAGGAGCGAGCAGGTGAGAGGTGTGATGAGAAGGTAACTTAGAGGAGCAAGGAGGTGAGAGGTGTGATGAGGGGGTAACTAAGAGGAGCAAGGAGGTGAGAGGTGTGATTAGGGGGTAACTGAGAGGAGCAAGGAGGTGAGAGGTGTGATGAGGGGGTAACTGAGAGGAGCGAGGAGGTGAGAGGTGTGATGAGGGGGTAACTGAGAGGAGCGAGGAGGTGAGAGGTGTGATGAGGGGCTAACTGAGAGGAGCGAGGAGGTGAGAGGTGTGATGAAGGGGTAACTGAGAGGAGCAAGGAGGTGAGAGGTGTGATGAGGGGGTAACTGAGAGGAGCGAGGAGGTGAGAGGTGTGATGAGGGGGTAACTGAGAGGACAGAGGAGGTGAGAGGTGTGATGAGGGGGTAACTGAGAGGAGCGAGGAGGTGAGAGGTGTGATGAGGGGGTGACTGAGAGGAGCGAGGAGGTGAGAGGTGTGATGAGGGGGTAACCGAGAGGAACGAGGAGGTGAGAGGTGTGATGAGGGGGCAACTGAGAGGAGCGAGGAGGTGAGAGGTGTGATGAGGGGGTGACTGAGAGGAGTGAGGAGGTGAGAGGTGTGATGAGGGGGTAACTGAGAGGAGCGAGGAGGTGAGAGGTGTGATGAGGGGTAACTGAGAGGAGCGAGGAGGTGAGAGGTGTGATGAGGGGGTAACTGAGAGGAGCAAGGAGGTGAGAGGTGTGATGAGGGGGTAACTGAGAGGAGCGAGGAGGTGAGAGGTGTGATGAGGGGGTAACTGAGAGGAGCGAGGAGGTGAGAGGTGTGATGAGGGGGTAACTGAGAGGAGCGAGGAGGTGAGAGGTGTGATGAGGGGGTAACTGAGAGGAGGGAGGAGGTGAGAGGTGTGATGAGGGGGTAACTGAGAGGAGCGAGGAGGTGAGAGGTGTGATGAGGGGGTAACTGAGAGGAGCAAGGAGGTGAGAGGTGTGATGAGGGGGTAACTGAGAGGAGCGAGGAGGTGAGAGGTGTGATGAGGGGATAACTGAGAGGAGGGAGGAGGTGAGAGGTGTGATGAGGGGGGTGACTGAGAGGAGCAAGGAGGTGAGAGGTGTGATGAGGGGGTAACTGGGAGGAGCGAGGAGGTGAGAGGTGTGATGAGGGGGTAACTGAGAGGAGCGAGGAGGTGAGAGGTGTGATGAGGGGATAACTGAGAGGAGCGAGGAGGTGAGAGGTGTGATGAGGGGGTAACTGAGAGGAGTGAGGAGGTGAGAGGTGTGATGAGTGGGTAACTGAGAGGAGCGAGGAGGTGAGAGGTGTGATGAGGGGGTATCTGAGAGGAGCGAGGAGGTGAGAGGTGTGATGAGGGGGTGACTGAGAGGAGCGAGGAGGTGAGAGGTGTGATGAGGGGGTAACTGAGAGGAGCGAGGAGGTGAGAGGTGTGATGAGGGGGTGACTGAGAGGAGCGAGGCAAGCGGAAATTGAGATGTAAGAGGAGGTGAGAGGTGTGAGGAGATATAAGGGAGGGGGAATGTGAGGCGAGAGAAACTGAGAGGTTTGAGGAGATGATAACTGAGAGGTTTGGGGAAGGGGTAACTGAGAGTTGTGAGGTGAGGGGTAACTGACAGGTGTGATGATGGAGAAGGGGTAACTGACAGGTGTGACGATGGAGAAGGGGTAACTGGGAGGTGTGAGGAGAGGACTAATAAGAGGAGTGAGGCAAGGAGGGAATTAAGATGTGTGAGGAGGTGAGAGGTGTAAGAAGAAGGAGACTGTGAGGTGAGAGAAACTGAGAATTGTGAGGAGATGATAACTGAGAGGTTTGAGGAAGGGTTAACTGAGAGGTGTGACAATGGAGAAGGGGTAACTGAGAGTTGTGAGGAGAGGATTACTAAGAGGAGTGAGGGGAGGACGTAACTGAGAAATGTGATAAGATAAGAGGTGTGAGGAGGGGTTAACTGGGAGGTGGGATGAGAGGGAAAATGGGAGGTGTGAGGAGGGGCTAACTGAGAGGATCAAGGTGAGAGTTGTGAGGAGGGAGTAACTGAGATGATTTAGGAGGTTAGAGGTGTGAGGAGGGGGTAACTTAGAGGTGTGAGGCAAGGGGATAATTGAGGTGTAGGAGGAGGTGACAGGAGTAAGGGGGAGGGGACTGTGAGGTGAGAGAAACTGAGAATTGTGAGGAGATCATAACTGAGATGTTTGAGGAAGGGGCAACTGAGAGGTGTGAGAAGATAAGAAGTGTAAGGGAGAGGTATCTGGGAGGTGGGATGAGAGGGTCAATGAGAGGTGTGAGGAAGGGATAACTGAGAAGTGGAATGGGAGTGGGGGTGAGGGGGTGACGGCTGTCGCGAGGGGGAAGGGGTAACTGAGAGGTGTGAGGGAGGGGTAACTGAGAGGTGGAAGGGGAGTGGGGGTGAGGGGGTGACGGCTGCCATGAGGGGGAAGGGGTAACTGAGAGGTGGAAGGGGAGTGGGGGTGAGGGGGTGACGGCTGTCACGAGGGGGAAGGGGTAACTGAGAGGTGTGAGGGAGGGGTAACTGAGAGGTGGAAGGGGAGTGGGGGTGAGGGGGTGACGGCTGTCACGAGGGGGAAGGGGTAACTGAGAAGTGTGAGGGGGTGGGCGCCCCCAGCCCCGCTCACAACCCTTCAATGGACTTTCTTGGTTTTTTTTTTCAAGATTAAGGAGTGATGTGGGTGTGAGCGGATAATGCTTGTGGGAGATTGACTACTTGGAGGAGATCATCACCAGTGGCCGGATTAATACGCTGAAATTGGCTCTTTATCAACGCTTACCACTTCGTTATGGCCTGATTGAAATCAAAGCGTTCAGGCAGGCACTATTAAGGCGAAGAGGCCTGAGTACTGGTCTCTGGAGCTCTGCCCTTCTATGAGCCATCTAAAGGAACACCGCAACGTTGTATCTATATCGGGTATACTCCACGAGTTTTGTTTCGCCTTATAGTACAAGGGTTTAGGTAGGGAAATAGACAACTGGAGTTCCCTAGATAGATTCACTCGAGTGGGCTCCAGAATCTATCTCCCTCCTGGAATATGATAAAGAAGCCCAAAACGATATACACAAGAAAGGATTAATATTTTGGAATACCATCATACACAATGGTCATTTTGTTTTTTTCCCAATCCTTCAATTGGTGTTAGGTATGAGGTTTTTTTAATGTTATTGACTCTATGCAGTACAATACCGAGGTGGATCACAATACCTTTTCATTCTAGTTTTACTACATCTATTACCAAAACTAATATATATATTTTTTTTTTATTGATCTTTGTATTCGACGATGATACGTCGATCTTCCATACAATCAACAACAAGCAGAATTCGACAAAAAGTGTCAAGAAATGAAATATCCAATACTTTCCTTCATACGAGCATCGCAAGATAGCCTCCATAAGTATGACCATTTGCAACAGTTGGTTGTGATATTAACCAACAAGACGATGATGTGGTATTTACAAAAACCAAGAACAGATTGTGATACCATAGCGCATGATGGACATTACCTAATGATACCTGTTCTACGCAGCATGATAAGACTTAGGATAATAATTCCCCAATTTTTGTTACAGATTCCCTTAAAAATGCTTTTTGAGGAAGTTTTCCTGAACCATTCCGTCATTGGTTTGTCGATTATTATGTCTCTCTTATATGAAGCCCTAGTCCCCACCCCCTTTCTTGCCACTACTAAATCAAGTTTACCTATTGTATGTAGACTTTTCACTATACCTAGCAGTAGTGTCAGTCGGCGTTCCCTAGAAGACACTATCCGACACCTGGCAATAAGTTCGGATAGTGTCTTCTAATATCCTTAACTATAACACCAACTAACGAAATACATAATAAATGAAGGCAAATCGAGTTGCATCTGTCCGTGAAGAAATAGGCGTGGTTTAAAGAGGTACAAAATCAAGACGTCAATAATTGAAAACTGGTCAGTATCAACAATAGACTACATCCTCTTCTTGGAAATCCAATTCTGACGAATTCCTTAGAGGAACGGAACGGAAATCGCTGAAGTTCTACTTGGACAATCTAAACCATACTTCGGAATCAACGCGTTCAAAGAAATACAGGATAGTTATTATCCATAAGTTATGGCATGACACTACTTTAGTGAAATGTGTTTACCTAAAGGGTGTGCTCCACCAGGCCGATTTCTCACCCGATCAATTGTTCCTGGGCCCTGTAGAGGAAGCTTACGTATTGTAATTTATTTGATTCTGTTAATAATAGTTTAATAAATGACCATTTTCAAAGATTTGAGAAATTCTAAGGCATCCGATAATGATCGGCGATTGTCTGGCTACAGAATCGGCTACCGTCGGTCCAGTGGAACACCCCCTTTAGTGGGACGTCTTCTCATACCGTCGATCAGTCAAACACTGCTCAGTTTACCTCACGACTATTTGAATACAAAGAAATCATACTTGGAGTGTGAATGGTGGGTGTTATTGCAAGGCTGTTGTCTTTTTCAAGATATGACTGCTGTAACAAAGTATCGAGCTTGGGCTGTCCTGTTTTTGATAATTGTCTCAGTCTAACATTGATAAAGATAGATAAAACTGACCAGGCCTGCCAACGTGTTACTGCGCAGTCATCTGGTTAGTCTTTTTTTCTTTTTTGTCTTGTTTCTTCAATGTTAGATTTTGTAAAAAAAGAATTATTCAATAAACATGTAGACAAATGTAATTGCCTATTGGCGTTCTTCCATACAAGTGCCGCAACATCTGACAGAGACAGTCACATAGTACAACAGTAGACAAGACAGGTCATAACGTGATGATGTGATATTATGAGACTACAGAGGCAACGAGGATGATCTGTCTACATGACCGCATCGGGATTTATTCAGGAAAGCATCTCGATCTGAATATGTCAGTAGACTTAGATCGGCCTGCGTGTTTCCAAATTGAACGGAGCATAATTGAATTTCCATCTCAGCAGAATACATATTGGCCGACGAGTATGTTGGCAATATGCAACGCCATACACGTGGAGATCAGCTAAAAACCCTTGCACATCATGGACATTCTCATCGTTTAGAGTAACCGCCTAATCGGAAAGGAAATCCAGATGTATATTCATCTCGTTGTTGTTTACCCTTAGGGTCTACCCTTGCTTTTTATTAAGTTTAATTTCAGTGCAGTAATGATACAACATTATAAGAATTCTACACAACACGATGAAAATTAATAATAATTTCAGACATGTTGGATTACTTCGAAACTTTCTCTATATGATAAAATATGTATTTGTTCTATCGGCACAGAGAAAGTAGAAGCTAGGATCTTATTGATACGCAAATAGTGTACCATTGGTTGTTGATAAGAAAGAATCCTCTATATATAGCCTTACTATCTGACTGTGGAGTATGTGATACAGCATCAATCAACCTAATCAGGAAGCCATTGAGTTGTCTTAGTAGCATCTCATCAGGAAATGTATACACAAAAGCCAATCGCCATGAGGAATCTCAGTTTTGTATTCTGAAGGTGAACAATTCCTGTGATTAAATCAGTCAGCAACTCACGTCTATATCAACAAGGCCTAATGACAATGCGCTCGTTGATTAAGGGAGTAACGCCTCGACAATTTACGCGGAAAAAGTAAGAATGTATAAGGAAAATCGAGGCTAGAATATGCCTAGAAAATATCTCCTCTGCAGTAATGTCCTGAATGGCATCTACTCCGGAGGTCTCTTTTTCACACTGTATACTATCAAAACAACAATTCAGGTAACCAAACAACACAGGATGAGACTTTAAAATTTGCTTGAGGGCTGTCTTAACGTGAACGTTACGCACATCACCGCGGTAAAGGGACGGACATATGACGTGAATCTACTTAAAGTTTACTTAACGACAGCCATTCATGGGAATTAGTTCTGTTCAAAAGCTATGTTTCGTCGCCAGGAAATGAAGTCTAGTTGTCCAGTTCTACTTTTCTGCAATGCAATAATATCGGGTGAGGTCTTAAAAATAAAAAGGATCACTAACCGATCATTTCCCAGTTCTCATGGTGTTTTTGTTTTTTTATAATGCTCAGTCATAAAGGAAGGCAATCTTTTAATAATGATCAATACAACTCCAAGGATATAGATCTTTGTCCGCATCAATCGCGTAAATCGCCAATTCACTCTTTGTTTTAACCCTTGAGGCATTCCTCAGCATAAACCGGATAATGCCTTGAAGCATTCCCCCACGGAGACCGGATAATGCCTTGAGGCATTATTTATGAAATTTAGTAATATTTACCATTTCATTGTTTTATGAAGAAATAATTGATCAATATATCTTAAACTTTGAGAGAATATACCTATGATATAGTATTTGATGATATTTGGTAAACCAAATAATATAGATAAGAATGATGTGTCATATCACGTGATCAATTAATGGAATATGGGTTTAGACAAAAATCGGCCGTCCCCTAGGGTTATACCAGTCCAAAGTACCCGCCCCAACCAATAGGGCTCTGCCACAGACCCCCGCCTTTAAAGGGTTAAAAACCCACAACTTGCTCGTTATTGGCGATTTCTGGTGGCCTTGTCTTATAATAAATCGCTTCAGACCGAGGACCAAAAGGTACAATGGTCACCAGAGCTACAATATATTAGCTCTGGTGGGGTTAGATCCGCGGCCACCTTGACGCTCTAGTGTAAGTATGTGTGTTGACTCTCCCTGCAGATCTTTCCTACCACCTAGAATTATTCTAGGAGATTGTATCATTTTATACTCTTGAGTCCATTTTTCCATTTCCCTTTGTATGTATTTAAATAGAATCAAGTTAAAGGTAGACTTTACCTGTTGCTGGATAAGCATAGGAACAGATTGTAATATACCTGTTTACGTCTGCCGACATTTGGCCTTCGTTAAATATGTCTTTTTATTCATGTCGTAAATGGGCAACTGGGAATTCTTGCAAAAAGAAAAAAAAGAGCAATCATTCTGTTCCGACATCTCTCGATATTTTACACCATTTCCCGATAAAATCGAGGGGACTTTCCTAAATCGTTTGCTCCCACCTCCCACCCCTCGCCCACTCAATGCGTACGTACTTTATGGATCTCCCATAGGTAGGAACCAATATTGATACAGGTCTGTTAGGAACAGTTGAATATACACAACTTTTTTCCACTACCCTATTTTATATATTTCTTTATTTTTTCTAGCCCCCCCCCCCCCCCCGGACGGAGGGTGGGCGGGGTGTGGATGCAGACAGGGGGCGGGGAGGGGGCAGACGGTGGGGCTGATAATAATGAAGCCAGGATATCCGCTCTACATGTTGATGTTGCCCTGCGGGGGTTCCCGCCCGTTTATCTTCATCCATGTTGCGCCTACTAAGACAGCGTAATCAGGTAAGGTTGGAAGGGGCAGCCAGTCCCCCCTTCCCCCTTCTCCCTGCCCAGCCCACCCTGTACCTCCAACCCCTCGCCTCACCCCCCGTCATATCACAAATACACACCCTTCTCCCTCTTCTCCCCACCTCCTCTACCGCGTGACCACCGCCGCATGCGCACACATAATACATGGCCTAATCCAATCAGGGGCGCGCTAATTAAATTGCTTTTGTTTCTGATAAGCAGCCCCACCAGGAGGCGCTCTTGTCTCGGGCATGCGCAGAACGTAGCTTTACACGGCCCGCTAGTTCCGACTCCGCCCATAGGGTGTCTCTACTGTAGCTACATATGGCTGCTTCTCGGTTTCCTTAAATATCTCCTCCGGGGAATGACAAGTATATGAAAACGTATGGTTTTTGTGCAAGGGGAGACCTGAATGAGATCAATAGTATAATTGAATTGCAGATAATATCAATATTCAATTCTCTGTCCTTTTGCAGTCATGTAATCCAAGTTATCAATCTGTGTAACGATATGGTTAGCCGCAGGGATTTGGGTGGTGCCGATAAAACTAGTTTTTTTGCCAATGTAATATTAAAAAGACCTGCTAATCACTGCACCCCTTTCTCGTGTCTTCATCACGCTGGGAGATGCTTAAGTTGAACTTTAAAAGTCAGCAGGAAGACTCAAATCTTCTGCCTTTTTAAAGGTGGTATGTTTTTGTGACCGTTGTCAATCATTTCCCTCAAATTTATCTCTTTCTTGTTATAAACATTATTCAATGTTCACCTTTCCAGGCTCCATGCTTTCTCTCCGCCAATCTACACACCATTGGTCTGTCAGAGAGTTTGGGTTGCACACTTAAGCTCGCAGCCGACGCTAATGAAATTGGATCGTAGACACATCAGAAGTAGACTTGCTCAAGTCTTTGATTATGAACATTCGTTAAATGATTAAACACGATAAGAATAAAGTTCATTAAAGTACGTATCCTTCTCTGAATAGCCCATGAATCCCAACGAGGAGGGTAGCTATAGGATGCAGGAACTGGAGCCAGTCTACATCGGAAGGGAATGAGGCCTGAAACCACTTACGCCAACATAGACTTCAGACCTCCCGATGCACCCCGATGCCCATTCAATTCAATTCTACTGTAAGTCGTGGAGTGCGTTCAAAGGCACATCAGTACTCATCGGAGCCCAGTGAGTTCGGCCCTGAAACCTGTCGATACACTTTTTTCTTTTGTTGACTTTTATTAGGGTCTTTTGTACAACAAACACCGAACTCGGCACAGTCGCCGGTCATCCGTTCGGGCCCTCTGTGGCCACTAGCAATGTCAAATACAGTTTGGATTTTGAGGATCATTATTTTCATGTAAATTTGTAGTTCATACAATGCATAGGCTTTTGATGGAATGAGGCAATGATAATGGGTGAAGACTAATTGGTACAGTCGCTGCCTGGGTTGCATTACGGTGCAGAGTTGCCTATATATGTATCAGAAGGTCTATACCATAGAGCATTAGATTCCATCGGGGTGTATCGTATCATATTTATGTGGAAAAAGAGTTGGCCATGGTCCCAACACAGCTTACGATTCAACCGGTGCAATTATGCAGATCTCAGGTAGCATTTTTATACTAGAATTCATATAAATATAATTAAGATATATAACTGTTATAGCATTGTAATTCCGATATGAAACTATTGATATGAGACCGTTAGACCTGATCAAATCAAGCCATATTCTCAGTGAAACTTCAGACATGTGAGTTTTACCAAATTCCGAAATTTCATAATTTGAGTGTTTCCGACATATTTTTACGTCTGTATGCGCTTCCGATGCACGTCGATACCCAATGACGATCGGACATGTTCCATCATCTGAGAGATCTATGATTCTGCATCTTTATAGGGAGCTTATCACGGTGCATTGGCGCACGACACACTACATATGTCAGCATCGTAGAAGCTGAACTTCCCTTTCAAAGTCTGCCTTCATCAAAGGTCTTCCAATGAGCTTCCCTTTTGCCAATGTACTACTTACGGTAAGTGTCAATGGCCATGGAAAGATTGTCACAGTAGATCTTAAGCGCCAGATCCACTAAGGCGACCAAGCGAATGCGTCTGCGATCCATGCGACTGTGAGAATCCTATGCGATGATATTCAATATATTAAATATTGTCGCAAGGCATTCGCATGTCCATGCGAACGTCTGTGAACCGCAATTCGCATGGAAAATCGCCTTAGTGGATCTGGCGCTTAACACTTGGAATGTAAAAAGTGCTACAAATAATGATAAAACACTTTGTTTACTTCATGTTCTATCTCCAAATGAATGTGGCACAAAATGAGCAGCATTCACCGGAAACAGTTAAAATAGCATGATTTGGTGTAGTGGAAACTTAGCGATGCATAGGTAGCATTCTCTAATACATGAAAGTTATATAACCCCCCGACCCTCACCCCTCCCCCCCCCCCCCCACACACACACACAATCGAGCACATGAACATGTTATCGCCCGAGATCTCTGTCATAATGCTGGTTGCATCGTGATGTGTGGCGGCTCCTTGGCTTCCATTTTTTAACTGAAAACACATTGGGCTGGGTGGGCTAACCTACTGATTCAGAGAAACCAAAATCACAGCACACCATCCATCAGAGCCTAAATATTGTTTTACTTTTAACTTTTATTTACTCTTTATACCTACAGTTGGTCATTGAAAATGAAATCAATATCGGATGTTCAGCTTTTCTTACCCATGGTTTATGAATACCTGTTGAAAGTGTATTGGGTAACAGTAAACGACTACCCATTGTTTATCAGTGGCCATGAACAACACCCATGGTTTACGGCTTTTTCAAACCCATTATCCGATTTCAAGGAATATGAATTTTAATCACTGACCATGGGTAAGAAAAATGCAGTTTTCTCGCATTCTATCAAAACCAAGGACGATGATCTATGATTTTCAAATGTTAAATTTATACATTCATTTTAGTTTGTGGAAGTTTGAATTAGATGTTTTGGATTCTCCTATGTGCAAAACAACTTTTTAAAATGTTTGAATATTCCATTATATCATGATCGTAATATTGATCTCTGAAGCAAAACAATAACAGAGTGATCACTATTTTCTTTTATGATTAGCCATGTCTTCTATAACACTTGGAAATCATCATATTAGATTTCTATGTAATTGACTTTGGTTTCACTTTTTATTTTACCATATGCCTTTAAAGAGCTCCACATTTACGTTCACCAACAGCTGCTTATATTCCATGCACCTTGTTAAGGCTTATACCTATATTGTATCAGTGATTAAGGCTATCATTACTGTCGCTGGAAAGGCTAGGTAGTGATCAATACCCGGAAAGGAGGAGGTTAATTAAACAAATCATTCATTGATTACCCTAATCAGGACCCCTCATTCATCTACACGAGGTACCCTAGTCCTCCCCTAGGAACAAAAACATCTTCCCACTGTTTTATTGATGACCGATATACAATGTGTAGCGAGAAGCTATTTTATGTTAACATGTGTGTTTTCCTTTCAACATTATGTAATAGGAAAAGAAGCTGTAGGGCAGGATACATTGTTTTTGTTCTATAATTGGGTTTGCTTTTCTCTTAACCTCCTAGGGTCTGGTTGGTAGAACTATGGAGTCGTGATGGTACAATGGGACCTGCGCTGGGAACGAGTCATTCAGATATCTGTGACAATTGCAACCAGAACTGCGACATGAGATTGAAGCTGTGGCTCTGCGTGGAGAGGCACCACGTGATCGTGCACAGGCGTATTAATGGATTAATAACAGCTAGTATGCTGATGGGCAAATACATAGATGATTGTTGAATGATAATTAAGCTGGAGTTGGACTACTGTCTTATCGTTGGACATTATAAGCTGGGCGCGAAACATTTCACTCTCCCCCACATCTACACCGGGCTACCCAACGCTACATATGGATCATCCATCCTCAACCCGCCATATTGCTTTCCTCAAACAACCGGGTGGCTTTTGACTCTCGAATTCTCGGCAACCAGCCCATAAACATCACAACAAACTTAAATATACAAGTCAGACACTAATTTAGACTGCCTGAACTACATATATATTATAATCTTATTATCTTTATTCTTTTCTCACTTAACCAATAATTTGTATATCCAACAAATTCATACCTTCGAAGCTCAATGGCGTACTTTGTATATCATCCAAGATCATAGATAAATTAAGAAAAATGAATATTTATGCCTCTGAATTATGATGATCATTAGACTGATTGATGAATCTGCATGACATAGTACATGAATACAAGATTAGATGAACGAAAATTGATAGACAATGGAAGGCATAATATAGGTATTTTTCAGGTCAATGGTAATGAATATAAATGCATGTCTCATTTGATTGATAACTAACTTCATGTCAAGAAACACCACTTGCTTTCGTCACGGGTATGACCATATGATAAAGAAGCACATGCTTAAGGAGGCACGGGGCCTATGAGGGCGCTCCTTATTACACTTACAACTCGGAGTATCAGTTTTAGAGCTGCCTATCCCCAAGGAGACAGGTAAAGCCTGATGCCCATCTACCGATTCAGGGTTGAGTGATTAGTTCCCATAGGAGTCGGTCGACTTGTCGCAGGCAAATTACGTAACTCTTCGCTCGACCGGCGGACATTAAGAAGATGGGGTGGTGGATATTAGTCCTAAGCAAATCAGTCTACTAATCGGTGGCTCACCCTTGCCTAGCTGTCCTACATCTACCGACTACGGCCGACTCCGTTTGGTGAGACAAATTACCGTCCGTTTGTCGCCGACAAAGGTACATGAATGTTCCGGAATCGCTAGATGGGAATTGGGCTTTAGGAACTAGAACTGGGCAATAACAGGGATGCAACGCTATTCTAAGCATGACAGCTCACCTGTAAACAACAGAGAGAAGGAGACTAATCCAAGATGGCAACCAATTCAGCCAGTTTGTTCACTGATCAATAACCAGGGGCAATTGTGATGATTATCTTCTTTTCATAGAAGCCAACATTACTTGGCCATGATAGGGATGCATAGATTTAAACTTTACAATAGGCTCGTGTTGAATCAGTCGAGAAGCTGCAGATAATGTAAACACCTGAACGTTCTCCGTGGTAACTACCTCCAGACCCTGTTTTTATCACGGTAGGCTAACAGTTCGCCTCCCGGAGTGGAGACCCAGGTCACAATTAGTTAAGGTTAATGGCGTACGCGAGCCTACATTTTATTGCACATTCGCGCATGTTTATTTCCCAGGGAGGGTGTGCTTGTGGGGTGCTACTCTCCATTGAGCCTGGAAGAATGTGCGGGTGAAGGCGGGGAGGTTAGAGGGTCATGCGGAGCAGTGAACTCACACGGCATTCACACTGCGCCACATGCACACTAATACCGCCAATAGCCGCCCCCAAAACGCACTCACCCAATGTCCTTTATGAGCCCGAGTTCCGGCGCTGGGGGCATTGACCACTAGAGGCGCGGCGATCGGGCGCCGTCACGCCACCTAGCCGGGTTCTCGTGAACTAACGCTGCCGTGGCTGGTACCTGTGCACGCGATTGGCGGTAAATACATGGCCGATGGGAACCAGTTACTCGCAGGGATATTGTTGTATAAGAGACCATTAAATACAGGCCGCATTGAGCCCGGACCTCGCGACCTGCTTCAGTCTCACATGTTATTGCCTCAAATTGCACTTGTTTACGCGGCAGCATGGACTTCAGGTCACAGCTGGAAACTGCATCGATTGCCTGAAGCAGCTTCAAATCTGAAGGTACATTGTCATTAATATCAATTAGGGAACACTCATAAATAACCTGTTCGGTATCGCAGGTGAATATTGAACTAACCGATTATAAATAAATCATAAATCTGTCGCTATGTTATGTTGTTGAGTGTGGGCCACAATCTTATATACTCTGCCAAGGTTAGGAGAGGTTGTTTAGACTATCAGTGTGCTGCAAAATTATCCTTTTACTGTAATATATATTATACTGCGTGGCAACTCTGTGAAATGAGAAGGGTTCAAAGGGCTAGTGTCTTACATATGTGTCCAGTTAAATATGACCCATCACGAAAGATGGAATATCTCATTCACCTACTGATGCTTGTTACATTTGGACCCAAGGCAGTTTTCAAAATGACAGGATGACTGGATGCAGGTGGGTTAAAGAAAATGACTATAACCCAAACCTTTTAATTGATATTTTGTATAATTTTCATGCTCTTTCATCATCGAAGATCATACCCTTTGTTTCTAGTTGTGTTATTCATGAGCTGTATACTTCACTTTATGCTACGTTTCCATACACAATAATGACTGGGTTTGTATATGAGTGGCCGTAATCTCCGAGTAGTTGATGCGTAGTAATATCCGAGCGATTAGCGAGGATATTACGTCGTCAACTACGAGGAGATTACGGTCATTCGTATACAAAACCAGTTGTTATTGTATTCATTATCCACCTACAAGATTGATAACAAATCTATTGCAATTAAACAGTGTTTGTAAGCCATTTCGTTCCAGACATCAAAGCACTGTCAAGTCTGGCAGTAATTCGGTGTACATACACCAATAATAGAATTCACCATTAACCTGTACTTTAAGCATGCAAAGTGTATTATTACAGTAATTTCTGATGGTAAATGAGATTATTATGATTGATTCTAAATAATTAGCATTGAAGGAACATTCAAGAAACTTATTTTGAAGTACACAATATTTCAACCTCTTTATGAACAGGACTATTTTTCTGGAATCTCCTGCAGGAGATTCTGACATGCCAGAATCCCCCTGTAGCTAATTCCTAGTGCCCTATAGATTTCCTATGGAGACTCCTTAATCGGTGGGTAATAAACCATCATCCCGACGCTCCCGGCAGTGAATTTTCCTCAAACTGTAAGAGAACGTAGACTTGTTATGACCTTTGCTCCACTTGGCTCCAAATATCCCGGTGACGTAAGACCCACCAAGGTGTGTTAATAAATGGTGTAAACAGGACGATACTGATGTTACAATATATGCTTATCAGGCAATGGCAGCAATGGTTCCTCAACAATAAAAAATATATTACTCTATTGACCATGAATTTAAATATGCAAAACACTTGCATAGAAAAGCAATTTACTGACATTGATTGCGAGTATAAAGATAAATTGTAAACATTTGTGATGTCATATTGAGTATGTGCAATTGCTTGTTCATCACAAGATTAATTTGTTTATACAAGTTTTGAAATACATGAAATGAAATCAATGTATCAATAATCATTGAATAGAGGCCACTCCTTATCTGCTGGCTTTCAGTGTATCATATATCTTCTAAAACGTTGAAATGGAGTCAATTGACAGAAGAATGAGAATTAAGCCCCGCACCCACCAGCGTCGATGTATTACGATAGTCCTCCCGTTACACTACGATTAAACATGACAAGATCGTGGTGTACCATGAGGTACCCGAAGATTCTAATGGTAGCCTATCGGTGTGTATCATAATGCGTCGAAACAGCTTCTTGGAACAATAAAAGTGACCGCAGTAACAATTAGCTCACCATTCCATCAGTGTATCAATGTAGATCTCAGAAAGAATGCAACATATCTTTTTCTTTTTCTTAGTTTTTCTTAATTTCTTTGGTACAGTACTCTCAAGCAACATACTATCGGCCCAGCATTTGCGTTCTTTATTACAACTGAACAAATTGAATGAGTGCAAGTTTACGCCGGGGCCCTGGTTCTTAGGTTACATAAATACTTATATCGCTCGTTAGCACAGTCTTAGCAATCCAAAATTATCACGCCTGACTTCCCCACCCCATTACCCACGACCTGCTACCTGAGGCATGAGAAATATGTCCCGGAAACGTATAGCCCCACAAGCCACTAGGTGGCATCGTGTGGAACCGGATTTGAGCATGGAACGCTGGTCGGCGAGCAAGCCTTCCCAGAATTCCCCTGCAGCAGGTAGTAGTTAGTGCGTTGCTCACCAGAGAGCAGCACATGTCGCGGGTACCTCATTAGAGGCTGCCCCCGCGCCATGCACGGGTCTACATGCGACCCCTGGCGGCAGAGGTGTAAGTGTGGCGCATGAGGGGGCAAACGGAGCTCAATAATTCACCGTACTGAAGAGGTTGCTCCTGGAATCGGAGCCCATGATAATGTCTATTTTTTCATTATGTATCATGATGAACATAATTATTTCTTTTAATAAACACAGCAACGGCCGTGTTATTGAGATGTTTCTATAGTTGGTTTGTGGATGTTCCCCTGAATCTTAATTTCATATGAATGCTTTAGATAATTTTGTACATTTTCCTCCTTTTTTTGTTTGTTTTTTTATACTGTTTTTGCCATGTAATTTCTAAAGGTTTACACCGAAATCATAAATACATTCAGAATGGATAATGTGATCTTGATATCTGATGAATGCTGTACAAAAAGCGTAACATAATCGGTCGGCGGTGCTAAATGTAATAATCGGTGCTTATAATCGGTAGGTACAAAAAGGCCCATCAGGGTGTTGCCAATTTACTAATGCAGATCTTGAGGTAGCATTTTTATTTTTAGATATGAAATACACTACAATGTAAGAAGCATTGCAAGGTTATTAACTTTTTTGTAACTAGTAAACATAAAAGAACATATTTTTTCAGACACTAAATGTTTGGTTCCAAATTAAACAAAAATAATATATTTGAGGCAATTAGACCTAATCAAAGAATACCACAGAGTTGCCTCTATGTTTGATACCTAATTCCAATATTTCAGAGACGCTGGTTGTGTATCGTAGGGACATTGCACAGGCTTGTGATCAACTACCACTATTACTGCTGACCTTCATAAATGATTTTGATTTCAGGCTCTAGTGGGACACTTGTTTGGGATGACTTGTGTCCCCGACCCTTGCCTGCTACATGGTGATATGCCAGCCGACTAGGCGGCTGTTGTAGTTGCGTTGTCATCGTCTTCAATAGAGCTTTTTGTAGCAGAGTTGATACACGTTTTAGAAACAGTTCCAGGCCTTCCACGATGTGCCCCAGAGTTGTTTCCAAATAGGCCATTGGATTTGAAATACATTCCTATGCCTCGTGGATATCCAATCCTAGCGAATCCCCTCTGATGTTTACCACAGGTTCCTGCGAGGATTACTTTTTAGATTTACCTTGTAATGATGACTTCTCCCCTGCTATCTTGTATTTCTTTCCCGTCGGTTCAATAAGTCCAGATTGAAACATTACGGATTTATCATATGATGGATGGATTTTATACATTCAGCATAACAATCTAACTAGAATGTAAAAACAACATAGAGTAATATATATTCCTATATACCCATTGGTGAACAAAACTTAATTTCATAACGCTGCTAGGGGTACAATCATTATGGGTTGTGTACCAAGGGTGACGTTTTCGTCCCAGGCCGATGTTTTTATCACTGGCTGACCATGTGACATCCTCATGTAGGACTGATATAGCAAAAAAACGAAAATACAAAATACACAGACAGTATCAAACCGTATATCAATTAACAAAGTAGGTAATGTGAAGTTTTATTACAATTCATCAAATATAAACACCAACCGGAACGTTGATAAATGAGTCCATTGGCAAGGCATGGAGCCATTGATGGGGAATCAACCATGTCCCTTGATGACGGACTTCGTGTCTAGGGTCCCGGTGTTGAGGGCATGTTATTGTTAAGCACCCCTACGGCGGAAAGAGTGGAGGGTGTAGGTGAAAGGGGCTGAGACAGAGAGGTGGATGAGAAGAAGTCTCAGGACCAGGGTGAATGCTTCTGTGGTGAAGGCCGTCCCCCGGCACACTAAGAAAACTAGGAGCAAATAGGATGTTCATCATGGATGAATGAGCGTGCAATTATAAATGAATAACAATTAAAAGGTTTGGGTTGGATTCAGTCTATGGATAGTTTTCTGTAACCCGTAACCCACTTGCACCCAGTCAACGTGCTATTTCTTCATCTGCCTGAGTCTAGGACCAAAACATATCAAGCACCAGTAGGTCAATCAGGTATTTAATGGTCTTGAGTGATTGGTCATGGTCAGCTGGGTTCACCTCTAAGACCCTGAGACACTGGCTCCCTGCTCTGTTCTAACTATCACAGTGAACAGCATGCAGATGGTAAAGGGATAGTTTTCTGGAAGCACACCGAAAGTTCAATGTGACCACTCTAAACTCTAGATGATGTATTTAGCGTGTGCAAGCATGTTCTAACAAGGTCTATTTGAGCTACAGGGGCCACCACTCCCATAAGACTCCCATAAATGAACAGGGGCCTGTTGAATAAACTAGGATCGTACATGTAGACCCTTTTCTGTACCTCGTACAGGAGTTATTGTTTGATAATATTTGTGTCTGTTCACTAAGACAGATTTTAGTCGTCAATAAGGCCGTCCATAAGTGTTGAATAAGGCCCGGCGTCCACCTACTACGATATGGCACCGATATGGTCTACGATGCACCTCCCGATAAAAAATCTAAATCGCGTCGGAAGGTTACCTGACATTGGGGCAGTTGACCACGTTTCTGCGATTAGACACCGATAAAAAACCCACACAACGCATGGTGGATTGGCTTGTCTAGACATATGTCTATGATTTTGCACCTTCCCGATATGGCACCGATTTTGACATTTTTTATCGGTGCCATATTGGGAGGTCTACGATTCTATCGTAGTAGGTGGACGCCGGGCCTTAAGTTGACCCACATCGTCCCTGGGACTCTATGGCGTACAGAAAAGCGTCTACATGTACGATCCTACGTTATTAAACGGGCCCCAGGACAAAACCTGGGGTCCTTAGCCATGGGAACGATGATGACCTGGGGGAGCGAGGCTGAAGACCTATTGGTTTTTGACGATATGATCTGTGTCTGGAGTGATGTGCCGACCGTAATAATGTCGCCCGGGATGATAGAATGAGACGGTCATGGAGACTTTGTCACAGACAAATAATTTGAAGATTGCAGTAGCAAATAGGAAACTACCATGGCTGCAGTGTCAAAGAGAAGGCCTATCATCAGGTGGTCGGCTTGGTTGCAGAGGTAATGGAGAAGCGACAATGTGATCGGAAGTGCCCGACTGGTCACGTGAAAACTGAGCATTGCAGATCCTTTGAGAACAGCTGAGGCTTGAGGCAATGAAAAAGATGATTTATTGGCCCCATGTCCAATGATCCATGTTTTGGTGGCCAGTACATAGTTTCTTACTGCACCTGGAGATGAGAGAGAATTATCCAAAGCCTGGGGGTTATCACGACCCGCTTGGAAAGACTGATGTTATATTGTTTGTCCACCAAAGTTACACCTAAGCACACACAGCCTTCCAAGTTCTTCCCATATACATCCTCAGTTGTTGGAGTTTGCGGCAAGCACCAGGCCTGCCCCAGGCCTGAAAGGTATGGCCTGTGAGGGGGTGCTGCAGCGGTTTCGTGTCTGTGCTTGATCCTGCTTTCCCCTACCATAGGGGTGGTGAAGGCTCAGGAGCAAGTTACAGTATTCACAGATAGGGCTGACCATAGAACCCACTTCTGACTGGTAGGGGGTGGGGGGAGGCTAGAGAGCGCACCTGGTCTGAGTATTGTAAGCAGAGGGGGGGGGGGGGGGATGCAGATGTACCTGTTTGGACTTGCTATGTTTTCTAGACTTTGTGTCGTCTGTCTCAAGATACAAGTACTCTCGGATCAGGAGATAGCTGTCCTCAAGTGCTGTATTTGGCTATAGCTTGTCCACCCCTCCTGGAAACGTCCCTCTCCCACCTTGGCAAGTACATCCTCGCTGTAGTGCCTCACAGATCTGAATTCAAAGTCCAGTGAGTCATCCACAACCTCACAGTGGTGCTGGAGAAGAAATAGTTTGACGGTCAAGAATCACATGGGCTGACCTGGTCATCAAAACGTCGTATAGTGGGAGCGAAAGCGCAGTGACTGAAGTGCCTTCTGAAGCCATTAGACTTCACGAAGTTCAATCCAATGTCTATCTAGATACGTCAAACAGAAACGTATACTAGTTGACATTTTCACAATTGAGCCAAAAGAAAAACAATAACAACAACCATACAGAAATAGTAATTATATAGAACGTCCTGACCATGCTGTACAGGTCACAGAACAAGATGGTAATTTACGGTTTGTACGGAACGAGGCATTTATGCCGAGTTCCATACAAACCGTAAATTATCATCGAGTTCTGTGACTTGTACAGGCATGGTTGGACGTTATATATTTACTATATACCCAAAATTTAAAAAAAAGTCATTAATTTTATCTACAACAACTGATATGTTAATAAACGTGTTTGGCAAGGTGGTCCGTATTTTAGTGTACGGACCAGTGGTCCGTACAGTATTTTTACGTTACATGTCAAAACGGTACATATTTACAGTAAATACGGCATGGGTATATAGTAAAAAGCTGAACGGGCAAGATGGCCTCTGTGTGTTTGGGACATCTGACCCTACAGGTGAGGTGGTAGAAAGTAGAGACTGTAGAGAAAGTAGAGACTGTAGAGAAAGTAGAGACTGTAGAGAAAGTAGAGAAAGTAGAGAAAGTAGAGAAAGTAGAGAGAGTAGAGAGAGTAGAGAGTGTAAGCCTGTCCAAGAGGTGACGCCCCCGGGTAGCATAATCTGTAAATCTATATAGACCGCTAAATATGATTAGTGTATGAATCTCCTCCTCCTTTTGACGTGACTTGCTGAATTATGGTCAATGTACAGGCGTAGGTCTTTAACCTTTATCAGTGTCTACATATACAAATACACTGGCGATCAGACTGCTGCCAATTTACTCAGCCAATGGCAGCTTCGCCAACGTCTCATCTTCTGGCACTTTATCCTTATCGACCTTTAAATGAATAGCTCCAGAAGCCAATATCCACGCCCCCACTTTTCGAGCTGAGCAAAACATCCTACGTGACGTTACTGTCGTCACTGACCCCTGACCAATGAAGTCAGATGCGTCATGTACTGAGTCCAACTATACTTAGGCCCGGCGTCCACCTATAACGATAGAAATTTAGACATATATATATACCGATATGGCTCCGATGCAAAAAGTTAATATCGGAGACGTACGGGAAGGTGCAAAATCGTAGACATATGTCTAGACATGCCAATCCACCACGCATTGTATGAGGTTTTTATCGGTGTCTAATCGCAGAAACGTAGTCAACTGCCCCGATATCAGGTGACCTTCCGACGCGATTTTGATTTTCTTTCGGGAGGTGCATCGTAGATCATATCGGAGCCATATCGTACTAGGTGGACGCCGGGCCATACATACCTTGTATAAAAGATGCGTCTGTCGACAGGATCTGCAGGGAGTTTCGTGCTTTCAAACCATCTAACCCGGCGTTCAAACTAGATGCATATATATATGCGACGTTTTGAATTTATCACCAACTGACTACTGTCAGCCGTAAATTGCTGAGAACCCTTTACTGTAAACTCCCAACAAGTGACGACTCTTTGAAGGCGGTTTATTTCCATAAAGAGAACGCTTGAGGAAATTATTGGGTTGATGACTATTGGCTAGAAGACTATTGGCTATTGACTATTGGCTAGACTATCCATAGTCATCAGGTTTTTGGTCATCTAATGTAAACTCCGGGATACATGACGTTTACCTTAAATTTATATGGGTGACGAATAATAAATTGAGCACCACCAGACGATCTTCAACGGCAAGAGGCTAAAAGTTATTTTCTTTGCTAACGAGAGTAGAAGACCCGGGAAAAGGTCATACCAGGGTTTGGGTTTGATTTGTCAAAGTATCGTGGGGAAAGACAGTTGTAGCCGACGATCCAAAAGGTATCGTTCACTATGGTTTCATTATTAATCATCGGGCCGGGATACATCGTTCATAGTCTCTTTCACCTCTTCAGTATGGCGAGCAACACGCCTAGGGGTATCGGGGGTGATTCAGCTGAGCAAATAAAAATAAATAAAAGCTTATCAATTCTCTTCCTATGGACGTCAAACGCTATTGACGAGCTCTCGCTGAATGTGTCATCCGTGGAGGTTTCCATCGTCAGGACTTTTGTCCCCAACGAGAGAAATAAAACGACCCCGAAATCGTCTTATTACGTAAGAATATATGCAATTTGTTTCTCCAACCATTAAAAAATCATGAACAGATTGTAGAACAAAAAAACAAATAGGTATTTTAACAACCAGATAAACAGAGATCTAGCAAACAACTACCCTCTAGAGGTATGTATCCAACGAAAGTGGAGAGCAGATAAAAACATGTGCGTAGACAGAACAGTCTCAGGAAGCACGCCCGGAATGCTGGGAAGATGAGTGAGTTTCCGGGATAAGATGCATCATGGGAAACGATATGGCTGCCCCTAATGGTGCAAAATAGCATGGTTTGTCGGCGATGTTGATTCCGGGTTAATCTATTGTGGCATTATGAGTCTGCTTACAACTTGGTATGCGCTCATCTTTAGTTCCTGTCATTCCAGAAGTCTCTTCCAGTCAGTCTGTTTTTTCCTGAATAAAGATAGTGCAGGTTATTTTATATCACTTATGTTCTTTAGACAAGGGTTGATATCATAAATAAGTAATTCGTGTTGTAACAAGGTTGCAAGATTAAAAGTGAAAATTATTGTTACAATGTAATCGGACTTTCATAGAGAGGACCATACTAAGGTCATTATTGAGGCAGGATTAAAAAAAGATAAAAATGTGTTATAAAAGACCGGAAGAATTTTCATGTGCTCTAGGCCATCTCGTTGTTAATCCGTTATATCTTTCAACGTCGGACGGAATTCATTGATGGGGCTCAAGACGGGAAAGCACTCATATTCATCACCTAAAGGTTAGAATGGTCACATAGAGTTTCAGGTTGCTGCAAAAAAACTAAATCTTCACTCTCAATGTACCAACTATGTAGGCGTGGTAGTCCAGTATCGATATCGAGCCTTACAATTGCCATATGCCCTGGCAGAACACTGACTTGATTTCTAAAAATATATTGACATCCCATTACTTTATACACTTATTCACTCGGTGTGCCCTTTTACCGAATACTTGAGTATGGTAAATATAAACATTTCTTATTTTATAATTCAGAAAAAGGAGATGGATATAAATCGCCAGACAAAAGACGTTTTTCCTTGCATTTATCCATAACACAGGGGTACATAGTTGACCTAGCAGCCTATAACCGGGATATCTATTCGAAGAACTCATTTGAAAGTTATCTGAAAGATATACATTGTGACAAATATCATGACCCTATATAGTATACATACGCTCCGATGGAACATCAAACTGTTTTCAGTGTAATAGCATAAATTAAACTGCAAACAAAGCATCATACAGGACAACTAAGAGAAACATTTTCAACTCATCTTGCTATTCTCACGCTTGTATACGTATATTCTATTGTCTGTGAAAATCCTATTGTTTACTCTCTACGTTCAACACCATGAATCAGAAACGTGTTTATGTATATCGGTGCTGGCTGAATAAGAAAACCATTCTACAAATTTACAGACTCTGACTAGCTAAAGTAAAATATATAAAGAAATAATGTAGAACAAATACACAGGATTTCTTAACACTTCAGGAGACACGGAATGATTTCAGTCCGTATTTTTGATAATAAAGTACTGCTGCTACCATACAATATGATTTTTTAGGGTAGGGTTTATTAACTTTGGGCATATAAAACAACGTACTATGTTTGAACATACTACAAAACCCGATAGGAATTTATTTTATTTATGGAAATCGGCCAAAGGTTTCGTTCCTTAAAAGATGTTGATTCCCAATCTCGTTTGTAGCATGTACATCATGGGATCAGGTTGTCTTATATAAAGACTTTATATATGTTACATGTTATCACTGTAAAATAATGAAGAAACTAGAAAGCAATGGTATGGTTATATTCAATAGATAAGCGTGGAAATATAGGGGAAAAAACAATTAAACGGTTTTGGTTATATTTAGTATACAGGTCATTTTCTTTAACCCACTTACACCTAGTACAACTGCATTTGCAGAGTTCAAATGTATCAAGCACCAGTAGGAGGTCAATCACGTATATTAGTTTCTAGTGACTAGTCGTTGTCAGCTGGGCACGCCTGTAGGACACCGATATACTGGTCCTCGACACCTTTCCTAATACTACAGAGTTTTGAGAAGCTATGAGATTGATCTTTGGTATAGATTGTGCTCATCTCTAATGTCGTCATTTCTGAACAACATGGAATAGATACAATTATTTTTGTAATTGCACAACCTATCATAGTGGTAGACCTTATCCTATTTATATTCAAAACCGAAATGCAATCGCGTTTCAGTTTTGACGAGCCTGTTAAGACCAATTAATTAATTTGCCTCTGCCCGCTTTGGCCAATGATTGGAAGAGCTGTAACTCAACTTACATGAATGAATAAAATGTGTTTAAAAGGTGTCAACTTCACCTGAAGCTTTGTCTCAATATTTCACATCGGCATTGCGTTACGTCACTTCAATGACGATATGGAAATTACTGAGGTCTTCCCGATTTGAATTCAATAATTATTTCCCAAATAATTGATCATGGAAGCAACACAATGACACTTCGTATTTGTAAAGAAGATTTCAAAGATTGACATTCTATTTATACTTGGTGTTCACAAGTGAGCCAGCAAGTGCCCAAGGCTCGGCGACTTGGTCGTATTTAACGGTTCTTGGCAGGTTTTAGCAAAGATCAATGTCAGGACCAGCCCTGGATTTTCTGTAATGAAGAAAATTGTAATTAACTAAAGTAATTGAGAAGTGACTGATAGGATGACTCAAGTAATCAACAGAAGCATGGAGAACTGAAGAGAATAAAAGCTGATGTATGCAATTTGAATAACTAGTTTGAAACAAGATGTAATCTATCCTGAACCAATTCTGTTAGAGACGTCATTTAAAGAATAAGTGGTGAGCTATTCAAGTTAGCTAAAATCAGATCATCCCTGACGTACAGTCAAATACAGCTAAATATAGTTAGATGGAAAGCATACTACCTATTTTTCATTCCATATCTTTTATAATTGATAACCTAAGGAAAGTTGATCAATGTAACATAGGATAAATAGACGACAGCGGTCTTATATTGACGATAGGAATTAATGTTAAAAACATGTCTGTTATCTCAAAGTCATGTAGACCAATTAGGGTTAACTGAAGAGTTGATTTTAATGCGAAACTGAGCACGGTCGTTAGGGACTCACTCCTGGTCGCTAGGGACTTCTTCAACCGGTCCCAGTCACGGCCACCCCACGCCACCCTGTCGACGTTTACTTCAACCCTGAGCCGCCAACGAGAAGGAACCACCCACCCGCCCTACAACAACTTTTCAGTCTCATATCTTCATTCTCTCCTACTCCGTAGGGCACATCAATAGCTCCTGAACTATCTCTTATGTCTAATGTATGTTATGATGGACCTCTAAAAGTAATCTCGTATTTTGACTATACTCAATAAATTTTACGTCCATACCCGTGCTTTGTATTAGTCATTGAACTAAACGTGGTGAAGTATAATGGGAGAGAGTAGAGAAATGTGATTACTTGTACCGTCGTCAACTGAGAAGTGCTGCAATATATATGCGTCGTTGAGAACTAAGTGCTCCAAAGTGCCACCACTGTCAAATAGAGTTTTTTTCGCGCGCTATGCGCTGTACAGATTATTAATATCTTGAAGTGCTCAGTGTCACGGTTTTGCTCAGCCAACTCTCATCCAGCATACAAAGAACATGCCTCGAAGACAGGCAGCAAGCGCGCGAAGTATCACGGCTTTGCAGAAGGTCGGAGCGAAGGATACTAAGGCTTCCAAGGTCGAAAAAAGAACGGATGGCATACAGGAGCAGCTGACCGCCATGAAAACGGCCGTCATAAGTATATTTATATCTTAATATAGACTGGAGAGTCTGCTAGGGAAGTAACCTCTTTTCAGTAGGCTCCAGTTGCTTTAGCAAGAAACAAGCTCAAAAAGGTCGAGAAAATTGAACAGCAACTGAGAGACGACCGGAACCTCTACCGGAGCGGGGAGAGTGCTAATGTTTGTCTGAATTTTCCCAGTTAACCTACAGTGCCGAGTGGGGGCTGACCTGGGGCCCGTTGAATAAGACTAGGGCCCTACATGTAGATCCTTTTCTGTACGCCATAGACAGTCAGAGACGATGTAGGTCAACCTCATTCAATACTTATAGGCGACCTTATTGACTGCTGATACTGTCTTAGCAAACGAACTCAAATATTATCAAACGATAACCCTTGTGCAAGGTACAGAAAAGGGTCTTCATGTACGATCCTAGATTACTCAACGGGCCCCTGGTAGTAGTAGGGCCCTTGAGGTTCACAAACTGTGCTGTAAGAACAAATCATTCCTGAGATTAGCCGATGTTCTTGCAAGATTAACACAGTAAATAATAATTAAAAAACACATGCCTGGATACTCTTGAAGTAGCAACCGGCGCAACCCTATGGCTAGCATATACGAGGATCTGGTCAACCAACTACATAGGATTCCAAATATATTCTGAGACCTGCGCAAGATAAAGGCAAAGTACATTCATGAGTATGTTTTTCATATACAGGAGTGTATATAGGACGTAATCAGGATGGTTGATGATCATGAAACGGGCGATGATGTGAAGCCGCATATAATGCAGCACTTCATGGAGATTGGCGAAGTGAGTTTGGATCAGGAGTTTGGAGCAGTGAGTTGTTGGAGCGAGGAAGTATTCAGCTTGGATTTTATTTTTGTTTATTGCGCATAAATTCATCATAGGGATGGTCTTCCATTCATGTTGTATACAGTGTTCTCCATATAACATGTTTTGGAAAGCAGTCTGCATTCTCACTGTCATTAAGCTGAGGTGTACAAAATAAGATTATCCGCATACAGTATGAACTTGCATTTAGTTATTACTCTAGCTATGTCGTTTATGTAATAGATGAATAGCAGGGGCCCAAGTACTGACCCCTGCGGTACCCCATAATATATGGTTTCCCAAGTCGATGCCTTATCTTTAAATTTCACTCGTTGTTTTCGGTCCTCTAAATAGGATCTTTACATTTTGTATCTATCTGTAACTTGTCCACTTTTTTGAGCAACATGTCATGGTGCACACTTTCGAAAGCCTTCCGCAGATCTATATAGATAGCACCCGATGCTGAGGTGCAGTTTGCAAACTAGATCCAGCACCTCCACCCTACCATCCTCCGATCAAAATGTGCGCCTTTGCAGCAGCACAAAGCAGATTCCAACAGGACAGCCAAGAAGAAGCAACAACGCCAGCACCACGCACCATGCGCTGCATTTCACTCGCTTTGAGGATGCTTGCTCCATTCTCTACATCCCGTATTCAATGTACAGATAGTTTCTCACAACTATGAGTTTTATTACTATTCACCTGTTCCGATGTGGAGCAACTCATCAATATCAAATATAGGCCAGACTGTGGAATTGCCTATCATTAACACTATAGAAACATTTAATAAGTTATAGTATATTCAGCCTTGGCCTGATCTGCTCTGACAATATAAAGATTATCAAATATACACTTATCATTCAACGGTGTATTGATATAAAAAAGGACATTTACGATGTCGATGTCACAATACTTGTATCTGAAACACTTCACTCCTAATGCTTCAATCAACTTGAGAACTCATCTAAAATGGGTTATTTTCTATTAAGTTTGATTATTGGTAGCCAGAGTGTTGCAATCATGAGAGTAGTATTATTTTACCCAACGCCCCCAGTCCTGCGCTAGTACAATAACTTGAAAGCAGACTGAGTAAGTATGGTGTTTTATTTCTTCATTATTACACAGTGGTAAACTGCTTAAGTTTAGAAGGATTCAAATGAATCCTTGTGCACGTGATCTAGCTGGATATCCTGTATCATCTAAAATTCAATAACTTGTAATTATTCTAGATATGAACATTTCTCATATTACATTCAATCAGCCAACTTTTCTAAAAACGAATGGCATGATCGAGAATTCAGTCTGGATGTTGAAAACAATTTGATGACATCTGAAAAGGGGTATTTCATACAAAAGTTACGAGATGCAATATGTAACGGATATATGACTAAATGTTATTAGAGTGAGAAACTAATGGATAGAGAACATAAGAGGATTTTGTAAAAAGGTTCCAGCGTGAAGCAGTCAATGTCGCCCTCGCTGCGGCTCTCCTCCTGGACAGCTCCGATGAGCATTGAGTCTTCATAATCCTCGTTTGGGGCAGGAGGGCCGTGGATGAACTGAACTCAGGAAAAACTACTGATGACTGTGTCACCCACTGTGCACTGCACATCTGGGTGGCGACCACTATACTGGACTGCCATCTCATAATAGCTAACAACGACGACATCGACCCTCCCTCTGACCACGTCGTAAAAACACGTGATATCACAACTGCCACGCTTACCAGGGACCTGTTTCAGTAGTTTTGTGACATGTCTAGATGGCGTCTGTGACAGCGTACGGACAGATCATACGACTGCAATAAATGACATGTGGAATTTCACTAACTTCCCATAGGAACTAAGTGATGACACTTCAACACGAGTAGGGGATACATAGAACCTATAATCATTCCAAATATGAAGAAGATTGGCACCTCTGACTCTCTGATATTTGCTAGACTTTTTCCGCTGTTGCTTGCACTGTTAGTGCCGCTGTTGATGTCTGTCTAGGCCTAATGTCACGAAACTACTGAAACAGGTCCCAGATGTACGCCCACGGGCCGTAAAATCGTCGGCATAGTGGTTAATATGTGTGGTTCTGTACTTCAATCTAGGCAGACGTAGTTCCACACCAGAATGGTCCGCTCCTTCATTGCAGCAGTGGCTCCTGTGGCCTGACACAATAAGCAGCTACAAGCAGCGCGGTCCTTGGATTTCTGCAGCGACCACCACATCAACCCATTTTCGCATTTCGCTCCTGGAAGCCAGCCTCTACACACAGACTTTGGCAGATACTTAGTAGAAACCGAACGAGAGTTAGACTTGACAATGTCTCTGGTCAGGTCTTCTTCTCACTACACTCGGCTACGCCTCGTGTAGTAACACACGACCTTCCCGTCGTGGCATAGACATTGACAAGTCTCACTCGAGTTCGGTTTCGTATTTATCCTACCCCGTCTATGCTTTTTATTACCGTACTAAAAGATAAATATTGAGTCAACGACCAACAGAACTTTTTTCATAGTAGCTGACATCCTGCTCTCTGATTGGTCAATATTATTATTACTCTATAGTGGCATCAGAAAAACACTTCATGTCACGGCCTGCCACATAAAATTTCCCTATGTTAAGTCTATGGCGGTTTTTTATTAGGGGTAGGATAAATAGTTGCCAGTGGCCACCCACAACTTCATCCCCGGACCCCGGACATGGCTACCTGACAATGAGAGCACCTGAATGACGTCCTCTGCGGTGCTGCCTGTCTGAGTCACCATGCAAAGTTCTCGGCGGTGGTCACCTCTCCTTCCACACCATATCAAGACATTCTGCAATGCGGCTGTGACACTTGCTCGCTGCTTCATCACCTCCTACAGGCAGCGAAGCTCTTAGAAGGAAACCTACGAGATGAAAATAACTTGGTCCATACTCCATCGAGTTTGACTGCAGAGTAATTCACGAAGCGAAGCTGAGTGAATTACTCTGTGGTCAAACCAGGTGGAGTGCAGATCAAGCTATTTTCATCGAGTGGGTTTCTGATTTTACCTCACCCCATATAATATTGTTTATTGATGAAATGAATCACCCAATTAGCCATTGAGTATTGAGTACACGAACCTCATGGCCGTGGAGGACGAGTTCCTAATGTTAAGCCTATGGAGAAAAATACCGGGGTGAGATAAATTGCCTTCTTCTGCTATCTTCGAGCATCGAAGCTTCTAGGGCCCGCAGCATGGACCTGGGGCCTGTTTAATTTTACACCCCGACGATACTTGAAGTTCCGAGGAGAGGTCGTGGGAGGGCTTGGGTTTAATAATTCGATTCATCGTGGGGAAGGGCAGTTGTGCCTGACGATCCACGAGGTATCAAGGCTCCCCAAGACTGACTTGAAGGTGTATTCTGTCCTGGGTCACGATCGAGGTCACTCGAACTAGACTTTGACTTAGGATTTCACTCCCCATGGACGACAGGGATAATTAAACGCGTTTGACGAGCTATCGCTGAAATGTCGTCACTCAAGAGACCTCAAAATTAAAGACCCCCTGGACGGGCCCCGACACCCTCCACAGGGTGGAATTCCTACACATCGCAACAGGTGGCCTCTTGCATGTGTCATCTTCAAAGACGATTCGATGCCACTTCCATTTTTGTCTCCTGCATCCCGGGCTCGATTAACTCCCCGGTCACAACATTGTATGTCTCCTCTACATGCGGCCGCTCCCTATATTACCATTCAGTGGCTTCGTCCTTCTAGATGCACTTTCATCGGTGTTCGGCTGAAATTTGGACTACATGTATATATATATACTCTATATACCTTGCTATACCCTGAATACATATTTTCACCAACGTTACCTGCGCCTCTCGTCCTATTTATGACGAGTATTCAAGTTTAAGTCAGCAGGAGGCGCCGTGCGAATTGCAAAGGGTAACAATGTGTGCTGCCATCTAACATCGCTTCACAGAACTAGAGGACCAAGACACGTGGCGCACACGTCATCGAAATATGCACGCCGCCTCAAAACTCAGACACAAATTGGGTCCCACTCTCTCATATCGCATTTCTTCTTCGTGTTTTGTTAACGCTCATTCATAGGGCTGAAATTGGGAACTATATACTCCGTATACCTTGCTATATCCAGTATACTCACATGTTTTCACCGATAATAAATGTTCCTAACTGCCGCTGCGCCTCTTGTCATATTTATATATTACTTTGCATGCCAGGGGATGTTCCAGATACCCTTTTTTTCTTTTACTGTATTCTCCTAGATGATAATGATGATTTGTATTCTCTTCGGTAGCGATCTCTAGCCTATTGGCAACAGGTGATGCCTTTAGAAATCGCCGAGCGTGGCCGGGTGATGCCTTAAGCCATCATTTTCCAAGACTTACAAAATCATAGTTGATATCTAATAATTTATGAAATAATAAATCAATAAAGTTGAAAGTTGTACAGAATTTAGGTATACTGCTGACTTTGATATTTCTTAAATAACCATTAGATATCATCAGAGATCACGTGTTACATCACGTGATAAAACAATGCATATGTTACGATTGGCCTGTATTAATATGACCCGCCCGCTGGAGGTAAATACCAGGCCATATGTACGGGCATAGCTTTGCCATCGGCACCCGGCTAGAATATTTACGTTTATAGAGAGGTTGATATTAGGTAGATCATAGTATATGCTTGATCGTGAGTCTTTTCATGTTTGTTATCAGTCTCTTATTGATTTTACACCTTGAATATCTCTCGAGAGAGGGTAAAAATAACATGATTGCGTGTTGACGTAGACCAAGTAAAAGGCGATGGTCCTGAAACTTAGGTATAAATAGTAACATCCGAAGCTCATGTCTCAGACAGCTAGAAGATGTCTGCAGGCAATGCATTCATATTGTTATACAGGAGATCACGAAATAAACTTGAGACGGCAAAATATCACGCAAGGGAGACAGCTCATAGAATGAGGATGGGGCAGCAATCTTTGAGTGATGTGTGTGATCAACCGCTCTACTAAACAGCACTCTGCTGAACACCTTTAAGATCCGTTATCATATGTCTGTGCACGAATGTCTCACACTTACTGGCCAGCTGTACGGTTTTCATTCTGCACACTGGTACGAATTATTTCATGTGTGCACTCCACACCACGTGACTTGTTTAAAATGGCGTTTTAAATTATTTACAGGTATCTAACTGCAAGGAGACATAGTGAGTGTGTCTGAATTACTTGGGCGGGAATATTCACCGAGTTCGAAGAACAAGATGAAGATTCCCGACTTAAACCAACTCGGAATAGATTTAATACTGGCACATCAATCATGTCTTCTTATACTATCCGGCAGATACACGGACATATTATCTTGAATATGGGGAAGTTATACGATTATTGTCTAAAATAGATGCTATCATGAAAGGAGTAAAGTTAATCAAAACATCGTAGACACAATATAATGCATCATCAAGCCTAACATATGGAGTTATGCGTAAATGTTAAGGGTGTACCCTTTACTGCTTCCATCAATTCTTTCTAAGCTTGAGGCCTACTGCAGTTTACGTTTTTCATCAAACTCAGTAATAGTAACCACATGAGATAATTCTACTTTGAACCAAAAATTTCTCGATACAGACTAAGTTGCAGATATCCACACTTACCCTATTACGCGAGCTGAAAAGGTGGCTTCCTATTTTATATTTTATTCACAATGATTTCTCTTCTGTGTAGTTTTTATTCCAAAAGCTCAGGCGCATGAATACATCAAAGGGAATTATGAAAATATAGTTCCTCACGTCCCTCTGAAGGTTCTATCTTCAATCGTACTCTTACCTTACTTCTCCTTTTATGTTCGGTTTTTATAACTGAAGGTATTGCCGACGGGATCAAATAAAAGGACTTCTGACAAAGGTGGACAATGAAATACGCTTTGTAAATGAGATAATGAATTGAAGGTTTCTACAGTGCATGCTGCCTTGTTCTTCACGGGTGTATTGACTTGTCTCAGTGTACGATGGGTTCTACCTCTGTGACATCAAAAGACACAGCCTGAGAATGAAATGTCCTAAAGTAGGGTAGGCATGCGCTGGTCAGAAATACGAAATATATATCCTTATCGATGAACATTCGGGTATGAATTGATGCTGGGGTTACCAAGCGAAGAACTCAGCGATTTCCGAAATCGCAAACATAAACATGGCGTGTATGTGAGGTTTTTTGTTTTTCATAGTTCACCTGATCATTGCTTCAGTAATGCTCAATCATGTATGGGAAATATCATTATGATATGATAGCTCACGTATTCGCTATATTTCTTTAGCGATTCCGGGAATCTCTGCGTTTCTCGTTTGGTGTGTCCCCAGTTAATACCTCGACCTAGGATTACAACATGAATGCATTACATTGTGTACACATTACGGTATATATGCTCATTATATTTTTTTTTCTTTGGGGGGGGGGGGGGGGGGGAATAAGGCCCGGCGTCCACCTACTACGATAGAATCGTAGACCTCCCGATATGGCACCGATACAAAATGTCAAAATCGGTGCCATATCGGGAAGGTGCAAAATCGTAGACATATGTCTAGACATGCCAATCCACCACGCTTTGTATGGGGTTTTTATCGGTGTCTAATCGCAGAAACGTGGTCAACTGCCCCGATATTAGCTGACCTTCCGACGCGATTTTGATTTTGCATCGGGAGGTGCATCGTAGGGCATATCGGTGCCATATCGTAGTAGGTGGACGCCGGGCCTTAGGCAGACAATTATCGACATTGGAAAGACCTTCTGATTTCACGGTGTGTATAACAAGGTCAACTAGGTTACACACCTATAGTAGAGAAAAAGCACAAAAAAAGCTGAATGGAATATATTGTGTAGAGGTCAAGACGTTTAGGACAGGGTAAACAGGTCAAACACCTTTTGTAGAGAGAAGGTGAAAGTAGCTGATGACTAGAGGGGAAAGATCAGCATCATGCCTTAGGTGGTGTACTGAAGAGCCGCGAATAGATCTGGGCAATGAGAGCTCCAATTCCTTTTTGTTGCGTTGCTTTCTTTTATTGTATCTGAACGAATCCCACCTGCATATTAGGTACAGTATATTTAGTTTTGAACAAAAAGTATCTTTTTAATAAACCCACTGCACTTCATCTTTAAAAACTATTGCTTATCTGCGATGGTTCAAACATCAGGGCAATGACTTCCGTGCATGCATCATGTCGATCAAACAAACCAGGACATTCCTTCCACGCATTGACGCGTCTTGTTATTTCCGTCAGTCCGCCTCCACAAAGAGCAACCCACGTGGCCAACACGTGACCGGCATACGCGTTTCTCATTGGCTAGATTTCTGCTTAAGGTAAGTGCAGGCAAGACTGGAATCCCGAGTAGCACATACTGTTACAACCCTGGCATCTCTAAGAATATTTCTTGTCTTTCCCATGTGTTCTTACTGTTGCCATTACAAATATAAATTACCAGTCTCTTGAGAATGAAAAGAGGTAAATACAATACGATAGTAGTTGCCAAGGTAATGGGTTTTCCATTGGTCGTCAAGACCCTCAACGATTTTCGTTTCCTTCCACTTATTTTAAAATGAACGTATATATTTTGTTTATTGTCAGAACCTGGGGCCTGTTGAATAATCTAGGCTCGTACATGAAGATCCTTTTGTGTACATCGTACGAAGTTTTTCGTTTATTACCCACCTATTAAGGAGTCTCCATAGGGAATGTATCGGGCACCTGGAATTAGCTACCCGGAGATTCTGGCATGTCAGAATCTCCTGCAGGATATTCTGGAAAAAAAAGTCCCATCCATAATGAGGTCAAATTATCATGTACTTCAAAATAAGTTTCTTGAATGTTCGTGCAATATTAATTATTTATAATCAGTCATAATAATCTCATTTACCATCAGAAATTACTGTCATAACATGCTTTGCATGCTAAAATCATGGGGAAATGGTAAACTACATTATTGGTGTAAGTCTACACCGAATTACTGACATGCTTGCCAGTGCTGTAGTGTCTGGAACTAAATGTCTTGCAGAAACTTTTTATTGCAATAGATTTGCTATTAATCTTGTAGGTGGTTAATAAATACAATAACGACTGGTTTTGTATACGCGTGGCCGTAATCTCCTCGTATTTGACGACGTAATATCCTCGCTAATCGCTCGGATATTACTACGCGTCAACTACTCGGAGATTACGGCCACGCGTACACAAAACCAGTCATTATTGTGTATTTAATGATATCCAAGATTGTTCACTAAGACAGTCTTATCCCTCCAACAAATCGTTCATATGTGTTGAATAAAGTTGATCCACATCGTCCCTGGGTCCCTTGGCGTACATAAAACGGTCTCATGTAAATAGCCTATATTATTATATACCTATGCACAAACTCACCATCAATACTGAATGCTGCTAGGGTTACAGTAATAAAATCATATAACCATGGTACTCTGTCTAGCTTAGTACGCATCGCCTTTGGAATTGACATACAGAGTGCTTTGACTGACATATGGAGTGCTTTGAACAACATATGGAGTGCTTTGAAAAATAACGCAATCTGATTGGTCGAGAGACTGAAGCACTCGGCTGGGCTAAAAATTAAAAAAAGACGGACGTCCTCGAATCGCGAGTTTGAGTTGTGTTATGAACGGCCTTGAATGAGTAAACGAGTGCTTACCGACTAGATATCGAGGTATCTATCATTGGACATTCACATGATACAGTTTAGATAGCTTAGAAATGGGAAATTAATCGATATCAAGAAGGACTGACAGTCCACTCTGGCGCTCTGTGTTGTCAACGTCACTTTGGCTACCCTAGTTCCCGTGTCGGGACACTGCGCAGATTTATTTCGTATATCTAAGTTTTCTAAGCTGTATATCTAAGCTATCTAAACTATATCACATGATTGTCTCACGTTAGATACCTCTATGTTTGGTCATACACTTTTAGACAAGATCAAGTTGAAAATCTTCTCCGACGTTTGCTTCCAGGTTAGGAACAAGCGAGTCCTGTATTGTATTACATTAGTTTTAATAGGCACCCAGCGAAATCTCTTCTTGAACGTCCGGGACCAGCGAACCTTATGTACACACACACACTCTAAAACAAGGGGTCTCAGCGAAATTATATGAACGTCACTCTCCGAATCGTAGCCTCTGCTAATCAATAAGCGTGTGTATAACAGAGGATCTGTTCGGAGAGTAAGCAAGGCAATGTCCACTCTCCTAGCAGATGTTGAGTTTGTACAAGCTTGCCGCACGAGGGATCGTATAACAGAGCATGTGTTTGGAGAGTGAGCAATGCAATCGCCATAGTAACAGATCCAGCATGTATCACAACTACACAACGTCTTTGGCGACACTGTCTTGTCGAGTGAGTGGTGGTCTATGGGCGATTACGGTAAATTCTGACGATTTTAATACATTTGAAGGCATATAATAATAGAATTACGACGTTGTCGCTCGTGTATGGGGACTGTACGCCTCGGTTTGTCTGACGGTCGTACTCACCTCGGCCTACGGCCTTGGTGAGTACGACCGTGTGACAAACCTCGGCGTACGGTCCCCATACACGAGCGACAGCATAGTAATTCTATATTATTGAACAGGTTCCTGGGGTCTTTGACGTGTGGAGGAGGTTACATGTGTACTTTCGATCGTGTTAATATATATGTAAGCATTCCATCGTCGATTTTGTGTACTTTCTGGTATATCATATTTGATTGAAGCACATCCGACATAGTATAAATGATCAGACCCTGTTTCTCATTTTGACACCTATATATTCGTTTCAGCTATAATAAGAGTTGTTAACACTTTCTAGATGCTATTTGATGACTAACCACAAACTTCAGTTCCCTCCTTTGCTCGCTCCATAAAATTGTGTTTATATATTAGCAGGACAGGTTTCAAGTAGGGAGCCGGGGCCTTTTTAATATTGAAGGAATGGAAGTGCGCACAACGGAGACCTCCATGCAAGCATGGACGACAATTTCGGCGAGCGCTCATGAATGGCGTTTAAGTACCTTTATCGTTCATATATAGGGAAAGAAGTCATCGTTCGTATAGTGTCATACGATTCACCCGAGGACAAAATAGGCCTGAAAGACAGTTTGGGGTAGACTTAAACGTGTGTTTGCAAATACTGCAGATAGCGCCCCATAGTGGTATTTTCGTTGACTAAGTTCACCACTTGAAATATATGAATTTAAGTAAATATTTCAGGTATCTTCCATCTAATACTATCAGTTCATAACAAATACATTTCTGCTGGTTTGAATCTATCGATAATGGTGCACTTGTTGTTTCTATTTACCCCCAATAACCCAAAGAGTGTTGCCTGCTAGGACAGGTGCAGAAGGCTATAAAGGATGTGGTCCACCCTAACGATATATCTTTAAACCCGAATAGACGATACCTCGTGTATCTTCGGCTACAACTGAGCTTCCCAACGACAAAACAAGTTATCAAACCTAGGGTGAGTTTTTAAAAGAAGAAGCGATTGAAAAAAACCACGATCTGCTGGTATCCGCTAAGTGTCTCTAAAAGCATTGCCGCGCTTGATGTGACAGCTGCCTCAGCCGTTATAGCTTACATGTTCGCCAACAATTAACAAGACAAATATGATACTAAATCTCAAATTAATTTACGGATATATCAGCCATTGACAGGGAACATAAGTGGCAGTGTTCATAGCGGTCAACTACATAGACAATAATCGATGGTTTTGCGGACAGGCGGCCGTAAACCACGAGCGGTTGACGCGTAGTAATACACGAGCGCTAGCGAGTGTATTACGACGTCAACCTCGAGTGGTTTACAGTGCCTCCTGTCCGCAAAACCATCGTTTGTTGTATTTATTATACAACAATAGGGACTATTTCTTTGCTCTATAGCGCAAAGGGACTATTTTCCCCGTATACCATGGTTTTGAGGCCGTATACCACAGGTTTGAATCCGTATACCACAGTTATGGTATCTGACAGGTTTTATATGATGGACTGTGGTTTACTGAGTCCCCATACACTTTCAAAGGGGGCTTTGCATACGATGGATAATAAAGGTATTTCTAACGGTACCCACAACGGTGGAGTCCAACATGACCACCAGCACTCGGCCTCACTCTCGCCCACACTACAGCTGAAAAAGGATCCACCCTCCCACCTTCATCATGAAAGGGCACCGACATTTATCACGGTATGTAATGATGGCCTGGCATATATATATAGACAGGTATTAATTTTCCAATAAAGCCTCCCTCGTCTGCCCTATATATATTCCCATTTTTAGATTGCATGTTACATTATGGTGAGAGACAGATGGTATTTACTTACGGTTGATAGTTCTCCAAGCGGGACATAACATATCATAGTAACTTAAAAAACACTTCTAGTGACTGATGAAATACGAAGAACATGCAGTTAGAATACTGTTGGCTGTCTTTTTGGCTGTAATTATGACAACTGAAAATGATCTTTTAAACAAACGAAGGCCGGGAATCGCAAAGTATTCTAGTCACTGACCACTGTTAACTATATAGTGAGAAAAACAAATGCAACTAGTGTTATAAGCCCTTAAACGTTACGTTCTATAGATAGATTGATATGCGAAGGTCTATACTGAATGGAATATGATGTTTTAGTATGCAGACGTTATCCTGATTTATTTATTTCATGATTTCTAATCTTTGATTACCGGATAACCTCGACTTTTGCGGAAAATGAAAAACGGAAACACTAAAAAGCCTAATCTAAAGGTAATTTAGACTTTGATTTTATTCTCCAAACCATTCCTCAAATAGAGAAACGAATTTATGTAAATCATTTCCATAACTATGTCAGAGGGCAAATGCATGTTCAAAGGAGAGGAGTATTTTATAGTATAAAAACTGGATATATGCTATTATACCCTGACACAGCTGTAAGGATAATGCATCCCGGCTGTTTTGTTGACATCCTAACAACAGAAATTATGAACTTAAACAAATATGAATACTCTTTTCTGTTCGCCAAGGAGAACCAATGACGCGTTGGGCTAGAATTATCAATTTTCTTTTTAAAAATTTGTATTTTAATCTGTTATACACAACAGTTTATCGAGTGAGTTAATGTAATATGCTGTTGATACAGTCCCATTATGCTTAGTTAGACATGAAAATTGTGAAACAATTGGGTGGTCACCGTTCAGGATGATGAAGAGAATGTTATGAGAAGACAATGACAGGTCCTGGGACCTAGGCACGATGATAACCCTTGTACTAGGTACAGATAGGGCTTTTCATGTAGGAGCCTAAATTATTCAACTGGCCTCATTACCTGATATCTGTACACTGCGTTGAACACTGTCCATGCAGTGGAAAAAATGTTTGTTCGTGTTGATCTTTTACCAAATTTCCTATTCTATCAATTAGCAGTTATGAACAAATTCATTTATGGCATACCCCAGCCATTGGCAGGTCCGGCATATGTATGTAAGTGATCCGGATTTGGACTGTCGCTGTTCACCAAAATGACGGACCAATTTGCTCTGCTGACCATGCAGAAAGCTGACCTGAATTTGTTTTCAGTATTTGTGGCGCTGAGATCTGAGATTTGATTCCTCTGGATTCGCTTCTTCTATCCCTCATCATGTAACACTTTCATGTAAGACTCTCGAAAGTAAAGGCTGTTTCAGATCTAAATAACTATTGTGTTTTTAAGTGTGTTTTTTTCGGTATTCAGACAAAACATTGGGAATGTGTACTTATCGGCCATGGAGTATTGTGAAATAATACTCGATGGGATATAATACAATAAATGTTAGCCCATTAGTCAGCGATAGCTTTGTGAAACAATCTGAACTGCACTCGATTTAGGGTCACTGGAAATTTGGCATTTCTTTTGGTTTCCTACCTTTATAAGCTCAGTCAGCTTTGCATCGTGAGGTTACTCCATAACTAAAACTCATGGCATACTTTCAGTGGCTATGGATCGCAATGCAGTTCCTTCTTAACATTTTGTACCTCACTACTCACTGCGAATACTATCGTTAAACTGGATGAGTTTTAATCTTGGCCACCGTATGCCACGACTGGAGTTTGGCATAGTGACTTCATGAGGGGAAGCCGAGTGAAGTCCGGAGCCAAAACTTCAGGAGTGGAATGCGGTGGCCAAGATTAAAATAAAACAGGTTTTGATTTTATCCTACCCCATCTCCTCGATTTTGGAATATTACGTGATAACAATTCTGTATGCCACTAGTGGCATATAAAACTCTGTATGCCAGTCAGCGTTGCATACGGAATCTCAGTGTTAAGCCTTTGGGATTTTATATTAGGGGTAGGATAAAGTGTGCTGCTTCAGGTGTAGCAGTCTTATCATACAGGCAAGGTACTTCATGTTTTCTTTAAGATGTTCAAAGGGTCGCCTTTGGGTAGGCCATACAGATTGCTTTCAACATAACATAACGCGATCCGATTGGACAAGAGTTTGATAGAAAAGGTGCGGCGGCAAATTTACAGAATGGCGGACGCTTCCTCAGCTCCCTGTAAGGTGCAACCGTGTGTAACAACGTGATATTGAGATATCTAACATGAGGTAATATTGTTGAACAGTTTATATAGCTTAGATAAAATAATTTTTTTGCACCGCCAACCCAAATCCGGGAACGCGGTAGGTAACAAAAAAAAATTGAAACAACTTATATAGCTTAGATATGCAAGATCAATCGATAACAAGTGCTTCTGCACTACCATGTTAAGCCAAATGGCATCAACAATTCAGAGACCTCATTGATTTGACATGTCTGTGCATTGCCTGCTATGGATGTCTATTAATTAACTTGTTCTGATTGAATGATATTGCATATTTAAGCCATTTAAACTGTATTAGGTGATTGCCCCACGTTAGGTTCCTTGATGACGCACCCCTCTGGTATTCTGTGAGAAGAATTCTTAACGAACTAGGCTTAGAGCTTCGAGAATCCACTGGCCTGCCTCCCGTGCTAATCACGTACATCATGTATATTTATATATATAAGCAAAACGTTTAAATATTTTGACCCCTACCCCTTCCCCCAATAGTTTTCTACACAAAAGAACAAGTAGCACAATTTCCAAAATCTCTGACACCATCAAACTACCCTGAGAGTGTACGTACTTTAGGGATGGCCCTTTATCCATCGGCTATATTTCAAAGTCAATGAAAAACTTCATGAATGATTATTTTATACATGTGTAAATTTGTATCCCTTAATTCCTATTCCTATTACCTCTACTCCTGTGTCTAAAAGGAATACTACAAGAGTTACTCTTTTCTTTCTGATTTTTCTAGAACTATTCCTTTGTGACATTTGAGTATGCTTTCGTTGTTCCTAATTAAAACTGGATTGCAATCAGCAACTATAATTTTTTACACGATTTCTTCTAGTTGTTCTAAGATCTCTCAGACATCACCTGTGAACCTCTACCACAGACTCAAAGAGAAAAAAATATCAAATGTACTTTATGAAAACGCCTGGAACGTAAATGCATTCAAACTATAAGTAAATTCTTCATAAACATGTCTGGGACAGACGCCAGCTCTTTCACTTCCATTCATCTGTCATATATGATGTAGATTCATTGCTCCAAACAGTGTACACGGTAGACTCTGAGGTCGCGCTCAGGGGACGTGTAGCGCCCGCACTCGCTTGCGGTAGAAAAGGCGACACTAACGAGCGGCACTACGAGCGACACCACGAGCGCGCACAGAATGTCAAGAATTCAGATTATCATGAAAGAAAAACCCGTTTCTATTTGCCGATTATTCTACACAGATCTGTAGTCGAGAACCACCATTTTTGGGTAACTGACGCCAGATCGGTGAATGGAAATTAGAACTGGTGAAAATGGTTAATGATTTATTTGGTATAGATTATGTATCAAGGACACAACCGACAGATTTTCTCACAGAAAATGTGTGTAGCTGGAAAATACAGTAGAAATATTGCATACTGCACCCTCACTGACCAACAGTCCGTGGCACTACCAACAGACTTTATGGGCTCCCACAAATCTCCGCGGTGTTTCGGGGGTAGGAAACGAGGCTTAAACTTTTGTGAATTATACAAAACACCATCTCCTAAAGTGGGGTTTCCATTGGATGATAAAAATCGCAACGATTTTGTTTCATTTCGCAGAGGAAATCGAACAACAACAAGAAGCATGCTACAAGATGAGTTTGACAACTTATTTCATTGAATGGAGCGCACAGAATGTCTTGGTGTCTAACACAAAGAAAACCAAAATGTGTTATTATTATTATATACCTATGCACAAACTAAGTGTAAATACTGACTGTTCCTAGGGTTATAGTAATAATATCATATAACCAAGGTACTCTGTCTAGCTTAGCACGCATCGTCTTTGGAATTGACATACGGAGTGCTTTGACCGACATACAGAGTGCTTTGAAAAATAACGCAATCTGATTGGCCGAGAGGCCGAAGCACCAGGCTATGAGGGAAATTCAAAAATTGCGGACATCATCGATTCGCGAGTTTGACAATGCGATATAAATGGCAGATTGTGTAATGCATAGGTATCAAGGCGTCTGGCATGAGCTCTTTATGTGATACAGTTTAGATAGCTTAGATATACAAAATCGATCGAGATCAACATGCACTGACAGTCCATTGTCCCGCTCTGTGTTGCCAACATAAAATTACGTTGGCTACCCTAATTCCAGTGTTGGGAGACTGCGCTTATTTTATTTTGTAAATCTAAGATATCTAAACTGTATCTAACTGTATATCTAAGCTATCTCAACTGTATCACATAATGGGTATGGTGGCAGACCGCTAAATGTAAATTGGCGAACCTTATCCAATAAAAAAAAAGAAAAAAAAAGAAGTGTCTCACGATAGATACCTCGATAATTGGTCATTATACACTTTTAGAAAAGTTCATGTTGATAATCTTCTCCGACGTTCGCTTCCACTCAAGTCAGCATCACCACGGCAATGCATCGTGTCCACTCTCCAAGCTTGCCGAATGGGGGAGTGCATAACAAAGGATGTGTTTGGAGAGTGAGCAATGCAATCGGCATAGTAACAGATCCAGCATGTATCACAACGTACACAACGTCTTTGGCGGCAGTGTCTTGTCGAGTGAGTCGTGTTCTCGGTTAGGCTCATGGTCGTACTCTCCTCAGCCTACGGCTTCAGGGAGTACGACCGTGAGCCTAACCTCGCCGTACGACTCCCATACACGAGCACAAACATAGTAATTCTATAGTATTGCCCATGTAAGCGGAACCCAGAAAGAAACCAGCATATCTATGTTGCCATAACAATAATCAATAATATTGATTCATAACCCCATTTAAGCTTGGAATTTGACGCTTCCTTCGATTCCGACAATCGCGAAAGATAATAAACTAACTGCGAATACAATTTTTCAATTTCGGAAAATCAAACATTGTATGACTATTAAGGTAGCTACAAGTTTTTGTTTTCTAGAAAGGCTATCCTGCATGTATTTGAATATCTCACCATATTTATGGACTAAGCCAGCAAGCAGAATCTGCGCAACATGTATACGCCGGTCGTATACATACGTATATAAAAAATAAAAAAAAATAATTGCCACCCCCTCCCCGCCAGCCCCTGCCGCCCCCTCTGATGTTTGACAAGGCTTATACAGCTGGAGAAGTCCTAGTCCCACTGGTCCGCTGCCTCCCACCCCTTTGTGTTGGGAGTGTCTCTCCCTACACTTTCAGTGAAGCCCTGCTCCCCGGCCGCGTGTGAATACGGCATGTGAATGCGGCGTGTTAATGTGGCTGCCCTATAGAAGAGCAGCAGGGGAGGTTGGGGTCGGCTGGGTTAGGCGGGGCTTAGGCGGGGGATAGGCTGGGTTTAGATGGTTTCAGGATTCAACTATAGGCTTGAACAGGGCCTAGACAGACCACACATAGAAATGGTGTTTTAAATTAAAATATATTAAAAAAACGCTGGATTTATATGTGTATCTAATGAAGAGATAATAAATAGGATATTAGAACAATTTTATAATAAAAATTGATAATATAACATTGGATTTTCCATATACCAAGGACTTAATGACTAATGTCAAATGAAATATGCTACAGTGGTGTCCCCAAGTGGCAGAGATTGGAACTATTGGGTATTGGTGTAAATACAACAGAATCAGGCGTATGAAGTTTAAATGACCACAACATGGATGCTTATACGCCTAGAGGTGAGTCGTATACACGATGGAAAATAGGTCATCTCTATATACGCAAAAGCATACCTATATACGCTGAGCGCATATATATATATATATATATATATATATATATATATATACATATATATGTAAAATGGTGGTTTTCGTGTAGTATACTTGAATCAGTTGCACTATTCTAGTCGTGAATAAACGTGTATATATAGACATATTGGCACCTCTGTAGATATTGGTTATTACATGAATATTGTGAAGTTTTCTGGTGTAGAACTAGATGTGACTGACTGATGTGTCTGACGGGTCGAGCAGTATTCTGCAGTATCTACAGTAGTACGAGCTAATCTCTACTCTGTCCTCCCACCCTTTAAGAATGTCACAGACACCGGCAAATAGCTACTCTACACTCCTTAACCTCCCTGGGCTATGTACTCCTCAGGTCTCCCTTTGTCTCTTATACGTGGTGCTTTTACAACTGATGTAAATATGAGAGTGCTTTTATAGTTGATAAGTTGAAGGTCATCCACAAAAGCCATTGTATGAGCGCCTAGTTCTTGCATCTCATCTTCTATGAGCAATTTTTTATATTGATCAACACCTCTGGGGTCCGTTGATGGTACAGAATTCAGGGATAACTCGTACGAGGACTATCTTTTAACAATATTCAAGCTTGTTCGATAAGACTGTCCTAGCCGACGAAAGGTAATCCATAAGTGTTAAATAAAGTTGACCCACATCGTCCCTGGATCTGGTCTTGTCGCTCAAGCAGCTGTCAATGTCATCGGAGTTCATTTTTGATAGATATTTCAGTTATGATCTGGAATTATTAGTTATAATTTACTCTCTTATAGAATTGTATCACTTCAATAACCTATTTAGTCAGGGGGCCAGCCCCTGAAAAAGTGGCTTTTCGTTCCATGGAAGTATAGCAGCAATTTTATTGTATCAAATGAAAGCTGAGACGTTGGCCATTCCAGATATGGTAGCCATTTTTCTGTAAATGTGTCCATTTGACCTTTTATTAGAGGTCAAAGGTCAAAGGTCATCAAATTTAAGAGGGTTTTGAAATTGAGACATATTTTGTGATTTCTCCAAAAATATTAAGTTGATTTCTTAGATATTTGGTAAATATATTAAGACACCATAGACTCATAAGCCTTTGTCACCATCTTGATTTTGATCAAGGTCAAGGTCACCAAATGGAATGTTTCCAACCAGAATTTCACCCAATTTCCTATAAGGATTTACAATAGTTTCTGTAACTTATTCTAATATGCCTGTATTTCAACTTGAATGATATATCTAATTACCTGACACCCTACCCTAGTAAAGCCCTAGAGATAGAATTCCCATCATGCACCATTAAGCCACAGCAAGGTCAAAGGTCAACATATATGTTCATACAAAAGACCAACATAGGCTACTGAAATTGAGACATATTTTTTCATATCTCAAAAAGTATTTGGTGGATTTCCTAGATATTTAGCAAAATTATTAGGACACCACAGTCCTATCAGCCTGTGTCACCATCTTGATTTTTCTCAAGGTCAAGGTCACCAAATGGAATGTTTCCTTCTGAAATTTCACAATATTTCCTCTAAAGGACTTATAATAGTTTCTATAACTTGTTCTAATATACCTATATTTCAACTTGATTAATATATTTGAAAACCCGGCACCATGCCCTAGCAATGTCCTAAAGCAAGTCTTCCCATCATGCACCAGTCAGCCACAGTGAGGTCAAAGGTCATGGTATCTGTTCATACATAGGCCTCTGATGTTGAAACATATTTCGTCATATCTTGAAGAATATTTCACCGATCTCTTAGATATTTCACACAAAGATTGATATTCCATGGTACTCTAGGATTCTACAACAATCAAACATTTTTCCCAAGGTCAAGGTCACTAAAAGGAATGTTTTTGTCAAAATTTGACCAAATATTCAGTTAGAAATTGTAGTAGTTTCTATAAATTGACTTAAAATACCTGCAATTTAACTTGCATAACATATTTCTAAAAATGATATCAGTACCTCACAATTGTCTTCCCATCATGCATCATTAAGTGACATTGAGGTCAAAGGTCAAGGTAAGATTCCATAGAAAATCACAAATACACCCAATATTATAAGAAATTGAGATTGAAATTGAAATTGAGAATGTCTTAAGATATATTGGATAATAATCATGTTGAACCCTTCCGTATTTGACCAAAGGATGCATATTGTACAGTGCTATTGAGCTTTACCAAGGTCAAGGTCACCAAATAGAATGTTCTAGCCTGAAATCTCAATGAAGTGCATGTGGAGACTTACAATAGTTTGTCAATTCATATTCATCAATCTTAAATTATTACCAAAAACATATTTCAATCTAGGAAATCATGCCTCTAGACAACAACAAAACTATAACAGAAGATGTCTAAAGGCAACATTTCAGACATTCTAATGATGGAACAGTTGAGGCCTAAAGGCATCACCCACTGGAATGGGTTAAGGAAGATGTATTATGGATCATGTCATAAAGCATTGAATTCAGACAACTATGTGTCCATCTGATAAGACCATATACTGAGATCAATAGCCATCCTTGAACAATTTTGTTGAATGTCTGAGTACACTAGACAATAGTGTCATATTCTACTGGTTTGGTCACTTTGTAAAATCAGAGATTAACGAATACATATTTATTCACCTGTAGGGTCCCAGGGATCATAATCTACAGCATGGTATTCTTGGATATTTTTGATGGCATCATTTCTATCAAGCAATAATATAGATTAAAAATATGAAACTTGCAGAGAATGTACTTATAAAACCATATTAAGCACTGTTAGTCCAAGAAAATTGTAGAATTGACAGCGAGATGTGATATCTCATCCTGACCAATGTGGCTATGTGAAAGAGCACTGCCTGTAAAGGGTTAGGAAGATACAGCAATTTACTCTCCTGTTTATATGGTCTATTATGTATAGCTACTGCAGATGTTATGCCTTCTTGTTCCATTTGGGCAGCTACATTCACATACATAAATGGCATTTTCATCTAGTTCTAAACTGCTCTCAGTCCTCCCACTACTTAGACTGTCTGGTTGACTAAAATGCAATACCTGGAGGAGAAGTCCATCCTATATCAATGGCAAATTCACCCAGATTGAATCGCTGTTATACTCAAAGGATCATATATATTAGGAAGAAGCAACTAAAGTTTGAATCAACTGCCATCCTTCCTTTGCTCAGGGACTTCCCAAAGAACAACTAGCCTGCTGTCTATCACCATTGTAGAGGCAGCTGAGTGCAATGAGGACATCAAATGCCTAGTCAGGGGGTCCTAGAAACTATAACATATACTGTATTAGCTATAATTGGAGCCCTGAGGTCATTTTCACACAACTCTGTATTCTGAGCCCAGCTAAGACTTAAGCATTACAACTGGGTGTTCTTGGGGTCAGTTTTCAGTGGAAGAGACACTCCTTCCACTTGGCCTGGATACCTCTCATGGTGCTTTACATTGAGGAAGTCCTCAAGGATGCTCAGGAGTATGACTGAATAGGTTGAAGGTTGGTCTGAGTAGGCTCACAGCCTCATCATAATGTCAGCTGCCTATTGCTTGGGCAGGTGTCCACCACATACATATGCTCCTAGTATCACTCTCTCACTGCCCATTTGGCCAGTTGCCTTCCCAATGCCATGTCTAAGCCTGTACCGAAAACAAAAATCAAGATTACAGACAAAGTTTAATTGCATAAGGAGGACATGATGGAGGCCCATGTGCAAGGTGCATAAAACTGGGCCTTGTAGCACATGAACCGGGGCTTAAATGTATTGAAACTTCCCTCATGCCACAACACCTTGCTCTGAGTGTGGGATTAAACAGAGACATTTAGCCACCCATCTCATGACCCCAACTGTCCCTGAGGCCTGGAAGCAACCTGCCTTTTAGGCTTTTGAAGCCAGCAAAAGTCATAAAACAATGGGTACTAGCCCAACATGACCACATCAACTTGGTGGACCATGACACAATCTACTCTCTAAGCACAACCTCTCATGTGAAAACTGGCCAAGAGACATTGACTATGGTATTCAGAAGGACCAGTCCATAAATGGTAAAATAAGCCGCAAAATGGTAAAATAAGTAAGTGGATGGTCCAGGCCAGAAGGAATATTTGTTATCCATCTTGTCCAAGCCCTCATGGCATTCAGGAATAAAATATGCATGATAGTCATCTCTTAGGATACAAAAACAGACCTCACTTGGTTTACTCTAGGAAAAAAAGTAGGTCCCCACCACCCAATAAAAAGGGGCATGGCAACCCATGATGATCAGGTATTTGTCATATGCATAAGCACCGCAATGGTCCAAAGCTTTGTCAAGAAAGACTACCATCTTCAGGCAATAGGTCCCAATCATCTGAAATACCATAGACTCATCTGTATCCCCGGGGGAATACCTGTCTGTCTGCGTCAAGCTTCAAACTACTCGCAAATAAATCAATACAGGCCTAAAAATGGAGCCATTGATGGCAATAGTCAAGAGAGAAATCTGACTGGTTCTGGCAGGTCTTGACATTAGCCGCAACGTCATTCAGGCAAGGCTGGCTTACCTTAACCTCTAAATATATTTCAGGATCCTGAACTCTTCAGAAGCCATCCTCCAGGTTGATTTTACTTTAAAAGCCCTATTGTATTTTCACCTTTATCTTCAATGGCTTGATAATTTCATACCCATTGCCACTCTGCACATAGATGATGCCTCATAGAGTACAGCAACCTTGATTTCAACCTTCACCAAAAGATTCCAGCAACCCACCATCTACATCCATATTTCTGCTACAATGTTGCTCAACTTTCACCCCACTACAAGACTACACTCTACATATAGTTCATGGGCAACTCCTTTGCCACCCTAAGATTGAGGTACAACTATATCTTGGGGGAGGTCTTTCATAGCAGCCTATGGTGGAGACATCTCTTTCTTTAAGAATGCATATGTGAAGCAGGTGACCCTAGGAGCAACTAATGTAGCTAACCAAAGCACTCTCCTTCTGGTATCCACAGGGTACCTAGACATGACATGCAGGTATGGAGCCATGCCAGGGAGTAGAGCCTTACTACACACTCAGCTATGATCTTGTTGTATCATACAGGAGCACCGCTGTCCTTGTGCAAGCATTCATATGTTTTGATATGTGTAAAATATGTCAATGATTGATTCACCTGTCCAGATTTAATAACAGTTCTCCAGGTATATTTGAACTAAGACACTTCAGATATCTTTTTATCAACTATATAGTCATATATTTATTCAGTTTTTTTGTGATTTAACATTTATGGAAAAAGCATCTCTCATTAAATTGAGTTTTCACATAATTGTTAGTTAACCCTTTAACAGCATGAAGATGCCTCAAGGCATTCCACTGGCTATGGCAGGATGATGCCTCCAGGCATTCCCCTGGCTATGGCAGGAAGATGCCTCAAGGCATCTTAGAGGAATCATTGATGCTTATATATACAAAATTCAATAGATAAAAAGATGATGTTTTATTTAAAAGATATTTTGACAATTTATAATAGGCATATTGACATTTGATTTGGTATAATAAAATATGATCAATCACCAAGGTAAATTAGTTAAATCACATGACACATCACATGACATTGCTATTTCCAAAAGAAGGTGCCTGCTGTAGCAGGGTCATTTGGGGAGGCAATGCCTGCCGTGTAGAGGTGAACAGGGAAAGAGGGTGCTGCAGGGAAAGAGTTAAGGCACATCATTACCAAAGCATATGAAAGATGAGATGAGTTTGGTTTCTGCCCTACTGGTTGGCATCGAGCAACATCTATGAGTAGGATAGAATAGTTTTGCTGAAATCTAGCTTAGTCTGTGCCATTTGAACTGGTGCAGGTAGTGAGTTCAATGCTTTGACACAACAATAGTAGGGTGAGTTGTGTACCTAACTACATTTGGTGGCATCAGTATTACAGTTAATATTGACAGCAGATCTAATAATGAATATGGCATTGTTAAGCTATTCTCCATTATATATTTCCTTAAAATTAGTAAAATGTGGTTGCTAATATCGCTAATGACAAATTATATGCCAAAGGTTCATTTCTGACCATAGCACAGTTATAGCTTATACAATACAATAACAAAGGTCAGGAAGTCAAAAACATTAAAGGCTAAATAAAGGCCAAAATAGGCTAATCCATGATATGGACCTTATGAAAACCATAGTTACAAACTGTATCTTGTCAAATTCTGGGTAAATAAGGTTATATACAAAATGTTTTAGGAATACTTTTAAAAACAGGTCCTATCTGTTCTAAAGTATTTGATTAACTGTGTGATTTCAGGCTAGAACATTCTATTTGGTGACCTTGACCTTGGTAAAGCTCAATAGCACTGTACAATATGCATCCTTTGGTCAAATACGGAAGGGTTCAACATGATTATCATTGAATATATCTTAAGACATTCTCAATTTCAATTTCAATCTCAATTTCTTATAACATTGGGTGTATTTGTGATTTTCTATGGAATCTTACCTTGACCTTTGACCTCAATGTCACTTAATGATGCATGATGGGAAGACAATTGTGAGGTACTGATATCATTTAAAAAAAATATGTTATGCAAGTTAAATTGCAGGTATTTTAAGTCAATTTATAGAAACTACTACAATTTCTAACTGAATATTTGGTCAAATTTTGACAAAAACATTCCTTTTAGTGACCTTGACCTTGGGAAAAATGTTTGATTGTTGTAGAATCTTAGAGTACCATGGAATATCAATCTTTGTGTGAAATATCTAAGAGATCGGTGAAATATTCTTCAAGATATGACGAAATATGTTTCAACATCAGAGGCCTATGTATGAACAGATACCATGACCTTTGACCTCACTGTGGCTTACTGGTGCATGATGGGAAGACTTGCTTTAGGACATTGCTAGGGCATGTTGCCAGGTATTCAAATATATTAATCAAGTTGAAATATAGGTATATTAAAACAAGTTATAGAAACTATTATAAGTCCTTTAGAGGAAATATTGTGAAATTTCAGAAGGAAACATTCCATTTGGTGACCTTGACCTTGAGAAAAATCAAGATGGTGACACAGGCTGATAGGACTGTGGTGTCCCAATAGCTTTGCCAAATATCTAAGAAATCCACCAAATACTTTTGATGAAATGAAGAAATATGTTCCAATTTCAGTGGCCTATGTTAGTCATTTGTATGAACAAAAACCTTGACCTTTGACCTTGCTGTGGCTTAATGGTGCATGATGGGAATTCTATCTTTTGGACTTCGCTAGAGTATGTTGTCAGGCATCTAAATATATAACTCAAGTTGAAATACACGCATATTGCAACAAGTTATGAAAACTATTGTAAGTCCTTATCGAAAATTGGGTGAAATTCTGGGTGGAAACATTCCATTTGGTGACCTTGACCTTGATCAAAATCAAGATGGTGACAAAGGCTTATGAGTCTATGGTGTCTTAATATATTTACCAAATATCTAAGAAATCAACTTAATATTTTTGCAGAAATCACAAAATATGTCTCAATTTCAAAACCCTCTTAAATTTGATGACCTTTGACCTTTGACCTCTAATAAAAGGTCAAATGGACACATTTACAGAAAAATGGCTACCATATCTGGAATGGCCAACGTCTCAGCTTTCATTTGATACAATAAAATTGCTGCTATACTTCCATGGAACGAAACTCCTTAAATAACAGGATTTCAGGGAACTGGCCCCCTGACTAATTGAAGTTTATTGCTTATGACATGTAGCGATGTCCGTTAGCATTTGAAAATGTATCTGGCTCCCGCGTCTGTCGGCCACTTCTGATGATGGACTTCGATGCAATCTGTCAACCACTACCAGCACTCTAGTCAGGCCGTACTACCCATTTATTCATGAGGAGGTATATAACTCGTACCCCGAATTTCAAATGGCTGGAATTAGCAAGAAACACACGTGGTCATACCCATGACAACGCTCCCTTCATTTCCAACTATCACAAGATGGTGCATTCATGCCTCAATTTTGTGATTGTATGAACTTTCTGGTTGGATCTGTTGATCAGGTCAGTGGAAGCATGCACGCCCGCCAAATTCTTCCGAAAGAGGAGGTAGGAAATTGAACGATATTCTGCGAAACATTATTCTGAGAAACAAACAGTACGAGTCCATCAGTTACTTAATAGGCCCCTAATAGATATTCTTCCATAGGCTGGTTTTCCCCTTATCTACTTGGTTATGCAATGCCCGCAGCCAAACAAACACCTGGCGACGGATTGTCAACGATGTCAAGATTCTTTAAAATTGGATGATTGAGCGGATGAGCGTATTATGTATATAATATCTGCTTGGATTATCTCCAGAAAAATTGCAGTGATTGCATCGTATTCTATGGTATTCCAGCTTTGATTTGGTGGGTTAGACATGTACATTGCTTCGGTAGTGCTACAGATATGGTTAATACATCATAGGAACAATGTACCTGCGTAGCAGAAAAACACTGTTACAGGCCTGACCATCAAAGGCTTATCTCTGAGAAAAAAAACCAACAATTATCAACTCTTAAGTTTAGATAGCCGAGACACGTCGTTACAAAATTGTGCGAAACAATAGCCTTGCAATTACACTCACCATTCACACGATTCTAGCTGTGATTGCAGTATATCACTATAGGTATGGAGCTTGACTTCACTGTGTTTGTCCGAGCGTCGCCCTAACTAGACAACACCCCGTTAGACGGCGCTGAAGGGAAACACCTGTATTAGCCAATGCAAAGTTGTTGCTTTTCATCCGCGGCATATCAACATCTCCACCTTTAATAAGCTGTCTGGTCTGGACGCCGCAATATAAGGTAATATCGGAACATCATGTTTTATTATCCGTATACCTGGATTTGTATTAACATTCAACTGTTGAGGCAAGCAGCGAGATGTGTGGCCGCATATATATATGAAGTGTCAATTTCATTTGATATTCTTCTTTTTTTCTATTATATTACCATCGGCATTGCTCTCATACTGTAAGCAATATCATCGCATATCTCATCTCATATCAAGTTCTTTTTTAAACCTATGGCTCCTCTAATAACATATGACGAACAGGAATCAATATTGCAAGCTTGATAACAGGAAACGTGCAAGAGGTAAAGGAAAAGCAATATACTTCATGCTGTAAAGTTCTGGTTTCTATATCCCTATTGTGAACAATTATATTGGTTATTATTATTATTTTTTAATATTGAGCTTCGCTCTATTTATTAAACTGAAAGAGTAACAGTAAGTTTGGGTAGAAAATACATGTGAACTTTCGGCGTTTAATGGACTATCCAAAGAGCTACAAGTGATCACTCCAACGAAGAACAATGTCTGAAATCGAAGATTGTACATAGGAAACTCTGAAAAATTGTATCTAACTATTTGCATGAACAATATAGCACACTTATACTAATTTCTTATCCTTTTTCGTACTAAATGAAATGTTAGATGCATTTTACAATAATGTACATTCTTCCAAGAACAATAAAAAGAGGGTGCTCTTTTTTCCCTTTTTTTCTCCCCTTTTAGGAGATACATGGTTAAACTGAACATGAACATGAAAAGACATGACATAGAGGACAGAAGAAAAAATAAAATAAAAAGAGGGTTCTAGCCCGAGGAAAAAGGAACAACAAATAAACTTATGTAACAGGAGCTGGACAACAAGACCTAATAATTAATACTGAACTCTTCGTGGATTCCTCTGCTTCCCAGACAATCCTCACTTCCCCCCCTGAGGGTCCCCCCCTGAGGGTCCCCCCCTGTCTTCCCCCTATCCTCTAGCGAGTAAATCAAACGGCCCGATCAACCTGGGTATGTGAGAGGATGGGCTTCCATTTCTTGAACTTTTATATTGGTTATTTATTAGTACCTAATTGACTGCAATATAACAGTTGACAGTTTGTAGCGGCTCTTCCTTGTCTTGATGGTTTCAGCACAGTGACCATGTCTTGAATCGCTCTAGTTCCCAGTCTCCCCAAATATGGGCAGGGTGCACTGACTTGACACATGAGGTGTCAGTGACTTAAGCGACCCTCCTGGCATTTGTGAAAGACTGTAACGAGACCGGTCAATCCTCATTGGCTGTTGGCTCAACAGCCAATCACAGCACAGAGCTTGCGAGCTCAACCTGCAGAAAGATACCACCTGCTGTCTGTATATAAGCTGAAGAATCTGTCATCAAAATAAGTTAAGTTCTTGACTCAAAGTAGTACATAGTACATCTGTATGGTGGAATCTTTTCCTTTTATCCCATTGTGGAAAAAGTTTTTCCTATTACCTTGTGGGGTATTTATAGGTAAAAGCTCTTGTGTGAGATGGGAAAAAATTCGGCGGGCGAGGTGAGGGTACCTGCCGACATTCAACAAGGTATCTTGTCCACCCCCAATGACAATCAGTCGAGAAGTGAGACAATTAACAAGAACATGAATATTCTTGATAAGATACCAGTCGTACCAAATGATTTAGACAAATTAAATCTTGAAACCTTGAAAGATATGGAAACTGGTGATGATCAATTAGAAGAATTGCATATTGCCAAACCAGACAATGAGACACGATGTTCCGACATTAACACTAATTGTGGTTTCTCTTCTTTCCAGGTGATAGACGACATGCTGCCAAAGTCCCTTCAGCGTGCGTGGAGGGAACTAAGGGACTCCACAACGAGGCAAATGAAATGCGAGGCAAGGGCCGCATTTCTGTACCAATGTGGCGAGCTGAACCACATAGAGCCGTGGGCTTGCGGTATTGCCCCCCTGCCTGGGTACTTTGACTCAGACACAAGAGAGCTGATTCACATCGATAGAAAGGCTACAGCACTCAGAGTTATGAAGATAGCTGCGGATTCCCTCAAGTCACAGGAGGGTGTCGAAGCCAGCGCCAAGGAACAATCAGACCAAATGATGACGAAAGCCTTGCTAGATGCGAAATACACTGAAGAAGAGTGCAACCGCACGATGAAAGCAGTACGGGACCACACCCTCCTTACTGCAAAGCGCGACTACCTGAGGGAAGTCTCAATTCTGGAGGAAAGAATCCAGAAACGCAAAAGCCGCACACCTGACGACGAACAGATGACCGACCCTAAACACTCCTCTAAACCTACACAGCCTGAGAAGGTGGAAAAGGAGAATAAGGTGGGTTTTCAGGAGGACAAACCGGAAAAATTCCCTGGAAAGGGAAGAGGCAAGGGCAACAGAGGGGGGAAGGGCCCCAGAGGCGGAAAACGTGGTCTGAACAAGACCAAGTTCCAGCAATCGACCCAACTCTAGCCCCGAGAAACGTGTGTATGGACACTGACTCAACGGACAATGACCCAACCTCTTTTCAGGTAGCAATGTCTCAAAACAATCCATTTTCCAATAAATCAAAGAAATCTTCTGATGATATTGTGAAACGTAATAAAGATTCCAAACCTTGTTGCACTGCATCTGTTCCATTCTGTACAGGTAGACGCCAGCAGATGCAGGAAACCGAAGCGGGTCCAGATCAGAAAGATGAAACCCCAGGTATAGGTCAAACAGAGACTATATCCCCAAAAAGGGACAAGGTCGCTCAAAAACCTAAGTATGTGAAAACAGGCACAGTAGTCAATCTTTCAGATAAGAAATTAACTGAACCAGAAATATCTCTCCTAAATAAGGGACTTAACTTTTGCCCGACACCGGGTAAGATTGAGGAGGGGGAACTGAAACTAGAATTAGATAGATTCCATAGGAACCTAAGACTCAAACAATTCTTTCAGAAACAACCCAACAAACGTATATGTACACCCACACCCGAAAAAATGGTGACAGGGGATACACATACTGATCCACATGCGCACGTAGGGCACACCACCGGGAAAGGGGGAACCACAGCCCCCTTTGGGGACAGAAACCTGATAAAAGATCTCAGGGACCCCAAGAACTACTCAGCCCCTCAGGGATCCTCCAATCTAGAAGGATACATCACAGTAAATGAACTCAGCCTTAACGCCAAGGCAATACATGGTCGCAAAATAAAGCCCAATATAGCTCCAGAAGAGAAGACTGCCCTAAAAACACTCGCTTAAGTTAAAGAGATCGTGATAAAACCAGCAGACAAAGGGGGAGCAACAGTTATCCTCAATACAGTGGACTATATAAGGGAAGCTGAGAGACAACTCAATGATAAACTAGTATATCGCGAACTAGACAATGACCCAACAGAAGTCATAAACAAAGGCATCAACCACAAAATTGATGATATGGTGGAAAAAGGCGAAATAACCCAACCCCTAGGCGAAGAACTAAAAACCGCTAAGCCCAGGGCACCCCAAATATATTTTCTACCGAAAATACATAAGGGAGTGACCCCATCACCGGGAAGACCGGTGGTATCGGCAAACAACTGCGCAACCGAGAAAATCTCTAAATTTGTGGACAACTTCCTCAAACCAGAAGTCCCAAAAATTGGGTCCTATGTCAAAGACACCAACCACTTTCTAGAAAAAATTGGAACAGTGGGTAAACGAAAAATGGGAGATATAGTGGGTATGTTGGATGTGAGTGCTCTCTACACCAACATCCCAAACGATGAAGGAATATCCGCCATCAGAGAAAAGCTGTCATGTAGAAGGGAGGGGACCAACCCGAGCACAGACAGCATAGTAGAACTACTGGCTACTGTATTGACCAAAAACAACATACAATTCAACAATAAGAATTACATACAGATCAGCGGCACAGCAATGGGAACACGCCTGGCCCCATCGTACGCGAATCTGTATATGGAATCACTTGAGACCAAACTACTAGAGGATCACCATCTGAAACCGATGGTATGGTGGAGGTATATCGATGATATATTCTTCATCTGGGGTCATGGTAAGGCAGAACTAGAAAATTGGTTCAACTACCTCAACCATGCACATGAACGAATAAAATTCACAATGGAGAAATCCGAGACACATGTGAATTTTCTGGATACCACGGTTAGAATCAGACTAGACTACAGACTCTATACAGACCTGTACTCAAAAACCGACGGATGAGAACACATACCTAAAATATGACTCATCCCATCCTCCATCACAGAAAAGGAGCATCCCTTACTCACAGATATTGAGAGTTAAAAGGATATGCTCCAAGGATGCAGACTATCAAAGACATGCATCACAAAAGGTCAAAGAATTCCGGGAACGAGGGTACACGGAAAAACTCCTCAAGGAATGCAAAAAAAGAGTTGACGAAACCCTGAGGGATGAGACTCTCAAACCCAAGACTCGGGAGATCAACAATGAGGAGAAGACATACCTCATTAGCACCTATCGTCAGGGCAAACCAATACTCCCAGAAATAGTCCAAAACAACTGGGAAATTCTGGGAAAATCGACTACCACCAAAAGCATATACAAAAGCAAACTGGTGAAAAGGTTCAAACGCCCCAAAAATCTGAGAGACCACTTAGTAAGGGCGAAAACCACATACAATAAAGATAACTCGAAAGCCAGGGAGAGTCCCAAAGACAATCATTGCAAGAAACAGAACTGCAAATATTGCAATATTCTGAGCAAAGAAACCAAAATCAAGTCAAAGACAAAGGGCACAGTACACAAGTGTAGAACAAATGTGACATGCAATAGCTCCAACGTGATATATTGCATAGAATGCCAGAAATGTCAAACCCAATATGTAGGGCAGACAAAAAGGAAAATAAAGGAGAGGATCTCGGAACACCTGAGATCCATCCGACAGGGAAGCACAATAAGTGACGTCCCAAAACACTTCAACCAGTGTGACCACCGTGGAGTAGATGAAGTCAAAGTGCATATACTGGACTTCATCTACAGACATCCAGACAGCAAACAAGCTGGTATACTCAGAGACAAAATTGAGTATAACTGGATCCATAGACTAAAGACCCAAGCCCCTAGGGGAATGAACACTATGGATAGTAGATATGGGTGAAGCCATACACAATGCCACGTCAAAAAAATTTTCCCATCTCACACAAGAGCTTTTACCTATAAATACCCCACAAGGTAATAGGAAAACTTTTTCCACAACGGGATAAAAGGAAAAAATTCCACCATACAATGATTCACCTAAGCTTCACCCATATAGCGACAAAAAAGTGACTGAACTCAGTTCTGTTAATTCTAAAGGTTAGAAGAAGATCCCCCAAAGGGGGTCTAATAAATATGGAAAATGAAAAAACCATAAAAACACCTATAGACCTATAGGCCGGCTATTATTCGCCTGATGAGACGAGACCGTCGAAACTATTGAGCAAGAATAAACCCCAAAAACACGGGTTTATTAGTCTAACACACAGAGAAAAAGGTTCAAACCAACCCCCATAGAGGGAGCCAGAACCAACACATAGGCAGTTCCAAATACACACACCAGGACTCAGATCCTCCCAAATGTCCACCATAGGACATAGGCGCCACCAGTCAGTGGCACCCAAAAGTGTATGAGACACTGACAACCATTGGCCATTTGAATTTCCCGCCTCACTTTGTTCAAGGATTGACCAATCAGAATACAGGAAAATCAACATGTGACCACTGGGAACCAATGAAGGTCTAACTCTGTGGAAAAATTAACATAAGCAGGCCGCAGCCCGCGGATCACTGCACTGAGATCGTCACTTGCTCGATAGTTGCGAAGCCGCCACGTCCACCCAACATAGTACATCTGTGTTTGAGTTCCTACTCCCTTAAGTTCTACACCTAGCCAGACTAGGCTTCTAGTTTTTACAATGGTATTCGAGTACGTCATCCAAACTAACATAGCAAAATATGTAGCAAAGCTTTGATATTCTAGGATAAGGCATACTTCTCAGGGTAAATATATTACTGATTTTATCTTATTCAGTACTCATCAAATGAAGTACCCATTTCTATCCTGAAGATATTTTCCATTAGCCGATTATTCGGCACTAATCTGCAGTCAGGAACCACCGATCGATTTATTGTGTACACCGACGCAAGACGAATGGAAACACCCTGAAAATTGATAAGTCACCGACAGTTTGCTATCAGTGAAGCGAAAATTACTCAATAAGGCCACCACCGACTGACTTGGTCAACGACTGACATGATGAAAATGCTCTGACTTCATCAGGGAGACTGAAGGTTTCAGCACGATCTGTATGGACCTGTAAAATGTAGGAGAAATACACAATATTACCATGATTTCGATCTGAGTGGCCGTATTCTCCGCGTAGTTGACGCGTAATAAAACTCCGAGCGATAGCGAGGAGTATCAACTATTAGTATTACGTAGTGTCAAGTATGGAGACTCCGTATACGGTGGGTAATAAACAGCTATACGCCACACCCTCACCTCACCTCACTCTTTAATACCTTGACACATTTACACCCAATTAACTTACACCTACCAATTATTACGACTTATTCCAGAATCTGCCATCGATGACCGATTATTTCACATCCCCGATAAGATATTGGTAAACAAATTTAGATTGGCCGATTATTCACCACTGATCTGCAGTCGGAAAACGTCTGACAGAATCAAAACTCTTGATTTCGTCAGTGAACCTCAAGGTTTTCTCGGGACAATTTAATCCGAGAAACAAGTTATGCAATGTACCCTCACCGATTCTTTTATACCCACTTGTAGTTCTCTTATTTAGTCAAAAAGATGAGTTTTGCATGGCCTTAAAGTACTACACAGTCAATCAGTGGCCTCCGGTGGATATTTCACATGAGTGGAAAATGGGATAAATCAGATTTCCTATATAAAGGGAACATATGTCATTGAGGTTTATGTTGGCCAGTGGAAACCCCGTAATATGAGACTTACATATGATGTTAAAATGATGGCTCCTTAATAATAATACTCAGGGGGGAAAAGTAGGCTTCTAACACGAGCATTATTAGTTCATTTAGCATTGTATAAGATTACAGATCAAATATGATTCATTCCATATATTACACTAATTGTAGAGCTTCTAGAGATTCAGAACACATACCAGGAAAGGCTTTTCAATATAAACGCTCATATTAACGACTTCTTCCTAGATCTACAAGAAAAAAAGTTAGACTGACACATTCAGAAATTGGTCGTCTCTGTTCATTTCCTGTTAGCTCGGCCGTGCTTTGGGCAGCTTGATCTTCGAGAAGTCATCGGCAGTGCCAGCTATGATTGATTCGTCTCCCAATTTAGCTTTTGGATTATTAGCAATCAGATTAAGATGACGAGTGGTTTTTGGCGGCAGACACGACCAACTCGAAGCCGGGCGTTATAATGATATCTCCAGTGTCTTTATTGATTAGAGCCCTTTTTATCTGTTTTCAGCTTGCAAAGCCTTGGTGGAAGGCAGTCGTAAAAAGGTGAACATAGATAAAGGATATCGTGATGTTGTAGTGGTTTGAAAAGTTAACTACCAAGCTAAGTATGTCATGGGATTATATGGCAATTTATATGGCGATTATCCTGAGATATTACGTATATATATATATATATATATATATATATATATATATATATATGTAGAAAGAAAACTATTCTTTACACGAATGTATTTTTTTCTTTTTATGGCAGTTTTTCTATTTTGGCGACGCTACCTGGGGTGCGGACAAGATTTGATGAACAACTAGAACAAAGTCTATTTGAAATAATTCGCATAAGATAATTTGGTGCATACTCTGTCTGTTACCGCTGACTAAGATGTGCATATATTTTGAGTGTGTTCTTTGTAAGCTGAATTCAGTATCCTTAGCAGAGTTCGCATCAGTTCAGGTCACAGAGCTAATAAATTCTCGGAGCAAATGTATGTTCATCATTGATAAACGAGTGTAGACTTAACAATAGATAATAATTAAAATGTTTGAGTTAGATCTAGTATGTCGGTCAATTTTGGTAACCCCCTTGTTCCTATGGAATGTAACAAGTCAAAATGAGTGTACTTGGAAACAAATTTATATAATCGGAATTTACTCTTTTCAAAACATCTTACATGTACATTGCATCATGTTTACTCTCATCACAACATTTTGATCAATGCATTATTGAATTAAAAAAAAAGAAATTGGGGAATGTATGATATATGCGCTGATCATGTAAGGAGTCAAAAGGATTGATACAAATAAACAGACCTAGAGAGATAACAAATTACATCAACATGTGGTGGTCGCCGCCTAGCTTAACGTCGGAAGGTCTACCTCCGGAACACTAGTTCCCGGCGATGTCCCACCCTACATACTATTACGTAGGTCGGTTCAGTCTTCGGAAAGTATGAGCTAACCTAATCACACAAAACACAACTCCATGCCTTTAAATAAACGAGATGTTTATTTCTTACTTCCCAAAGTGATCTTAACAGATCACTTCCACAAGTACAGTACCCCAGCATGGTGTGCCGGGTAATGCTGTAGAGGCTTATCAGAAAGACTCGCCTAACCACCAGGAAGGTTCCGATAACCCGCCTGCCAAGTGAGGGCCCAAGGGTCTGCTCTTGTGGAGAGATGCGTGAGGACAGCCTATCGACTCACTGTGAACGCTGAGTATATATAACCAGCGTTACATAATCCTGGCCCCCGCCGCGTCACTTTCGTGTGCGGCGTTGCCCGGAATCACTACACAGCGAACAATATAAACAATATGCATCGTTGGATTAAATACATATATCGATAGCTAAATCTCAATCTTCCGTTCAGCGCTTGATTAGGGGAATATTCATTCTCTGGGTCATTTCCTGTAACCCTCTTGAACCCAGTCAGCTTGTCATGTCTTTTAAAAAAGAAAATTTATGCATTTTATTAGGGTCGATAACATACAAATGTCTTTCCGGGCTCGGCATAGGCCGATCTTCCGCCCGGTCCCTCTAATAACACAAGTGGTAGAAACAAGAATCGTGCAAAATTTCGGTATAGGCAAATTGCATATTGCCAAATTCAGGCTCAATCTTATGTCGATCGCTTTAGTGGTGTGGGCAATGTCTTGGCCCCACCAAATGACCATCAAACAACAAGATGGGGTGTGATTGGTAATGTATATATGTACACAATACATTTCAACATGAATAAAACACGTTTTTCAAAAGAGTAGTACAATATCTGTAGAGAGGTACATTGCATATTAAGTTGACACATTAGGTAACGTTATTCTCGTGAGCTACAGGCATGGCTCAGTTGCAATGCAAGTTGGCACAGTGATCACAATAGTTCAATTACTCTTTTGGCTACTAGACTCAGATTTTCATTACAACAGTAGTACTAATAATTGCAGTAATTACAGTAATGTCTACTACTGCCTTTCTAGGATGCAGATATCAAGCACCGGCGGTATTTCGGCCTCAAGTCCCAGATTGGTCACGGTCAGTTTGGCACATCTCTCAAACGGGATTCACACAATGGGATTCATGTACCTTACAGGGTGTTTGTCTGATATAAATCCTGCTTGGATTTTGTACTCGAACACAATTTCTTCATCCAAGTCGTAGGGTTCCATTCCCCTCAGATCCCCCCCCCCCCTGGAGGTTGCTGGTGACACGTACCCCTAAATAGGAACAAATTCTCATGCAATTTTGAACCCTGTGAAGTACATGAATGCAACCTTCTGAATTCCACTTCGGACCCTCAGACACTGGCCCTCTGCTTCTTTCCCAATGTTACAGTGTTAGCAAGCAGATGGTGAAGGGTTAGTTTTCTTTGCAGCACGTTCTTAGTCTATCTGACCATTCTAACATTTGGACAGAGTATAAGAGCGTGTTGCCAACACTCAATAAATACTAGTTTTTGTCCCTTATGCTACCATCTGAAACATTCACAGAGACTATGACGAGAAAGCATTAGTGTAATAGACAGGTCGAGGGAGGTCTTTTGCACTATTCAGCTTGATATTTACAGGACCTCTTAGGTAAGCATGCTTAAAACTCTATTCCATTGCGCCGATTTCACTCCCGATGTGGTCCAGGGAGCTGTTTCAAAACGTGGGTTAAGTCTATGGTTTTGAAACAGCTCCATATGTGCTCCAGTTTCAGCCCTAGCACCATAACTGGCCTCAGTCTGGTGTCTTTCTGGAGGCTATCGGCGCAATGGAACAGGGTATTTGCCGTTAACCATCCAAGTCTGTATTATATGAAAATTGCAATCTTATATTACCAATTTATTTTATAAAAGCCTAATTAAGTATAAATTGATTAATTACACATAGTAAACCTTGCATTGTGTTTTTTTTTTATTGTTTTTCTAATAGATCTTACTTTCAAATACCATTTCAATGTGTGGACAGTCAGGCTTACTATATAATGACCCTCTTCAGACTTGAGGTTGAATCCTGAAATCATCTTACACAAGCCGCAGCCAAGGGCACTAGTATAAAGATACATGGCATAAAGTGCAATCTCTGTGCACTAGCTGTACCCTTAGGAGCAGTACATATATATGCTGACTTCGTGCATAGGTATATAATTATAGCCATGACAACAACATGGAAGTCCATATATAAAGGGAAAAAGCTGATCCGTCTCATAAGAGAAGCTCAAGGTAATTAATGCCATCCCTGCTGAGGAACCCACCTTATATACAAGTTGGGTCACATGATACAATATGTCAACCACACCACTCAACCGCAGGGACAGAACTGCTGCAAAATCACATAAAGAAAGGATACACCACTCGATACCTGCCCCACTACACATACATTTTTAATCATAAAATCTCCAATTCCTATCCACACATAATGTTTTGCATATATACATATCTCTAAATACAAGTGCTCATGGGAGTATTGATGGATGCGCTGCTGCGGTTACTGTCTCCGGACTATGCGTGAGTTAGGGCCGGCATCTACAATCCGATATGCCCTACGATGCACCTCCCAATAAGAAATCAAAATCGCGGTGGAAGGGTACCTCTCATGTGGGCAGTTGACCACATCTCTTTGATTAGGCTCCGATGAAAAATGGGGTCTATTGTTTTATCCCGATGAAAAAGCCATACCTTAGGGTCAATACAACACTTCAACATATTGAAATAGTAGTAACTAATCGGGAGAATATCAGAGTATTCTGTCGAGAAAATCAGTATCACGTATATGACGCTGATTGGAAAACTTTAAAACTTGAAATTGTATGAAAGATAAATATGTTCGAATGCATTGCAAATTTGGTGATTTTCGATAAGGCCTCAAGTGTCTCAAATCAATACTTTCTTGTTTGTTGTTCTGTGTGTACATAGTAAACATTATAAATGCAATATTTCCTGAATTATACTGTATCGTATATCTAAAAACGAAAATTGCCCTTCAAGATATGCACTTGTGCCCTGGTTGTATCATGGGGCATGTCAGGACTGTGATCGCCTTTCTTTTTTCTGGAGAACCTATTACAATGCATGGTGAAGTGGCATGTCTAGACATTTGTCTACGATATGTACCTTCCCGATAAGTTTCCGAGTTTACTTTTTGTATCAGAGACATATCAATAGTTCTAAATTTCTATGGCAGCAGGTGAGCGCCGGGCCTTATATAACACAGGAGGTTACTACTGCTTCCAGTATGAACGTTCTGCTGTGTGTACTGTGAGAGTTATATCACACAGGAGATTGATACGGCTTCCATTCTGATGTTCTGCTGTGTGTACTGTCTTCTATGTGTGAGTTATATCATACAGGAGGCTAATACGCCTTCCAGTGGGAATGTACTGCTCTGTGGACTGTGTCCTATGTGTGAGTTATATCAGGGGGCATGATTAAGGGGTAAACGGTGGCAGGCGGGGTGTGATTGGGTTGGGCTTAATGCTTTGATCTGGAGAGGTTGGTGGCTGCAGCTTGATGCACTATCAGTCATGTCTGGAGGAGTGAGCTTGGTGGGGTTTCATTAGGAATCGGTAATAGCCATGATGGAAGGAGTTGTGGAGGTAATCCTTTCTATGTGATGGATGTTTCAGGTTGGCGGAATCAAATGAAACTAGAATCTTGCACCGTTACTAAGAACTCAAATGAAGACTGACATAGAGGTCCGTAACACTCGAGGGGCCGTATCTATTGCCTGAAAAACCAACATCGAGTATTTGTGATTTTAAATGGGCAGGTATAATGGCCACCAAAAGAAAGATAAAGCCTTTTCTCCGATTAATTGGTACTTATCTGCAGGTGGAAACCACCGATCATGCATTTGAGAATATCAATGCAAAATTTTTCATTGACCCAACAAGTAAAAGTATCAGCAAATATTGTACAATGCTTTAAGATAGGCGGCTCTGCAAACTACTTAAGGTTGACTTCCTATTGCCCTCACTATCTTAACGATCGTATTTTATTACAACCTCCCGTGGTTTAATAAGGCCACCTGTCCTCATATGCTGGGATTCAGCTCATAACTCATCCGCGATGACTGAAATTACGCGATTACTTTATTTCGATGGTCATACATACTCTAATAAGTCTTTAAAAGCGCTATATTTTATTAATGTCAAGGTGAAATGAGAGCCGACTCTATGGGCGATGATTATTGCAAAATCCCGATTTAAATCTAGTTCTAAGTTTAAATCACACAGGAAATTTCGATGAAGGAGTGTAGCATATGTGGTGAGATATTTTTCAGTTTGGCCCGAAATTTAGCGAAAGGTCCAATTACTGCCAGTTATTTAAGATATTCTGGTAGATTATTGCTTTAAATGTTAAAGCCAATACCCACTGAATGATTTCGTTTCCACCGATTAACTCCCTGAATCGTCAGGGCTATTTAACTTGTCTCAGGCGAATATGTGCATAGCGTTGACTATCCCCACAACGTTTATGGCAGCCATTAGCATGAGTTAATCGTAAGCAAATTCTGTCCACACTGGACGATTGACTGCGTAAATTGTGAGCGATTTAGGGCCACCGATAAAGGAACAAGTAATAAATCTCAGTATATGGGAGTTAAATCGGTGAGCTGGCCTCAGTCTGTGTGTGGCATGGGCATTTCTGCTCACCCAGCGACTAATTAAGGGCCATAATTGGTAGGAACCACGGGGGGTATTTCTTAAACTCCGTTGTCAGCGACAATGGGAAGGAACACGTTCCTTAATTTATCGGTCCCGATTTCGGAACATTGGACTGCAATTTGTCGGCGACAAAGGTACATCGCCATGGGGGGGATTTCCAAATCTTAGGCAAAATACTGTAGGGGGTGTCACATTGGCCGACACATTTTCTAGGCCTCGCCTGAGCTTACAATTGTTCTTTTGTCGCCGAGAAAGGAACATTTATGTTCCGAAATCGTACAGTGTGTATTGGCTTTTAGTGAGTGTATTACAAGGTCAACATTGAGTGGTTTACGGAGTCGCCTCTTCACAAAACCATTGTATGTTGTACTTATCATTCATCTTCTTGAGTAATTTTAGCCAAGGAAATGGTTTTGTCTAAGGAGTTATCAATAGGGACTATTTTCTTGCTCTAGAGCACAAAGGGACTATTTTGCCTTTCACAATGGCTTTGTGGCTAGATACACAGGATTTTGTCTACGACAGATAATAATAATAACACTATCAGCCACCCAACCATACTTTCTCTATGTGTATTGTATTGAACTTTGCGGATTTTGGTGAATAAGTGTAGAATGTGCGGTTAGATATTTTTCAATCTAACCCGAAATTTAGCGAAAGGTCCAATTACTGCCAGTTAATAAGAGATTCTGGTAGATTATTGTACTAAATGTTAGTGAATGTATTACAGGTAAACCTCGAGATGTTTACAGAGCAGCCTCTCCACAAAGCCATTGTATGTTGTACTTATCATTCATCTTCTAATTTTAGCCAAGGAAATGCTATTGTCTAAGGAGTTATCAATAGGGACTATCTTCTTGCTCTAGAGCACAAAGAGACTATTTTGCCCTTCACAATTCCTTTGTGGCTAGATACACGGGATTTTGTATATGATACATAATAAACACCATCAGCCATCCCACCATACTTTCTCTATACGGCATATAGCCTATGAGTCATGGGCGCCGCCATGACACCCCCGAGTAGGTGCTCTTCACTAATGGAGGTGAAAAGGTAGCTGTTCTTCACTAATGGAGGTGCAAAAGAACTGATAGATAATTGGGAAATGTCATTTTTCTTGCCTTGCTCACATATGTAAATAAAGTGTTCCATGTGAAAAACATCATGTCCTGGGTTTTAGCATTATATCTTCCTGCTCTGGGATGGGTCTAGAGAGTCAAGGGAACCATGGTAAAACATTAAAAGACAGTTGAATTTAGTAAGAACAATGAGCCAGTATACAGGTTCTGTCCCCCGACCACCTAGTGACTGTTTCATGAACTAACAATAGCTCTGTCCCCTGTATGTGTAGTATTGAACTTTGCAGCCTGTACACCGTCACCATCCATTCCTCATTAGTCTCAACAAGAAGGTCCACAATCACACACTGCTACAGCCACCTCCCTGAGCCACTTACTCCGTAATACATCATGGCTGTCATTTCCTGCTGCCCGCACATAAAACGTTGGCGCATGCGCGGGGCAGTCCGTACTGGTCGGGGGTCTTATGATCCACAATGTCTGCTCGTGAGAGTTATGTCCTCGGAGTGACGAATAAAGCGCGTTTCCATTGACCAACGAAAAAGACACGATTTCTTTAGTCTGTCGGTAGTGGCCACCGACTGCACTTCAGCATTATAGATAAGAGGGTGGTTGTGGCCCCTAAGATTCGAGGTCAACTCTCGACCGTAGAACTGACCCAAGGCACTACAAATATCATGTAAGCAGATCAGGGTCAAGGTCAGGGTTTGCTGCGAATGCAGTCATTGGCTACTCGGTCTACTCTATTCCTTATATGGACTTAGTGTAATGGGACAACTCCATGCTGATAGAGAAACGGGCTTACTGTCTCCGTACGGATAAAATAAGCAATCAGATGAACCTCTGCTTTCGGCATCGGTTCGTCTGATCGCCGATTTTACCACGTATTTCATCCGCACGGAAACACTGAGCCTGTTTCTCTATTATTATATACCTTAAAATATGCAATTTCTAACCTTGCTTCTGGGGGAGTTTTTGGATTTCCCCGCTATACATGCCCCGTATGCCACATACATATCCCGTACGTTACCTAGGTGGGTAGGAGCGGGCATATAATAGTATATGATAATATATATAACAGATAAAATAGGTAAAGATGAAGTGCTTGGTTAGTTTTCAATACTCTTCATCTGTCAATGTCAATGTTCAGGCTAAAAGCTTTTGATAAGCCTCACTGATCAAATCAAAGCACTTTGTATTTGTCAGTTTTTAACCAATCTGAAACATCATCATACATACTGAGAGACAAGGTAAGTATCTGTCTTCAGAAGTAACAATTGATTGAAATTTTTCTATAACTTCTTAGGGTTATTTTCTGTCTTGCTTGGAGGTTTTTTCTAACTATAGTGGATTTTGATTTTATAATGAAATTGTTCATGGTGTTTCCGAGGAGATTGACCTTACATAAGTCGCTAAGTACCTTTCTTTTGTTGTACATGTTCATGGTGAAGCAACGCTCACGAATATATATTCCAAAATCTGGGGAGTCATCGACTCGGCTTCAAGTTTTTTAACTTCCCAAGTAGTATGTGGGTGATATTCATCTTGTAAAGCTATTAGCTCTGATTCAATAAAGTTCCAGCAAACATCTAGATGAGACAGGTGCCAGAAGATTTCCCAGTCTAACATCTCAAACCAGTCAGCGCGGTGGGCTTCGGATCTCTCTTCGGTACGCCTCGTCCAACAACACAGTCCAACAGTTAGTCTTTATCAGAGCGTGCTTGCACGCGCTATATACATCATCAAGAATTTAGAGCAGTCACATTTATACACTTCCAGCGTGCTTCCAGAAAACTATCCCTTCACCATCTGTGTGCCATTCATTGTGATAGTGGGAAAGGAGCAGGGTGCCAGTGTCTCAGAGCTTTAGAGGCATGCTCAGCTGACCATGACCAACCACTTGAGACCGAAATACCTCATTGACCCACTGGTGCTTGATATATTTAGTTCCTCATCTCAGGCAATTGCAGAAGTAGCAAGTTGACTTGGTGCAAGTGGGTTACAGAAAGCTATCCTTAGACTGAATCTAACTCATTTAATTGTTATATATTCATAATTGCACGCTCATTCATCGATGATGAATATTCTATTTGCTCCTAGTTATGATTAATGTGCTTCCTCCCCGTGAAAGAGTTAAACGCGCTAATAACTAAAAGTTATTTTTATAAGGTGATTCCGTTATGAGGAATAATGCCGCAGGGCACGGGCATGGTTATAACAGTGTCCTATGCTAAGTTTTCATCGGTGTGAGTGGGTGAATTCTAATAATTCTGAGCGTCTGTGATCGGTTGGTCAGTTCATTGATGATCCACAATGTGTAGGCGATGGCTTGTGGCGTAGCCGAGAGGGAGTGTTCAGTTCTACCTTGTAGATTTACTACAGATTTCCCAATTCGCCTTACTTTTAAGCTTTTTTTCTTACCGCAAATACTAGCGTGATTCGCAGGGTGAAGAACAACTGAATATAGTTGAACATACCAATGCCTGTATATGATATGATTCGAGAGGATATCAAGATATAAAATCCAAATAGAACAAAACCTTCTTTGAAATAAATAAAAAGATGACGCCGATTTTTGTAGTACCATTTGGTCGGATCGGGGTATAAACGAGTGCTCGTAGGACCGGAAATAAGAGGCTGGAGTTGACACCTGCGCACTGGGCAGGCCTCAGGTGAGGGGACGGTGGGTGTGTGAATAACGGGGACCTGCCTTCTCTCTCCACCCACATCCGTACGTACTTACTCTGCGCGATATTATGTCCGTATAGAGCAGCATCGCTTCCTACACAGTAAAAACGTTTTCTTGATAAAGGATATCGAACACAACGTCAACCATTGGATTGAGTAGGTAAAATATCTTTTATAAATTATCAAACAGCTGATTTAATTAGGTACTGCCTATGTCTTCATTCTGATAGAAAAAAAAGTCCATCAGATTGAATATATAGCCATGACATAAGTTGTTTGGAAATTTATCAATATATTCAACAAAGAATAAATAAGGGAAATGAGATATCTGATGCATACTTTGACGGATACTGGGCTGATATCTACCTCTTTAAAATAGGCAAAATCTTGTCCCTTTAGGGAGATATATAACTACTTTTGGTAGCACACTTTTACAATTATTTTGATAATACATGTACTCAGTCTTATTTCATCTAGAATAAGACATTTGCTAATGAACGTAAATGCAAATGGGTGTTTATTTGCCTTTGATATCTGCGATATCTGATTCCCTTACATATAAATAGGATACCGAGGAGGATCGGAAGCTCTTCTTCCGTCTACAACACGATTTATCAAAGCCTCAAGGGTCTGTGTGAAGAAAAAGGATGTCTAACCGCATGGACCCAGTATGTCTGCTTCCAAACCCCTCAGTATAGGTTTTTCTGCCAGAGGATTCGGTGATAATCACAGGAACGATCGGGGCTTTTTTCTCCACCAATCTATATCAGATTACTGGGCGAAGAGTCGACTCAAAGCAATCCATACGGAATGGACGCAGAAACGTCTAACTTCTCAATACAAGGAAGTATTTGTAGCACACAGAGAATATGAGGACTTAGATCTAGAGTCCCTGGAAACCATGACTTAGGACGAGGAGTATATTTAGAAGAAGAATGTTTTTTTTGTTTATGCCTTCGGTGAGAAGTAAAACATCAACTTCTACAACCTCATTGTAGATGTTTAAGTCACATATATTAAATATCATGAAATAACAATTCATGAAAACAATATTCCTATATACCTATTCCGGACACTCCATAGTTACATACTGCTGCTGGGGGTGCAGTAATTATGAGTTATGTAGTGAGGGTGATGTTTTTGTCCCGGGTTATTGTTTTCGTCCCGGGGTGATGTTTTCGTCCCGGGCTGACAACGTGATATAAAGAGCGTCGGGGCAAAAACATAGCTGTTGCAGATACTCGATAAGGGTGGCCATTTTTATTAGGGCTCTCATAGGTAAACAAATAACCATTTTTATCGATATTTGAAGGTATGTAGGAATAGGAAAACCAAGTACCGGTAAGCAAAAGTCAAAGTTACTCGGTGAGGACCAGAAAAATTACTGCCCGCTTACGCCTTGGGCAGTAATTTATCCAGTCCTCAGCTCGTAACTTTGAACCCTCTATCACTATATACCTACTTCCTTAACTAACGTAATTACTAACCGTTGCTATATATACGGTAACTATGACTTTCCGCATTGCCGCGTAGAAAGCTACGTTGCGCCTAGATCAAGTCTTATCTAACGGATAATGGCGGACAGACGGAAACGGCATGTCGATTCGGAAATCGGCATCGCAATATATGTCACAAAACAGTAAATATACAGTCTGAATGAATAGAATCCTAATGAAATACGTATATACATCGAGCAATCACAGAAATAGTGTAAATACAATCAATCACCCTGACAAGCGAGGTAATGAAGCACATCATAATGCTACGATGTCACAACAAATAATGACGCAATATTTTCATGTTCAATGTAGTCTGAGACTGATATTAGAAAGTGTGCATGTACTCACATACTTATCATGCTATTCTCCTCACTGACAAAGTGATTTCTGATAGATGAATCTCGAGGCGTGCATACCGCTATTCTTCTTAAAGTCCTCAAACAGGGCTACTAGACGTGCTATGAAAACCAATTTTAAATTGGATTTCACAAGAACTTCCTTTATACTTAATAGTCCTTATTATAGGGGGTCTAAAATGTGGAACTCGTTATCACAAAAAACACAGGATATAAAAACTAAAGAGGAGTTCAAAGAACAACTTGACCGGACTGGTATAGGCTAAAATAGCCCAGGGGCCCGTTTAATAATCTAGGATCGTACATGTAGACCCTTTTCATTATGCCATAGAGACCCAGAGACGATGTGGGTAAACTTTTTCAACACTTATGGGCGACCTTATGAATGGCTGATGCTGTCTTAGCGAACAAAAGTAAATATTATCAAACGATAACCCTTGTACGAGGTACAGAAAAGTAACTTACAAGGTAGACAAGCACACTCCATCGCTCGAGCAATATACAGAAAAACTCAGGGCCCTGTTTTTTTAGTCATGACATCTTTTCTGTAAGACATCTTACAGCTGTCAGTGTACTATAGAGAAGACATCTTTGGGGATTGGCCAACGATTGTTCTTGAACGACACTTAGGGTGCAGCCAGGTGTGCTATAGTGACGACACTTTTAAGGTCAGTGGTTAAAAATGTCTCACAAAGTGTCTTAAACCTAAGACATCTATAGACATGTCGTACCGAATGCTCAATTTCACCTCTGGTAGGAATTAAGCAATGGGATTTTAACAAGAGTATACGTATAACCTATAATCGTAACAAATATAAAGAAGATCGACCGCTCTGATCGAAAGATATTGGCGTTTGAATTTCATCATACCAAACGTCTGCTCTGGTGGCCATCCGGTCCCTGGGATGGCCAGTGTTGCAGCTCGTCTGAGCAGGCTGAGACAAAAGTCCCGATGTGGGTGCTAGCATATCGGTTGTGTCTATCCAGCCTTCCTGGCTATCTTTTTAATTGGTAATGACATTTGTACATGGTAATAGAATCGACACCACAGCAATTTTGCCTTGTCATGGTTATGTATGCAAAATCATAGCTGTAATGAACATCTTCCAAAATTGAAACACTTCGAATATAAATGATTGACAAAATTAAACACTTTGACACTTAAACACTTTCTACCTAAGCATGTTTAAGATTGAAAAGAAAACTGTTAAGAAAAGTGGGACAAGAAAGTGTTTTAATAAGTGTTTACCTTCTACACACACTGTAGATATGTCTTTTCACCTATGATGTAAATGGGTGAAAATATATCGTGCATATTAATGCTAAGACGCCAGTATGCGGAAATATCATACAAAATATAAAGACACATTTTTACACAAATACTGATATGAGTTACCAACGGCCGGTGAGATATCACAGACTTGTCGACTGTAGGAGTAAATCAGAAGGCAAACCTAAACGCGCGTTTACATTGGCATAGACTGAATAGAAAAAATCACGGGGTTGTAGATACCAAATCGACAAAAAAAGATTGTGTTGACCGAAAGTGTAAACAATCGCAAATGACAAGATTCACACTGTGTTATATCATAATTTGTTTGCGCTTCGAGTAGCAGTAATTCCAGGAACAACATATATGCAGTACTTGATAAACAGAATCAAATTTAGTCCTAGGGTAAGCGAGATGAAACCTTTTCTAAGCGAGGCAGGGGTAGGATAGTATATCATAGTAGCATTCTTATAGGGCGTAAGTCAATCCTTACAATTTCACTTGTCATCTGAAGTAAATGTCCTCATCATTGCCATGAGTAGTTTTCTAAAGGCATCTCCTACGTCAGTGGCGATACTTGGGACCTGTTTCACTAGTTTAATAGGTAAAGTAGGCCAATTGGCATTTGATCCAGTTTTCTTTAGTTCCCCTGTGTTTTATGAAATATTTTGAAAATTTTGATTCTACTGAAATGCATTCTTCACCTTTTCTGATAAATCATCGATTTGGCATCCTCAGCCTGGGAAGGGTTAATCGAGGTACCATCTGGTTGAATATGATTCATGTTCAATAAAAATAAATATAGACAGGTGGGAAAGGTATCAAGGCTTACCACCTGCCATCGCTATTCTGTTGATAAAGTGTAGTAAATACGTGGTTCAGAGCTCCTTACTGACTGCTAGGGTCCGCGAACACACACAAGACACATATGGCAGGCAAGTGGACCTCAATCCATCAACAACAATCGCTTCTGCCCTTCTCCCCGAGAGGTCGCCACTGCTGGCAGTCGTGTAGCCATTTTAACCCTTACATTAGAGGAAAATATATAAAACCTGAAAAATAATTACCAAATTTACTAGGAGTGTTTACCGATGTATGTTCCGAATTATTTTCCTGAATTTGTAAACTGTATTTTACTTTTTGGGTATTAATGGACCACACGGGGCGTTGCGAGGGAAAGAGAAATGGCCATTATTTTCTGGTAGCAAGGAGTAATTTGGACGACTAGGCTCATACATCATCGTTGAGTCTGCCCCATCGACTCAGGTTGATGGAGTGCAGGCCTAATCACTCGATCCAAAAGTTTGCCTCCGTACCTTCATAGCCCCACACCTTACGCTGCCTGCAGACACTCCAGGGCTACTCTTAATGATTGGTAAGGGCAATTTTCTCAAGGGAACCCGGCAAAATAGACGTGAAATCTAGGTCTGCTGACAGGCATGCCTACTGGCAGTCGTGTTCCTTCCACTTACGATGATCGTTAAGGGTAATTCTCTCAACAAGACCGTGAGCAATCCCATTGAAACCCGAGCCTGAAAACAATATAACCTTGTGTTGGGTGATTGTTATCCAAGGTATGAAGTGAGGAATAGTGAGAAATAGTCACACTACGGATCCTTCCATAATACTAGGTACATTATTGATGGGAAAGCTCGGAGTTATAGATAAATAGCAACTACGGTAAAAGGTTTGGATTACATTCAGTCCATTGGTAATTTCCTGCAACCCACTTTGCAAGTATCTCGTAAATTAGCCATTCCTGAAACTGCCTTTCTATGAGCCAAATTTATCAAACACTAAACAATTGGTCAATGAGGTATTTCTGTCTCTAGTGAGTGGTCATGGTTAGCTCGGCATGTCTGTAGGACATTGAGACACTGGGCCTCTGCACCTTACCCAATATCACAGGGCTGACTCACAGATAGTAAAGCGATAGTTTTTGCAGCATGCCAAAAGTCCGTATATCCTCTCCCTCAAGGTTGCGTTCCATGTAGCTGGGACCTGTTTCATTAGTTTCGTGACATGTCTGTGACACCATACAGACATTGGGGTTGTCTAGTTTTGTGAGCTGCCCTTAGGAAAAGACAGACCTCAGACATAAGAATTAGACAAATCTACACATCATGGACCTGTTTCACTAGTTTCGTGACAAAAGTGGGACCAACAGTGCAAACAAGAACAGACAAAACGAAGTCTAATGTCTAGTTCTTATGAAACCGGACAAACCGGACACGCCATCTAGACATGTCATGAAACTAGTGAAACAAGTCCCTGATGCTAGAACGGCACTCCCCGGGTGTGTATCGGCCCCGGTATTATGTCTCACATAGATCAGTGATACCCTTTAAACTTTTGGTGTTGGGGAGGCTATTAGGGTTTGTTTTCCCAAAAATATAGTAGATTAGATAAAAAGACCTAGTTAAAAGTTTTGAATCTACTGGGCCTGCCAGGCGAAAAATATCAGAAGACAAGTCGATGGAAATTTGGCAGGTTTCTGCTGGGTTTCTGCGGGGGAGAGCTATTTTCACCCATGTTATATAATTTTGGGTGGGCCGATGACACACCTGACAGACATGAAAAGCGGCACGAACAGTGCAAGCAAGAACGGAGTACACAGGCAGAACCAAGCCTAACAGTGACACTACAGCGCCAGTAACAAGGCAATGTCTAATTCTTATGAAACTGGACACACTGTGTTTGAGGTCTGTCTTGTCCTAAGGGCAGCTACTTGAGTTGTCACGAAACTAGTTAAACCCGATCTGTCCGTATGGTGTCACAGACGCCATCTAGACATGTCATGAAACTAGTGAAACAGGGACCTGTTTCAATAGTTTCGTGACATGTCTAGATGGTGTCACTGTTCACAACACCGACATTGTGACACAACATGCAACAATAGATGTGACATGCGTTATGAAACATGACATCGTTTTGTCCATTCTTGCTTGCACTGTTGGTGCCGCTTTTCATGTCTGTCTAACACTGTTGTCACAAAACAAGTGAAACAGTTCCCAGCTATATGGAACACAGCCTTAACCTAGGCAGCGCATCTGAGCATGTTTAACACGTAATGTGTAATGAGAACGCCTCTCCTTATCTCTATCAGAATGTGATTAAGTTGGGAACAATTTCATAGTGACTCAGTTGTTAGTGACAGGCATAATCATAAAGGTTGAACGAGTGGCTATCAAGTACTCAAGTGGGACTTGGGGAAAGGTAATATTATTCATGATTTATTGTAATAATTAACAGTTTAATTATTTTACTCGGGAAATGTTAAAATAATGTGCATTACCTTCAATGTTGCCGAGGTAGATATAACAATTACTTAGGTACGGATGTACTTTGATGTGAGGGACTGTTTCATTTTACCAAATTTTACTCCGATGTTTACCTGGGGTCTCTCCAGCTTGCTCTGGCCCAGGTTACAAGATTAAAAAAAAAAATTTGTTTTTGTTTTTTGGGGGGGGCCTGTTCAAAGGCCGGTTACCGAATCAGGGTCACAGAGCTGCTTGTCTGCTTTTCCATTATACAGGCAAACATCGGTTATGTACATGATTTAAAGCCCTGATAGGGGCCGGGACTGAATTTGGCATTGGTTATAGAAAAATTAAATATGATGAGCTAAAAGTGTTGTCATACTCAGATAGAAGTTGAAGGAAACAATACAAAATGTAAGTGTAAGAAAGTTTCAAGGTACCAGTTTCAACTGATGATTGATAATATATGAAAATCACTGTGAACTGTATGAAATGCCTTTAATGTAAGCAAGGTGCTTGTTTGTAAGTGCCTTGACGCGAACTCTACATGCTGAAGCTGAGAAAACTGCAATACACTGTGAACAGCACATCGATACTTCCCTTAACTTTGCAGCACGAAGTTATAACCAGAGAAAAATGCAGTGACTAAACGCATAAAATTATGAAGTGAAACACGAGGTATATTGTGGAAAATTGAAAATTCCCGATAATTCTACGGAGGCAGTACTCATCTCCTACGCCCTCTACCTGCTACGCCTGAAGTCTTCTACGCCAAGTGGCCGTCATATGAACTATCAGCCCTCCACAGACTCACAGGTTGGGTTTTGAACCCCCCACACACACCCCCACACACCCCTCAACACTAATGAATAATTTTCTCCTGTTCGGGTTTTGTTTTAATCATGCCTTTATACCCTCGGCATTATTCCCACATAGACTGCAAACATTAAATCTTATGTCTGAATAAATTCAATAATACCAGCTCGGACTCCAGTTATAATTAAAGAGTAAGGTCGGGAGGCTCAGTCATAGCTTGGTTCCTTATTCGACCGTGATACATAATGCATGACAAAGTGATTAAGTTAAAGGTGGGAGCGAATCAGTGAACCACTGAAAATGTCAACTGTATCGCCTGTGCAAATTTCGAAAAATTATCATCTCCTACAATATCATAAACTTAGTCCCACAGAAATATGAGACTTCTTTTGTTTTTGTGCTTACTTCCACGAGATATTAACTCTCTTTCAATTATCTTTCCCTTTAGAAGCAACCATTTCAGCTCATATATATATACCTCATATATGCATCTAGTTCCCTAGAATGTGTCCCGTCCTATACATCGTCTGTCAAGTTTCCTATTCATGTATTGAATGATGTTATTCATCCAGCCACCCTGTAATACTTACTATACATTGATGTACACCTATATCTGTTCTCCATATGGTAGAAATTTGATGCATTATATAAAGCAAGTTTAGAATGGTTAAATGTTCAACTAAATCACTACTTAGTCACAACTTTGTTTTTTTTAAAAGGTATTTGAATGCATTATGTACGCAACATTTTGAATGCTTAAAAAATGTAATACAAAGCGAGAAAAGAAGCCTTCACACAAACTCAATAATGTGTGGTACACAACTCTGCTGATAGCTGATTAGACAGACCGTCACATTACCACCTATGAATCGATCAGAGGTAAAGTCAAAAGAGAGACTATAGGGATGGCAGCCAAATAAATAGTCTTCCAGATGCTAAACTTAGGAAATATCAAGAGAAGTCACAAGTTTGAGTCTGACTTTATTTATGCCACGCATTTTGTTGGCTCCATAATTTCACGAGTCGAAGACGAGTGACATTACGGAGCGTCTAGATTTTATCCTACCCCATTTCCGTATTTTTTCAGTATCAGAAAGTAGTGGCATAAACAACACTTTATGTCACGCCCGTGAAATAAGAAATCCCATGTTAAGCCTATGGCGCTTTTTATTAGGGGTAGGATAATACACCTAACAGAAACACTTCTTGAATTATCCAGAAATGTATACCGAACACAAAACATATTGAAAAAAATAAGTACATTTTCCTCCTTCATCGTATATCATGGTGAAGTTACATTGCTAACTTATTCTTTATTGAATAAAGCCCTTTCTCTAAAGTCCCATACCAACTTCAGACACTCCCTGCTCATATAGGGATGTACATGGAGATTGCAGAAACTTGGTGAAAAAGTTTGATAAAGTTACGTATACTAGCATATGTCATATTGACAACGGGGGAGGTGAGCAGAGTCAACACGAAAAGCTCTCTCTGTCAGTGAAGCAGAAATGACAGCCGAGGGGAACCTTAGAAAGGTCGTCCGTCAGAACATTCAGACAGAAAATACCACCGCCAACGATATTTCTCTGCAATTCTTGCATTTTCTCTCTGAGCAGACGACTTTTTATTGCGACCGCACACGTCACAGACAACAACTGACGGCATTGAGTCGCACAAGTGCGAAGATTAGAGCTAAATTAGACGCTCGCCCAAGCAATTGCGGAGGCATTATTCGGCGGGACGACGGCGGAAATTGAGTCGGCGGCTTCTTGTCGGACGCAGCGCGGGAAATACCTGAGCGGCCATGAAGATTATTATTAGATTGACAAACACACGGGCGGAGGGAATGGCGCCCAGATAATATTGTTTCAAGGATCGAGCCCCCGGGGTTTACTCCAGGGGAATGGGAGGTGGAACAGAGATAAGATTGTGTTTTCTCTGAACAAGATTTCTGTTTCTTCGGCAACAATGAAAGGAGGGGACTGGGGAACAGTCTATCGCATCGCGGAGGGTGCTCTGGGATGCACAGAGCGACCCCCAGGTGCCCCCAGCGCTTTATTGTATTCTTGCCAATTGGGTATTATTGACATGCATGCAGTGGTTATGGTTCCCTTTCAGTTCTCTGAATGACGGGTGATCACCAGCGAGCCATATCCATTCAGTCATACTGCATCGTTTCAATATAACAAAACCATTATTATCTCATTCTTTTCTATCGATTTATATAAGGAAAAATGGTACCGGGGCATATGTAAGATGTTAAAACATCCCAACCAAGGCATTGAAAGAACTGGCATATGGATAATATTGATTCTGTGATAGTCCTCCATTGCCTAATATCTAAGGCCTTGCCTCTCGTTCTTCATCTCTATTCATGTAATAAATTGATCTGTTCTGTTATGACACTTACGCGACCTTTGCTTCAAAGATCTGTACAAATACCGTACATGAAAGATGCAAAGTCATATAATTTACATACATATGTTTAAACTGAGGAAGAATGCTGAGCTAATGCAAACAAGAATACTGAATACCCGAGGCCAAAGTACACCATTATTTAGAATATTGAGCTGTATAATAACATGTGTGAAAAAAGCTTAAAGTACAACGGAGCTACCTTATGGATTCTCCTTCCACCAGAAACTAGAGGAATATAATTGCTCTCGGAAGGACAAAAAGCCACACTGACTATAATGATGCCTTATTGTTAAGACCAACATCGCACCTTTAGGAAAGGAAAATTATATAAAACTTAGGCCATATTGCCGCATGCTTAATTCTAACCTATATACGTTGGAGGATGAAACTCAACTCTGTAATTGTTATCATTTTCGTAGTCTACTCACATAACCAACAAACACCAGATTTAAAAAATAGTCGATTTTATTTCCAAATTATGGTGGATTTCATAATGGTTTTGACACAACGTTTTGGCTATTTAGACAACCTTCTTCGGGTGTGAATCATGTACTTATACTAGTACTGATGTACATTTTGAGAGCACTTTAGTAGGCAGTGATGATCTACATGGTGTTTAAATAAATGTCTTCGTGGCCCATTATTATTATTCCTCCCGTGTTTTTCATATTAATATTTGTTATCATTTATTTTACAAATGTTGGATGCTTTTCCATGTTATACAAACAACAAGAAATTGAAATGAAAATGTTAAGCTGGGGGCACGTTAAGACCAGTCCTCACAGACTGAGCGCCATCCTAGGGTAACTTTCGGGAAGTAACAAGAAAAAATAGAGCGTGTATACATGCACAAGAAACAGGAGGATAATAGCAGTTTAGGCTGAGTAGATGACGTATTCAGACTCTCATATGTAAATCAACACATCAAATACAAATTTATGCTGAATTATCACATGATCTAAGAAATACGAGGAATAGTCACACTTTGAGATTTATTTTCTACACAGTACAATTTCGGTTAGTCACAAGGCTGGTGGTAGATAGACAAAAGGGAGGAAATTTGGTAACAGAGAAATGACCGTTCAAAGGCCTTTTGTATTACAGAAACCACGTCCCCAGACGTATTTATGCTACAAAAGGCCGAGAAGGGGAAATCGATTTTCTGAAAATATCATAATAGAATATATGAGGATTCTAAAAGCTTGTTTTTGACATAGTAAAACCCATGACATAGGACATGTTTAGTATTAAACATTGAAGTAGTAAAAAGTGTACGACACCGTACTTGTTTTTGAGAGAAATTATGAAAACCGTAGTTTTCAGTATAAATTCTGTATAATCAGTCATATGTAAAATCATGCTTTTAATCTACCTATTAAGATTGGAGAAACTGAACACAATGTTGTATCTACACATTTGGAAGTAGAATGAATTATAGGATGGCTTTAGGTAACAAATCATGAACGTGGACACATAACACCCGGCAAGTTTTTGTTGACAACTGATTTTGACAAAATTGCTTTGTGCCTCGACCATTAATTCAAGCTGCTTTGAAATGCTGTAATATATACTCTTTATAGTTGTCAGTTGTTGCAATTGCGATATTAAGTAATCTGGCATGATCAGCTACTCTATGGGATATGATACCAATTAGGAAATTCAACTAGAAGATACCCTGCCTTTACTGTGTATATTGAGAGCTTACATATTCTCATTGTTTTTTTACTACATCTTCGGCGAAATTCTGTTATTTACGGCGTAAAGCCCATCTGATGACAACCGTATACCATCTAGAACATTGCGATAGCCTCCGAATTTCAGTCCGCTGACATTGTTGGAAACACTGGTGACAAAAGGCGGTCTCTTCAGGGCAATGTGTTTTGGACCACTCACAAGCCAGCACATTGTCGACTGCGGGGCTGCTCTCGGACGCCATATAATCACATCTACATCCTGTCTGCAATACGTCACAGACTGTAGCTTGTTCCGGGCCCAGGCCACCATCTTATTGGTGTTCAGTTACAATGGCGGTTAGATATCGTGACGGGTTCTTTTCATTATAGCTTGGCAACATCCGGGCCTCCGACCTATTGAGCATGCACAGACGGGGCGCATGCGCGAGGATATGGCGGGCTTCCGTGACGGCAAATGTCGTCTGCAGAATGTCAAGTGTCTGTTAGCCCCCGTGCGGAACGCAGGGGAACTAGCATGGGGCTAGTAGAGGTCTTGGCGTGTAAGGCTGACACTAGGAGTGGAGCTATGTCATCATGGATAGTTTCATTTCTGGATATTATGTCCTGCTTTCATACTATACGATCTAACCATTCTTTGTTTACTGTCCACCAATTACAATAGTGATCATATTTATATGCAGAGTACCTTTCATACTCCCAAAAGGATTGTTAATTTCCTTTGACAAGGATATTTAAACCGGAGTGGCAATTACATACGTAGAAAACTGGAGTGTTCTACCCACCAACCGTTTAGTTGCCTGATGCTGACCACTGAATATTCAAGATGAGGAAAGTTTTGCTGGACTTCATTGTGTCTTGAGTGGTCTGGATGCCGTTTAATATTTGAAGACAGTAAAAAGGAAGACTATGACCCGGATGGGAGGGTCAACTCATGAAATAAGTGTTGTTCATAAGTTGTTCTCCTCCTCCTGACATCAATCATGATATTTCATGATGCCAGCCTTTAGGTGAATGAGACCAGGCGCAGGTCGGGCCGCCAAGGTAAAAATCAGTGGGGATCAGTAGGTCTGTGGCATTCATGTTACTTCCCGAAAGTCCCGTACGTAGGACTGTCCTCAATAAAGACGGATCACCTTAGGTAGTGGGAATGCAACAAAGATCACGATAAGATCAATTCATGTATCGTTCTTAGTTTTAAAAACACAACCATAGTCACCCTGACCACATAGTCACTTATGTATTCTACGAAAGACCAAATAAAGAAAAATTGGGCTTATCCATCAATGACGAACATACCATTTGTTCAGAATAACTGACAATTAAAAGAACAACACCGTCGGTAATGTAACTTGCGACGTTGTGCAGCTTTTAGCTCCTGCTTAGGTAATACCTCAGTGGATACCTACTGCATATATGCCCATTAGTTGTCTAAACATCAGAACTGTTGCCTGGCACTTGTGTGGTGTTTCTACCTGACGATACTCGCCACCATCTATGGTGTTCTGTCTCTATTTGCCACTTTCGCCGATTTAGGGCAGATAATCATCAGGTTTGAACAGTGGATAGAAATTTGAAGACAGCGTTTTCTACCCCCATATTACGTAATTCTATAAGTCAACACATGTGTAGTTTGCACAATAAAAGAAACCTTTATTCTAGCCAATCTTTTATCAAATACTGCAACATCAAGTAATCTCTTAATTATTATAGATCATCGAGAATGATATCTTAGACAATGTAATTGTAAAATCCTTTTAAGGGATGGCGGGCGGGGAAAGTCACGTTCACTGTTCAGTGTCTGCTATGCATGTGGCGGTTGTAGGCAGGCGGGCTATTTATAACCTGGTTGCCTCCGTGCCACATGCTTGTTGTTGCCTCCCGAATTACCCACAAATTAATATAATTTTTAACAATTCTATAAGTCAACACATGTGTAGTTTGCACAATAAAAGAAAACTTTATTCTAGCCAATCTTTTACCAACCGCAAACTGGCTAGAATAATTTTCCCAAAATGTCTACCCGACGATGTATTAAATGTATTCGGGTACATTCAAACAGTGGCAGAATAAGATGAGTACATAATTGGTGTACATAGTCGTCAGGTGTGTGTGCTTTTAGAGGCAACGATTGTGGGCAGGGATGCATTCTCAGGGCGAACCGCCTACCGACCTGTGTACGGTGCCCAAATAATCGATTTGCAGCTTGAGTATCGTTTGAAAAGCTGAGAGACGCTACAATGGACCTTTTTTTTATTGTTTTCATCATAGGCAACATCGGAATGATTACGACTTCGCCGGTAATTTTACATCAGGTACCCCCACGATATGTCAGAATCGTACCAGAACTCGGAGGCTCCCCTTTCCATTCCGTGACATGACTTTTATCCTACCCCTAATAAAAAACACCATAGGCTTAACATGGGATTTGTTTATGTCACAGGGTGTGACATAACGTGTTGTTTATGTCACTACTTTCTAATACTGAAAAAATGTGGAAACGGGGTAGGATAAAATCTAGACGCCACTTGTTTGAGTTTGAGTTTACTTATGTCACTCATTTTGTTGGCTCCATAATGTCACTCGTGTTCGACTCGTGAAATTATGGAGCCAACAAAATGCGTGACATAAATAAACTCAGACTCAAACTCGTGACGTCTCTTTATAGTAGCAGAGGGCAACAATCTCTGCCAACTGATTTGTGACACTAATTACTATTTTTTCTCCAATTTTCAGAACTTCGATTCAACCCTTAGTATTCCTCTAATTCACAATTATTCCTCCATTCTAAATCAAATGCCATGAGATATGCATTAGTTCTTTCCCAACTTTGTCATTCTTTCCGATGCTCACTAGTTCCACGTTACTATTATAATTATATACAATACATTTGCATGTAATAGGTTATTACATTTGTGTAATGCGATTTCGATAGGCAGACAAATAAATCTATAACAACTCTATCCGTATGATGCCTATCGTGATAAATAATCGATGAGAATATTATGGACATTGAAATCTAATCAGATATTTTGTTTCCACAGGGCCATTTGCAAGTGAAAATATTGATCAAATCAACCGTAACTCAACCCTTTCATTGGGAGTCTCCTCTCGGCAGTCCAGGGCTTGTTGAATAATGTAGGCTCGTACCTAAAGACACTTTCCTGTACGCCAACGAAGCTCAGGGACAATGTGGATAAACGCTATTCAACACCTTAAGATGAACTTTTTTTAAATATTTTTTTATTCAGATTCATCAACAGTTACATTCGCCAACATATGGGCGTTCTTCCATGTAGCCATGTGGAAAAAAGTAAAGAAATACAGTTATAAAGCTTACAGCAGCCTGCATATAGCTAGGGCTGCTTTTGTTCAACCCTAATTATATTGTGATTCTCATTTCATTACAACATATTTACAAATATATATAACATAGTAAGTGGTTGTAGGACGGTATACACTTTATCAACGTATTATTTAGCAGACAAGACAGTACCTATTCCAAAGTAGGGAGATTCAACTTCAATTGAACAGGACTGCCTTAGAGAACGAGCTTGAATATCATTCAGCGGTAACTCTGGACAAGTACTTTATTCAACAGATCCCAGTATATCATTATTGAAATTCGGTAATATGTAAATTGTAGATTAAACCTGCATTTACATTTCATCTGAAAATCATACACGCTTTAATAGACACATCCAACTACATTTAATGTGTCCGTGCATTATTTTATTCATGCTTGATATATATTTTTGATTTGCGATTCTGATTGAATTTCTACCTGTCTGTTAAACCTACCCTATACCTAGATGATCAACTTACTCAAACAGTTTCTAACCATAACGGTCTAAGTTCGACACTGCCGTTAAAGTACTTCATGAAATTGATGAATCCAGGAAGTTTCTGTTGAGGAAGGTCGAAAATAATGTCGTTAATACCCTTAGTTAAGCTTCAGAATGAATAAACATGCTAAATCGGCCAATAAAAATGAGGTTTATCTGAAACGATTTCTACTGAGGTGAATGGGAGACAGGTGTTCATGAGGCGACTATTACACGCAAATTTATCAATTGTACTTTTACTATCTGTTGAAAGCTACATTGACATATATATACTGGATTTGGCGGACACCTTTGAAGATGCACAAATATGAAACTAGAATAGAACAGTTTACAAGCACCGTGTGTCTACGTGATAACCGCATTGATTTGTTTTACCCTAAATATCAATGCACCTCATTTGCCAATGTTTTTTGGGGGGGAAATCGCAAATTTTGCTCTGATATAAAGTTTTCATATCGGTGTCGAGTGAGTGTCATAAATAACGTGATAGGCGGAAATACTCACGTCCTCAGTTCCTGTTCAGATATTCTTGCCTCCATTTCTCGGGAGGTTATTACAGGATGCAACTCCTCCGATATTCACCGTAATAGCATTGAAGGGAGAGTTTTATCTCCATTTATTCTTCCCACGTCGCGACTCAGAATTTATTCGCCCGTATCCCTCACAAGTGTGTTAACCCTACCTGTCAGCGGAAGAACATGATCCTGTTATGAAAGCTGCAAGTTTTTTCTTCCGTTTCCAGGTTTTGCATTCATGTGCAACACCATTTTAACACATATTGACAAAACTGCCACTTGGGTTTCCAATTCGATCATGCCTACTATTACATAACACCTTATCCGACAGGACATCATTTCGCTGAGGGGAATCTTGTTTTTTCCCCCTGCATGGCAGGTCGAAATGCATCGGAATTATGAGAAAACTTCAATGATAACATGCATGCCATATTTACAAAATATGATGCTTAAACGGTTTTGAACCCAAATCATATGCATCCTTTGTTTATCTGGATTATGCATGAGAGCAAGGCATCAGTTTCAGCCGCAGTTGGCCTCAGTCCATTTTCCACTTGCTGACACACTGCCTAACACTATTTGGGAACCACTCATCAAACGTCGGCGGAAAGTGTTTAACCTGGCGTTTACACTAGACGACTAAATACGTGGCGACTGTAGATCGTCAGCCAATAGTCGCCAGGCGGTGGCAATGTCCACCGCAAAAGTCGTCTACGTCAGAATTTATCCGAGCGTTCACACTGATGACTATAAGTTTTCACAGAATCGCCGTCCATCTAGACGACTCATTCAAGGTGGCTTGAAATAGTCACCGGGGTCAGAACGTGTCTAATAGTCGTGAGGTGGTGCTTTATTGCGTAATCAGACGATCTGCAGTCGTCATGCACTTGGCGTTTGTATTAGACGATTTCTAGACTTATACGGCTGAATCGTCAGGTTCAAGAATCGCCGCCTATAATCGTCTAGTGTAAACGCCGGGTTAAATTGATTCATACGATCGGTGCACAATTTAGGAAAATCTAATCTGGCTAGGTATAGACTTTATGTGGCGTTTTCACCTGCCGATTATGACCACCAATTCTTGCATTTAGCACCATCGACCGCTTGTGTGATACTTTTTGTGCAATAATCAAAACGGACACAGAAATGGTAAACGATTCTTGTCTCCAACATTACACAAAATGGCACCACCGACTGACTTTTGAGGCTGCTGAGAAAATAAACAAGGGTATTGCTCAACAATTCGTAAACTTGTCGATTAGCTATTGTCAACGACAAATTATCAACAGGGAAAGATATTACTTACAGAGTACCATAGGGGTAAATTATTGGATCCCTCTACTTTGTCATATACATCAAGAGCCTTGTTATCAAAATAATACATTCCTTTATGAAACTAAATGCTGATGATGCGGTTCTTTATGCTAGTAATAATAACATCAATGAAAGCCTAACAAAGCTTCAAATTGATCTAACAAATCTACAAACCTGGGACCTGTTTCACTAGTTTCGTGACATGTCTAGATGGCGTGTCCGGTTTGTCCAGTTTCATAAGAACTAGACATTAGACTTCGTTTTGTCCGTTCTTGCTTTCACTGTTGGTGCCACTTTTGTCAGGAAACTAGTGAAACAGGTCCATGATGTGTAGATTCGTTTCATTCTTATCTCTGAGGTCTGTCTTTTCCTAAGGGCAGCTACTTGTGTTGTCACGAAACTAGACAACCCCAATGTCTGTATGGTGGTACAGACATGTCACGAAACTAATGAAACAGGTCCCTGGTGTAATAATGATAGGTTTACAGAAATTCCACAGAAAATCAAAGCGATGCCTTTTGGAGCACGGCATCTCCCTTCTAGCCCATGCGACACTAAGCTGGTATTTAATGACATAGGATTGGAGGGAGTTGTTGATTCTCTCACCTTGGGATAACCCTCGATTCAAACCTTATTTATCATATGCATATCAACAGATTACTGAGCAGTGCTTCTCATAAACTGAAAATATCAGGTCACCTGCGCAAATATGTCAAGCACAAGCACTATACATCTACAATGCTAAGGTTTTGAATTATCTTGAGTATGCACACACCTTCACACACAACGCTAATATATACTTACTAAGCAAATACTGCCAGAACAATGAGCTACATATGTGCACGCAGAGTTTTTAATTTTATGAGCAGTAAAAGAAGATATTAATACGTGATAGTAATATTTTAAAGATAACAATATACATATGGAAGATATGTTATGTTATATAGTAACATATTGGTAGATATGATACATATTTGGTAATATGGTATATGGTATACGTGATACCGTATAAGGTATTACATATTGTGATATGTAATAGTATAATACATATGGATATACATGTATAAAGTATATGGTATATATGAATATACAATGTGTATAAAATGGCCCTACGATAGTAGGAAGATAGAGGTGAGGGTGGGTGGGAGAAAATTGGAGAGCGTCTGAACGAAGTGAAGCGCAAGAAGAGAGTGAGAGAGACTGTGAGAGCGTGCTTCACCATGTGACCTAATAGTTCACGTGGTTCGCACGAGGGGGCGCGCAGGGAGCGCGAGTACAGAGGGAGTACGCTAGGTGGAGCAATGACCGCCCCTGACCCTACGGCCATGGGCTACCCATTACCCCTTAACCCGCAACACAAGAGTAGAAAGCAGAAGTTGGGCAAATAAAATTTATTTTAATTTTATGAGCAGTAACAGAAGATATTAATACGTGATAGTAATATCTTAAAGATAACAATATACATATGGAAGATATGTTATGTTATATAGTAACATATTAGTAGATATGATACATATTTGGTAATATGGTATATGGTATACGTGATACCGTATAAGGTATTACATATTGTGATATGTAATAGTATAATACATATGGATATACATGTATAAAGTATATGGTATATATGAATATACAATGTGTATAAAATGGCCAAACATCCATGAAAGGAAGTGGCGTGGTGGGTGGGATGAAAGTTTAAGTCACTTGTTAATAGACTTGATGAGTGAGTCATTAACTTGAGTGGCACTCGACACTCGGATGTAGCTCCTGTGAGCGTTCGAGCGCCACCCCCCGTACCTCTGGATGGAGAGTTCGGGGACCCCGGCCTGGAAGGCCTGAGTGGCCGCGGCCTTTCTCAGGCTGTGCAACGTATACGTTTTCGCCGGGATCCCCGCCAACGCCGTTAGTCTGTCCCATTCCTTGGTCAGCGACCTGGTCGTTATGGGGGACCGATCGTCGTTCATCAGGAACGGGTCTCGGTCGCTAGACGTGGGTACGGCCGTGATCATTCCTCTCACGGCTTGGAGCGGGCACAACGTCCGGTCGGGAGAAGGCTGGAGTGTCACGTTCAGCTTTAGCATTGTCCCTGGAGGTGAGGTGCGACCGGCTGAGGGCGTCGGCGACCGAGTTGAGGACTCCCGGGATGTGGGTGTACAGGAGATCCACCTGTAACTTGGCCTGCACCATCCAGGCCTGGCGCGCGCACTCGGCGAGGACCCGGTTGCGTGCCCGCCGCGACGTCAGTGCCTGGACTGTTCCCATATTATCACAGAACACCTCCACCCTCGTGTCCCGGTCGCGATCCGTCAGGAACGTGTTGAGGGTGTAGATAGTATTGAGGGCTTCCAGCTCTGAGATGCATTCCACCGGGTCCCCGACCAGGCAGACCTGACCGGAATAAGCCAGGCGACCGTCGGTGCCCCCTACGCCAGAGAGGCAGGCGTCCACGGTGATATACTTCGTCGGGGGGCCCCTGGGGATCAAGGCACGTCCATTCCACCCGTCAGCGAATCTGGAGAACCAGTCGAGGTCCTGCCGCATGTCCGACGAGATGTTGATGTAGAATCTGGACATGCCTCGCAGGGCCTCGAGAAGCTTGCTGACGATTGGCCTTGCCGGTCGGATGCATTTCACGACGTGCAGTATTTTCCCCAGGACCGACTGCAGCTGCCGCTTCGTGAGTGACCGCTTCCGGGACACGGCCGCGACGTGTTGCCGCACATCCTGCAGCTTGTCTTCCGGGATCGACAGCGTCATGTTCGCGGCATCGATGTCAATGCCCAGCCAGCGGACCACCTGCGACGGTTCTTGTGCCTTGTCCCGGGCCTCGGGGAGGCCCAGCTCGCGGAAGAGCTCCCGGGCGGTCGCGAAGTCCGCTGCAGCTTTCTCCTTCGACGGCGAGATGATGATCAGGTCGTCGAGGTACATTGCTCCCTCGACCCCCTTGCCGGCCAGAATCTCCACGATGGTATCCGCCATGCACTGCATGTGGTAGGAGGACGCGCGGGCACCGAACGGCATGGCCGTATCGCAGTAGTACCCGCCGTCCCACATGAAGCACAGGAGGGGCCAGTCCAGGGGGTCGCAGCGAAAGTTCTTGTATGCCCTCGCGATGTCGATCGAGGCCATGTAGCTCCCGGGGCCCGACCTCAGGAGCCGTGAGACGAACCCGTCGATGGTAGGGAGGCTGTGCTCCCTTTCCTCCCCATAGACCGAGTTCTTCATCACGAAGGCATTGCGCTCTGTTGCCGCGGAAACGTCATGTCGGTTATTACTCTCCGGGCATCCAAGTCCCGCTTCTCCCGCGACATCAGGGGAGACACGTGGCACCACAGGCTGAACGGGGCGTCGGAGAACGGACCGAGCAGGTTGGAGAACGACAGCTCCTTTTTCACAAACTGCCCCACCTCGGTCGGGTACCCAGTGGCACTGGGGTGGTTAGGTACCCCTTTGGTATCCGTCGCGGGACCGAGGTATCCTAGGGGGAAGCCGTATCGTATGAAGCCCAGTAGCTCCTGCTTCCCCCTCATGCCCATGAGGTATTTCTCCCACGCCCGTAGGCGTAGGTCCGTGGGGAGTGTTATCTTGCTGCACATTGCATTGGGCAGCCCCGAGGCCCGCACTGCCTCTTAGATGTGGCTGTGTGCCGGCGGGGCGCTGTCCTGCATCCGCGGCCACTCAGCGCGCCGATGTGCTCTGAACGCCTCCGGGTCCGTGCGAGTCCCGGCGGCAACAATCCCGGTCCGACACACTTCCTCGAGCTTGGGGGAGTCCGGGGCCGTGGTAGGAGGGGCTCCGTTCTCGGTCTCGTGGCCGGTCGTGCCCGGGTGGGGGACGCCCACCGGCACGGCCACGTGGTCCCGCGGAGTTGTGTTGTTGTTATTGTTTTGAACCGCCTCCCAGTCACATGGGGGAATCCTGACTCCCTCTGTGACGTCACGTGTCCGGGCGGCCTCACGTGGGGCAGCCCCGACCGGGAGTCGGCCGCTGACCATCTGTGCCCACGTGGCCGGAGGCGGTTTCCTGTCCCGTGTTGTTTCAGCACTGGACGGCTCTGTGATCTCACGTGCCGTGCACCCTTTGACCCCGGGAGCCCGGGTGGGGGGTACACGTGAACATCCTGTAGTCGGGTGTGCTCCGGTTACTCTCGGGGCGCACCGTGCCCGTTTTTTGCCGGCTGCGGAAGTCCGATTGGTAGAGGGCATCCGGTCCAGGGTCGCCCGCCCTCATGGTGTATCCGGCCTGCGGGGTGTATCCGGTCTGTTGTCCGCGTCGTGTTGGTTGAGGGGCTAGCGGCTGGGACTCGTACCCCATCGTGTACCCCAGCTTCCGATTGCAGGCATGCAGCGAATGCCCGCACTGTTTTCCCACAGAATCACAGAACGAGCATATATGTATCCACTTAACGGGCCCGTCCTCGTGCCCGCTTCTGTGCCTGCATCCCTTTTCCGAATTGAACTGCCGGCACGGCAGCTCCCTGGAACGGTTTTTCCCGCCGTTCTCTTGTCTGGTCGACTGGGTCGATGTCGTCATAGCGAGCCGGACTCGCTCCTCCTGTATCAACCCGTAGTCGGACCAGCTGAGCCTCCCAGCCTCGATCTGGTCAAAAACAAACTGGCTCCACCGCCTGACCCCGGCCCACGGGCGAGACTGGGCGTCGATGGACACCTGGTGGAGGTGCTTGAACATGTGTTCACGGTCGGCGGGCTCCACAGCTCGGTTGTCCCCTAGCAGACCGATGAACGCGCTCACGTACTCCATCGGCCCTAGGGACCCCCTCACCTCCAGTTTCTGGGACAATGTGTAAACGGCCTCGCGGTCAACAAACATATAAGGCTTCGAGGTCAACCTAGAAATGATTAAGTCCGAATGGAGCTTACCCGTAGTCCTGTCGTGTTTGATGGCCTCACGGTCCAGCTCGCGTTGGATGTAGGAGTCGGCCGCGTACCGCTCCCTCAGCTGGCGTGGCGCGGGCAGGACCCGTGAGGCCTGGTCCTCGGCCCACTCCTGGGTGCGTCGATCCACGGCAGACTGGACGGTTGGTGGCCGTGAGGCCCGGTCGTTCGTCCTCTGCTCTGCCAGCCGGTTGATCGCTGCCAGGACTCCCCCGATCTGATCTTTCACGTCATTCTTGAAGTCGTCGAGGCCTTTCTCAACGGCCACGAGCCTGACCGTTTTCACGCTGCCTACCTTGGAGGCCGACTCCACGTGATCCTCCGACGGTCGTTGGGTCGATTCCGAAGTAACCTCGGCCTCGGCATCTGTAGCTTGCGATGTGCTGGGGCCTGCTCGTGTCTTCGGCATCCTCACGTTGTTCTGGCGGTCAATTACCCCGTAGTTTAGAACCCTAACGGCCTCGGACCGATACTCGTGGAGTATCCGGTGCGGCGAGCAGCCTTGGGCCAAAAATAGCGGAGAAAATTGGAGAGCGTCTGAACGAAGTGAAGCGCAAGAAGAGAGTGAGAGAGACTGTGAGAGCGTGCTTCACCACGTGACCTAATAGTTCACGTGGTTCGCACGAGGGGGCGCGCAGGGAGCGCGAGTACAGAGGGAGTGCGCTAGGTGGAGCAATGACCGCCCCTGACCCTACGGCCATGGGCTACCAATTAATCACTTACATACAACCTTTAAAAAAATAAATTAAACGAGCATAGAGAGATACATTTGATAGTATTTGTTTACCTGACACTGAGGAATTTGAGGACAAAGTTCTGTTATTATTTGTAAGCCGGTTGTACATACATGTTATTTAAGCTTGGCGTATATATATATATATATATATATGTGAAATATAAACAGACAGTTTATATTAATATAAAGAGCACAGGAGCAGTTACTTCATACCCCACCAGATGTCACTACTCCACACAGGTAGTGGATAGAGGGTGGCGCCTTCTACAGGACCCGGTGAGGTGCCAAGGCACCCCACAGCCGGAGGTCATTCTTCATCTGGACTCTCATGCGAGTGGCCAGATACCAAAAACTTTTTTCACCAGCCGTAGCCTTAGCTAGCCGTGGTCTTCTACACAAGTTGAACAACCTGCAGAATGCGAAAGTGTGATAAATGTTCCAGAGAGTACGATGCTCGAAGTCACCGAGATGGATGTCCCATCTGCAAATTTGCTGAACTACAAGAAGAAATGCGGGAGGAACAACTACAGGGAGACAGTACTTCACAAATTCAAAATGGCGGCGAGGAAGGCACAAAGGCACCGGTGAACAAAGAAAAACAAGAAGGACCTCCTTCATGGTATGTGTCTTTACAAAGAGACAATATAGATATCCAGAGGCAAATGGCTGAATTACGAGTTCAATTGTCCCAACTTTCTACTACCCTTTCAAGTTTGACTTGAAAAATCAGACAGACAAGGCAGTATCAGACGAGGCAGATACTCAGAGACAGGGGCTACAACCGGACTTCAAGAAAAAGGGCTACGCGACAAGTCAAGAGTGCACAAGTGGTCAAGGTGCGACAAACACTACTGAACCAGAGACCCGAAGACAGTTCCAGCCGGCGTATCCACCTGCGGCGAGCACGCCATTCTTCCCGCCAGACGTCTAAGACGAATCCAACATGTGCAGGAGTACATGTTTGCGACAAAAACAAGCGTAAGTCGAAGTTTTACTCTTTGAACCCTTTTTTGCCGCCTAATGTAGACAGCCCTAACTTTGACCAGGTATTGAGTGCCAGTATGGGCCGTTTACGCAGTATGATGTTGAGTGGAGCGGATGTTTCAGGTTATTCGGATCATATTTCATACCTTGTCGACCGAAAAAGTACTCACACAGGCAAGTCATTGGTGGAATACGACCAGGCTCTGCGCGAAAAGTGTGATCGGGTCGGTCCGGCAGGATTTGGATATGGCGACAGCTTTCTGACTGAGAAATTCCTTAATTTTGAAACCACATTCGCTTATGTGAATCTCAACAATCAACTAAAAGACATGTCAGAGAAAGAAAGAAAATATCAATCTCGTAAGGGTAACTCTTCAGGTACAGGTGAAAGACAAACAGGTTATTGCTGGAAATATAACTCAAAAGAGGGTTGTTCTTTCTCAAACTGCGCTTATAAACATGAGTGCACACAATGTGCGGGTAATCATCCGGCAGTCACTTGCTGCAAAACGGGAAAGGATCAGAAAGACCAAAAATAGGATCAGGTAGGTTCTCAGGGATCCCTAACAACACCTGAGAACCAAAATAGTGTTTTCGATATGTACAACTCTGGTTTCAATACGAAAGAATGTATCGACACTAACTCTCTTGTGGGCGCAAGGAAACTTGCATGGGGACCACACCTGTCCAGCGCGGTGGTTGCTCCATGTGATTACATGGATCCGAAAAATTTGACTACGGAAAAAGGTTCACAATTGGGTTAAGATAAACGTTATCCCAGTTTTCCGGAAGATGATAAATTTAATTCCACAGAAATAAATGGTAAAATGACTCAGACAGATTCAACAAGTCAAGGTTTGGCGGGAAAATGCAGTGGTCATTCTCCTACCATAGGTATACACACAACAGATAGACTGCCCATGGCGCGATCGGTTGGGAGAGTGAATGATCCCAATACGAGACCGTTCCAAGATGGCGGACAGACTCAGGGTGATTCATCGTTAGACATAAAGGATAAAGGTAATTCTAACGAAAGTTCTAATGGTTCAGAACAGGTAATTCCGGTGGTAATAATTACCGACAAGGTTAGTGGTGATCATGGTAAAAGTTCTAAGGTTTTGAGCGCAGAACTTAACGGTAAAAAAGAAAATCCTTATTGTCGCCCATGTCTCGAGGAATGTTTTGGTAAACATTGGGTAGGTGATAGATTGAATCAGTTGAACCCGTGTGAGTTTTACAAAGAGTGTTATGAAGGTAGAGAAATAGATCCTAATGCTTCTTTTATCATGAATGGAGTAACTTATGGTTTTTCCATTGTGGATGACAGTTTTGAAGGTTCTTATAGTCCTAAAAATTATGATAGTGTCTACAGCCCTGACTTCAAATCCAAGTTGGACGAGACAGTGATTCAAGAATTAGAACAAGATAAGATCACAAAGGTAGACACCCCTCCTCAATGTGTCCATTCAATGGGGGCAATCAAAAAGAAAGACTCCACAAAAATCCGTCCTATTACGGATTGCAAGCGTCCATTACATGATAGCATCAATAACAGCATGGACTCAGTATGTAAAAAGTTTCAATATACCAAGGTTGATCAAATTACGGAAAAACTTGCAGGGAATGAATTTTTTGCGGTGGTAGACATAAAGGAAGCCTACAGAAGCGTTCCAGTTCTTCCGAGCCATCGTAAATATCAAGGCTTTCGTTGGAACATATCAAATCAGGGAGGAGAAGAATCATTTTATGAGTCAAATAGATTAATATTTGGCCTAAAATGTGCCCCGTATATTTTTTCAGAAATTTCAGACTTCATAGTTCGTTCTATGTCTAGAAGAGGGGTTGAAAGAGTGTTCAATTATTTAGACGACTTTTTAGTGGTAGGAAAAACCAAAGACGAATGTGAACAACACCTGAACGCTCTGATTGAATTGTTGAAACGTTTGGGATTTGAAATCTCATGGGAAAAGTAGTATTTGCCTCTCAACAAGTAGTGTACTTAGGAATCGACTTCGATAGTGTGGCCATGGAGGTAAGATTACCCCAGGCAAAGTTGGAAAAGGTAAATAAATTGGTCAAACAATTTTCAGAAAAAGAAACTTGTTCCTTTCATGAATTATCGGTATTAACAGGTACTCTAGCACATGCGTCAACGGTGGTGAGAGGAGGCAGAACGTTTTCACGTAGACTGATTAATTTTTTTAATTATCTACATGACAAAGTACATCATTGTCGTTTGCCTGAGTGGTTGCACCAAGATTTAAATTGGTGGAAACAATTCTTAGTCATTTTCAATGGCAGTCAAAAAATCCTTATCCCAAAACAAGAATTAAACAATTGGGTAGGATCTGACTCGTCATTATCTGGCTTTGGTGCAGTGTGGGATACGGATTGGTTGTGTGGAGTCTGGACTGATCATATGTCCAGGGTTCCAGCAATGGACAAATTATCCCACCACTGGATACGACCTCCGTCTGAGGAGCATCAAAAGGTGATCAATATCCTAGAACTATGGCCCATCATTGCGGCAGTGCATAGATTGGGTCATTATTGGAAGGATACACACGTAACGTTTTGGTCAGATAATACAACAGTGGTTCAAGCCATTAACACCCGCAGAAGTAGAAATACGGATACCATGAATTTGTTGAGAGAACTATTCTGGGTCAGTGTGGTTTATAATTTTCATATAACGGCAAAATACATTAATACCAAGGAAAATATTTTTCCCGATTATGACCTTTATGACACTAGAAATAAAGCTTCGATTCCACCACAACTCACTCATGGTTATTGTTGTTTTTTTTAAAGTGGAGAAGAAAATGGATCAATACCGAGCATCATGGATGTCGTCAAATACATCAGTAACTAGAAATTGTCAATGGCGACATTATATCAATTTTGCGAATTATATGAATTGGTGCCTTTGCCAGCCTCAGTATATACTATATGTATGTATTTGTCCTTTATGGCTGAAAAATTTAAATATTCATCCATTCTAAATTATTTATCAGCAGTATGGGTGCTACATAGAATAAACGATGTTAAACATATAGATATTGAGGATTTCAGGATAAAACAAACCTTATTAGGTATTAAAAGGAGTATAGGTTCATCAGTACATCAAGCTAGACCAATTTTGAAAGAGGAATTATTATCATTATTTTATTCCTTGGATTTAACTTCTTCAGAAGATGTCAGTTTCTGGTGTGCATGTATATTGGGTTTTAGAGGTTTCATGAGAAAGTCAAATCTAGTAGAGGAAGGTTATGCTATTTGTGTAGATAATATCAAATTTGAAAAAGATTATTGTTTGGTTTCGGTCATTAGATCAAAAACCATTCAATTTGGTGACAGGGTTATGGTGATTCCATTTAAGAAAATCAATGGTTCTCCATTTTGTTTATATTACTATGTATCTTTGTTATTCTCATTGGTTAGGTTTACTAATGAAAACAATCATGTTATTTCATTTATGCGCTCCGGGTTACTGGTCAAAGGTTCTTATACATGGCTGTCTGCATTATTAAAACAAAAATTGCGGGAAAAAGGGTTCGAAGAATGCACTTTGCACTCTTTGAGACGTGGGGGAGCTTCCACTCTCCATCAATCAGGAATCTCCCTTGCCGATATCAAGGAACTAGGAGATTGGCACTCCTGGACAGTCTTATTGTACTTAACAAGGACAGTGGAAAAGAAGAAAGAACTTGACATTCAGATTATCAACCATGTTTTCTCATAAAATGGGAAAACAAAATTGATTGACTCCGTTTTGGCGGTTGGCAATATTGTATACATATATCAATTATCAATTATCATATCAGTAAATATTGATTACGCCAACTCAGGAGTCAATCGTTGTCTATAACTATTATGTCATTGTATCATTCCAGCTCCACTAGCGTTTATGTGAAATATAAACAGACAGTTTATATTAATATAAAGAGCACAGGAGCAGTTACTTCATACCCCACCAGATGTCACTACTCCACACAGGTAGTGGATAGAGGGTGGCGCCTTCTACAGGACCCGGTGAGGTGCCAAGGCACCCCACAGCCGGGGGTCATTCTTCATCTGGACTCTCATGCGAGTGGCCAGATACCCAAAAAATTTTTTATGAGCGATATTGTATACATATATCAATTATCAATTATCATATTAATAAATATTGATTACGCCAACTCAGGAGTCAATCGTTGTCTATTACTATTATGTCATTGTATCATTCCAGCTCCACCAGCGTTTATATATATATATATATAATGAAAAAGGTTTGTCTGGTGACAAAATTTCGGAACTAGAATCTCTCTTTTTTTAACCGAAAGGTTAACACAGCGTCTGACCCACATATCTATGACATATATATGACTGCAACATAGGCACATGTTTACGTCTAGATATGAAGCGTATACACAATGACAAGGGGGCCTTACTAATTGACGCCAAATATATATGCCTTATGTAAACATATGTAAATCACGTTTTTATCACGCTGTGTTGTTATACCATGTATATTAATGTATCACTCGGCGATCAAGTTATAACTGCCCGTCCCTTCCGGCCAGTTTTACCATCTTGCACCTGGGGACTTGAGTATGAATGTCACCAAATTCCCTCATTATTGCAACTGAAATTATCGGTAGTCACGCCATATAATTTGGGCCTAAGAAACCGTGTTGCCTGTCATCATAAGTAAACTGTAATTGGATCGGGGAGAAAAGAAAATTGTTTATCAGATTGCAAAATGTGATCAAATTGTTTACGAGCAACTTAAGTAATTAACAGAAATAATTAAAAGTTTCAACTGTTAGAGTAAAAAAAGTTAGACCTCAGAAAAAGGGGTAAAGGGTGCAACTAAGAACCAGAGAAGACTGATTTAATAACAGACCGGAGGGGTAATAAACAACATGGAGGGGTACTTCACTTCAGGCTTCGGATTATAGAGAATGTATTAGAACAAAATACAATATTATCAAATCCCTGTAGCTGTGTCTCTTACACTTAATGCCTACTCCTATACCCATACCGTATTTATGGCTGTACAAGACATGTGTGGCGGGCAGGGTATACATACTGGGCAAGGCGGTCCATAACAAAGGTAGACTAAAAGTCCTATTTTAAGGTATATGGTTAAAGAAATTTTCTCCAGTTCTCTCTCTTTGTGGAGAGGTAGAGAACAATAAGTAGGGAGCCTATCTGGCGGGGTATGGAATCCTTGCATATGTGGAATCTTTTTCTTTATATATATACAAGTGAGGGCACAGCAATGGGGACCAGACTGGCCCCCTCATATGCCAACTTGTATATGGAAGCACTTGAGGAAAAAATCCTCAAAGGATATCACCTGAAACCCAAAGTCTGGCGGAGATATATCGATGATATTCTCTTCAACTGGGAACACGGTGAAGATGAACTAGAACAATGGTTCAGATTTCTAAATCAATTCCACCATAGCATAAAGTTCACAAAAGAAACCTCACGAACTCATGTGATCGTCCTAAACATCACAGTGTTATCAAATTAGTACTTAGTATAACGATAGGAATGCAGGTACAGTTGTAGCAATGTGTTTCGTCGATCTGCGCAAAGCATTCGATGTTGTACCACACAAAATGCTTCTAGCCACGATAAAAAATATAGTTAAAGTCGGGGAGAACCTATTGTCGTGGACAGGTAACTATCTAACGAATAGAAAGCAAACCACTATAGTAAATAGTAAGACTTCTATCAAGACGGTGGAAGATCTACCTAGTGTAGAACTGTCATTTGTAATAAAAAAAAATAAATAAAAAAAAGAGATCTGTGTCCATCGGCGTGCCCCCGGGCTTAGTCCTGGGGCCGCTATTCTTTATCATGTACATACATTAAATGTGTGATGGTCTCAACGACGTTAGAGCAATCCAGTATGCAGAAGATCTCGTCTTGTACTCGTCTAGGTGGCGAAGCGAAATCTCAACTCCAAACATCCCAAAATACAATCATTGACTGGTGCACAACTCATGGAACGACCCTAAATGAAACCAAAACCAATAGTCTTGGATGGCACATTGAGCTTTGGCAGTCACATACGCAGCATGATAGAAAGTTGCAATGCAAGGCTATTTAAACTATCCAAAATCAGGAGGTGTATAAATGAAGCTGTTGCACTTCAAATTTACACTGTGATAGCTCGACCCATCCTAGAGTACTGTAGTTTCCTCCTAGAAGGAGCAACGCAGAAGATCCCTGCAAACAACCTCAAATAGAGCACTAGAAATATTTAGGTATCAGAAATGGCGTAAGGTCCGGAAGCTTGACTTGCATAGAGAACTGGGAGTGGATTTGCTAGAGACAAGAAGGCAAATGCAGTTATTGAAAGTGATGTATAAGCTAGCTAAGGATGAAACACTGCCTGCATTAGAAAGACTTAATACGAGAAGCTCCAACAAGGTTAAATTCAAACTGCCTCGCATAACCACTAGTTTGTACCAGAAATCGCCTCTTTATCGTGGGCACTTAATTTGGTCGCAGCTTGATGCCGAAGAACAAAAATCTGAAACCATGAAACAATTTAAGGTAAAAATGAAGCAACGCTATTCAAGTTTTTGAATGGTATTCTAACTTAAAAAGGTGTTCTTATTGAAAAAGTTCTGACATCCATAGTTATAATTCTAATAAATAGTTATACCTCCAATACAAAATCCCAATCGAGTTGAATTTGTCCATAACAAGGTGTTTATATTTTCATGTTATTATATACATCAAATTGTTTGTAAATATTCAGATTTTTGCACAGAAGCGAAATAATGACTGCAGTGGCTACACTCCAAGCAGCGATGTTTACTTAGACCCAATTCTACCATTGTTATATATACTCATAAAGGATACATTGCTATGAAGTTGTTTGGCCAACTCGTCCATGGTATCCATGAAGGCAGCTTCACTTTAACGGAAAAAGACCAGTGCTATTGTCCTATAGTTTGTAGATAGTATCATTAAAAGTCGGTAAACGGAAACCCGAATCTAATTTACGAAATGTTAAGACGTGGATTCTTTGTCTTGGCCTTGTCTGTGTGAATGATCTTCGGTTGTATAGTGCAGTATCAATGGAGTCTTCATGGCTAAGAGTTGATCTATCACGTTTATCCACGGCAGATCTCTCTGTCACTCAACCCCCAGCTTCCCCTCGCTACTACCGCAAGAGGAATTAGTCCCAATATTACATTCATTAACTAAATTGATTAAGAGACGCCTTCCGCTTATTAACAATTTTCTCCTGGTTCGAAGTTGGAGCAGAACATTATGGAAATTATGAAGCTCAGCTTCCTCAATTTCCAACACGAAATAAGAACCTTGAAAGTTCCTATTTTCGCTTCGAGCCTTCCCGGATTTCGAGTTGTGTTTTTGTATATTGCACATTGGTGACATTATTCTGTGGATATGGATACCAGGTATTTACACTGAGCTGATGGCTTGGAGAGGACTGCATGATCGTAGTTCTGTCTCCGTAGTTCATATGATATACAGATGAAGTTGAAACACAAATGATCCATATGAAAATAGAAAATGGTACACAGTTTGCGATTTTTCGACATTAGCGTAATATTAGGAAACGTCCTTACTGTGGACGAAACGGTTCCTGTTCGAGGTCAGTCGTCGATATCATACTGCCTGACGCCATAGGCGGAAGACAGTATGAAATCGATGACGGACCGAGAACTAGAATCGTTTCGTCTTCAGTCAGGACGTTTGCTTATTATTATATACCTTATTATTATATACCTTAAATCGATGAAAAAACACCATTTTAATGACTTATTGTGTGTTTTTTTAAAAGATTATGAAGGGTGTGTTAGGGCTGTTAGGTAAGTGTGAGCTGTGTGATGAGTATGGGGGGCGGGTATGAGGGGTGTGTGTTTGAGGATTATGAAGGGTGTGTTAGGGCTGTTAGGTAAGTGTGAGCTGTGTGATGAGTATGGGGGGCGGGTATGAGGGGTGTGTGTTTGAGGATTGTGAGGGGTGTGTTGGGGCTGTTAGGTAAGTGTGAGCTGTGTGATGAGTATGGGGGGCGGGTATAAGGGGTGTGTGTTTGAGGATTGTGATGGGTGTGTTAGGGCTGTTAGGTAAGTGTGAGCTGTGTGATGAGTATGGGGGGCGGGTATGAGGGGTGTGTGTTTGAGGATTGTGAGGGGTGTGTTGGGGCTGTTAGGTAAGTGTGAGCTGTGTGTCTGAGGTGTGAGATGGGTGTGGAGTATGAGGGTTGTGAGGGGATATGAGGAATGTGAGGGTGTGTGAAGGGTGTGGGGAGTATGAGGGGTGTCAGAGCTGTAAGGTGTGTAGGGGAGTGGGTTGGACGCAGACGCGAGTGACGTCATACTGGGACTACTTACGACCACTTCTGCGTCTTGACAGATATCCCAGCGTCCTCTACTACCCCCTTATATAGCGGCAGGTGCAGACCCCTGAATCACGATATCAGAGGAGAAAGTCCATGGTGCATTCCGAATCAGATGCATAAAGAGGCGAAATACTTCAACAGAGCCCCTATGTTGGAACCCTCTGCATGGGAGCTGTGGCGTGTGATATAATGCTCATGTTGGGCCAGTAAGTAGGGGAAGGAAGGTTAAAAGAAAAGGAGAAAGGAAATCATTGACTAACTATACAGAGATCAATAAGGAATAATGGCTGGCATTCCAGAGAGTATGAAAGGACTGTGATACATAGATAACACCATATGGATGATAACAGAGGATGGGGAAAGAAAAACGAATGTAAAAGAATGGGAATTCATGGTGAAGACAAAATAGGAGTATGAAAACACATACTCTATGTTTGTTTTATTTTTCATCCTGATAAGAACATTAACATGCACCAAAAACAAAGTTTACCCTGTTTGAAAAGCACTGCCAAAGTACAGGCTTCTTGTGACAAACGACCTCGATATTGCAAATGCCTCCTCAATTATATCGCAACTGACTTTGCTTTTTAAATGGTTTAAAAAGGTTTACTTACCCTGGAATACAGTTTAGGGCGAATATTAATGTGCCTATATTCCACCCTCTAAAGCAAATTTTCTGTATTGCTTGTATGAGACTTACTTCACCATCATGATGCAAGTGTGGTTACTTTGATGAAATATTAAAAAAAACTAATAGTTGAAGAATAAAAAAACTATAGAAATTTATATATTTGTTTTTTAATGAGCAAAGGAAGCTCAAGTTCAAGCTTTAGGAAATTGCCATTTGTCCAGAGGTTTAGGAAAATAGGACGTAATATGCTAAAAGGCAAATTATAGAATAGAACTTTTGAGTTTGTAGGATGGGTAAGGGAAAGGAGGAATAAAAAGCCAACTTATACGCAATAAACAAAGTCGATCAAATATCATTATACACGCCATTTTGTATTTGCAATGCCGGAAATCGCTGCGTATCTCGCTTGGTCTGTCCTCGCCCTGCATCCACCAACACCGACGCGGGATTCAGACTTAAATTACTCATGCGCTCAGAGGCATTCCAGTTGCACACCTGCGTGGTAAGCAGGAATAATTCTTTTTATTATCATAAATCTAGATTCCATTTAAAAAACGGTAGTGATCATTCCCCCGACCGCTATTCACGCTACGAACTAACCGCGATACACGCAAACTTCAACCTTGTTGAAGGGATAGATTTTCCCCCCAGAAAGCTGAAGGTCTACATCTCCCTAAACTTCAAGCAGCTATCTGATTGTGAGGTCCACGCTCAAAAATGGATAAACGAAAAACGTAGGGAGTTCATGCTGGTACCCACACGTTGGAGGCCTTCGTTGGGCGGTCTTCATCAAGGTGATAACTCAGGATTCTGTGACCCCCTCCCCCCCCCCCCCCCCCCACCACCACCACCGGACCTTAGCTGCAGGTGCGGGGAGCGTGGGAGCACCTTGAAACAGCTCACAGCTGGAGAGTGCTCCCTGCCGTTTCACCGGCATTGGTGCCACCTGGTGTGTAAAGCGTGGGAAACTGTTTATACCTGCCTCAGATGGGCGTGCTGCGACTGTGTTGTAGATGTATAACTCACTGTAGCACTTTATTCAAGCCAAGTATTCATCAGTCCGTTTCTTCAACATGGGAGGGCTCAGAGGTGTGTACGGGGATTTTCCTTGGTCCTGTTTGTTGCTGTTGTTATCTTAGGGGGATACACCTTGGCCTACCTGACACAACTATAATATGTTCTCTTCTTTGTGATGTCCTTGTCGATTATCTCGGTTACATAAAGTCATTGTAGAGAGAATGATAAAAGAATCGCTCAAAAATGTTAAGGTGGAACAGGTCTGGCGGGTGGAGTATTCCCATGTGCCCCATCAAATACGCCTCTGTACCTTTTTACATCATAGTCAAACTGAGAAATCCACTGGGTTACTTGGTATTCAAAAGTGTAAAATTTACTTCTTTCCGGATATGTAGTAGCATCCAGCATGTTGTTGGGTTTCCTATGGTCCATTTACCTAGGTAGAAATAGGATGTTCGTCATTGATGATTGAGCATAGACTTATTTCTAAAAGAAATCAACAATTAAATGGGTAGGACATTATCCAGTCAGTGGCACCTTTGCATTTATAGGACCTATATATATATATGTTGAGCACCTGTGAGTTAATGAGGTACTTCTATCAGTAGTGATTGGTCATGGACAGCTAGACACGCATCTGAGAGGACACTTGGCCTCTGCACCATTCTCAATGGCACATAGTTTGCATACAGATTGTAAAGGAACAGTGTTTGCGATAAACGTCAATATAACCTTTCCTTGACTTAGGCAGCTTATCTGTGCGTGTTCCTCACGCTTTGACAATGCGCCACAGAATTTTTGAACATCCCGACAAAGGAACGATGCAGTAATTTATTGTAATACCCTTACATTGAGGTGAATTAAAAATTATCTATAATTCTGACGAGGCGGACTGACGTTTACCCCACCTATCGTCAAATGCGGCAACACAGGCGGCGACTAGCGGCAACACAAAGAACCAGACTGCCGCTCACCTCTTCAAAGAGTCTTCAAACCCGCATACCCACAACCAAGTTTCAAGACTATACGCCATAAAGTCTGTCATGCCTCATGTGGCATAATTCCCCTCGGAATTATTTACAAATTCACTTTTTCAGGTTGTTAATAATCAACAACTCACATTTTTATTACAGGAACCACCTGTAATGAATGTTATAAACTTTCAACGTTCCTTATAAACCGTTATAACATGTATACATAATAAACATGAAACTTGAAAAATTATCGAACTGATATCAAATCTGAGTTGATAGATTTTTCAATTCCAGTACGCCGCAGACTCATAATTATATACAGCATTCCGACAAGGCTATGATTTCATAGCCATGTCATAGCCATGTCGGGTGCATGTTTCATCTATGCAGTTGGTGCCTGGCCTCACTGGTGACTTTAGTCAACACTTTGTGAGTATTTACCTCTGTAAAACTGACTGGTTGACAGCGTTTCAAGCAACTGCCATGGTACCAAGGAATAACTATCATAAGCGTTTAAAACTTCTTGATGACAAAATGATCGGCGATTTATAGGAATCGCTCCTTAAAACATGAAAATCAGGGGAGGTTGGTCTGAGCGATCAAAATCCTCTTAAAATATCTACGATTTTCAATATCATTTACCGACAGGGTTTTTAAAATACCTTTCACCTAGTTCATTCAAAATCTAAATAATATCATGTCAAATACGTCAGTTATGAAACCGTTGGGAAGTGTTGTCACAAAGAGCAAATCATCGGAATAAATATCATTAGCCAGCCTTCTAACTGTATGTTTTCACCTGTATCGATTTCTGATAAACACAAAAATACAAAAGATCGGTTGGTGACGACTGACAAGATTTTGTACCCTTATAATGGAAAAAACGCTATTAAAACCTTCCTTATAACTACATCATAAGAAGGGGCTTTCCCTAGCCATAGAACTTGTTGATATGTCTATGTCTCATATATGTACTACGCCTACTGCTAGTTGACAGCGCTCCTTCCACCATTTCCCAGGCCCGGTCTATAGTAACTGACCACCTTGGCGGCGATTTGTATTCCCTATACACTGTATCCCGTGGTAAACAAGATCGAAGCACACCGACCTCCTAAACAGCTGTTCTTGATGCATCAGGGCGGACATTTTCTCGGAGTAAACTGGCGCCGCATCCTGAAGTGAGTAGTCGTAAACTACGTCCAAGTAGGGGGCATTATTCAAAGTGTCCAGTCCCCATTTGTACCGCTTGACCTCAAAGACGAATGGCGCCGACCCTGTGCTGCCCCACGATGGTAAATCATGGGTTTTGGACAATAGTACAGTCCAGCCCTGGATATACAGCAGTATCAGTGATTATCTCAAAATGGCTATAAATATTTATTCATGGAAAGTGTCCATAGTAAATGTATAGGAACGCTGTATGGATATACTCGCCACATACGGATATGTACTGTTTTAAACAGGCCGACAAGGCTACAATAAGGCTACGACATACAATCATTTCAAATCCTAGCCCTGTCCGAAGGATCGTGTCGCAGGTTTTAGAATGAAAAGTCGGCAGGTGATGGCACTAAATATATTTATCTCTGCCCAGAAAGCCGGGCTCTTACTACTGCGATTTGGCTACAGTCAGCCTACTGACAAGCGTTCCAACACCGAAACAGAATTTTCCATCTGAACCAACAGGTTTCTCGTAGTTGTGAACCTTAGAGGGTGCGTCCACCAACCACGACAAGGCTGCGACAACGGCTTTCCGACGAGGTCCACGACAGCTCTACGATAGGAAGCCTTGTCGTAGCCTTGTCGTGGTTGGTGGACCACAGTTCCCGACAAGAGGCTACGACAAGGCCACGACAGGCTGCGACATGAACCTTGTCGGGGGCCTGTCGGGGTCCTTCCGACAAGGTTACGACAAAATCGAACATGTTCGATTTTGGAGCCGTGTCGTGGCGTGTCGTGGCGTGTCGTGGCGTGTCGTAGTGGTCTACGATTGAATATTTAGGTGGAGTGTGCACTTCCCGATAGGCTGCGACAAGGGCTCACGACAGCTCCCCTCCTCATGACAAGGCTGTGACAAGGAACCGATAGGAACTTTCTTGTCGGCGCGTGTCACAGCCTTGTCGTGGTTGGTGGACGCACCCTCTTAAGGTGGGTACCCACTGCTTCCGACACACTCTGACAAGGATTACGACACACTACGACAAAGAAAATCCCTGTCGGAAGGGCTCTGTCGGAGTGTGTCGGAGTGTGTCGTAGGCGGGAAAAGAAAGGTTGCCACGGTACCGACACACTCCAACACAAACGGCTCCCTTGAGGGACTTAATTCATATAGGAAATATACTGAAAAATATGTTTTTCTTCAATTTTCGAAAAGAAAAACGTAGTGAATTGATGTATTTTATCAATAGTATTAGATATCCGAACAAAAATTTATAATCATGTATCTCAGACCTGGATTATGATTTAAAAGTATATGATTTTTAAAAATGTTTATCATATCTGTTCCTGAATATGTTCAATGGACCATTCGTAATGCATATCCCTATATAACAGAGGATAAAATATTGTATATATGATATTACAACAGTTTATAAAGCCGCACGTGTGTGTGTGGGGGGCAGTTGTGGGTGGCGGAGATGTTACATAGTACAGAATGCTTCCGACACACTACGACACAAGCTGACCTCTACGATTTTTTAAACATGTTTAATCTTGTCGGAAGGGCTACGACACAGCTACGACACGGGCGCTGTGTCGTAGTCATGTCGGAGTGTGTCGCAGTGTGTCGGAAGCCGTGTCGGAACAGTGTGTCCACTGCTACGACAAAAACCCAAAACGTTCGATTCTGTGTCATAACGCTTGTCAGAAGGCTTGTCGCAGTGTGTCGTAGTGTGTCGGGAGCTCAGTGGACACCCACCTTTACAAGCATTCCAACGCGGTTTCCGACACCCTCCGCGACGTTCCCGACAGAATAACCGTGTCGCAGACATTCTGACAAAATCGATCATGATTTATTCATCATATATATAAAGGCTACACGATTTTCTTCCGATATAAGGGAGTGATAATGTAGGAATATCATTCTAGGCTAGATAGTCATTCCGCTTTTCAATCTCAGTGTACACATACTTTTGTTGCGGTGTTTCCACCTGCCGAATATGACCACAGATAATGGCATTTGGCACCACCGACCGAGTATGTGATTCTTTTCGTGCAATATTCATCAGGTGGAATCATTTTGTCGATACCGTGGTCACCTCTTTATTCACAAAAAACCTTTTCCGACACACCACGACACAATCCGAGTATTGGGAGTCCGACTTAATCGTTGTTGACTTTAAAGGGGGGCGTCCACCAACCATGACAAACTTCCGATAAGGTTACGAGAAAATCAAACATGTTTGATTTTCCCACGACTGGCCCCTGGTTGTGGTATGTCATGGCGTGTTGGGGGCGTGTCGCACAGGTCTACGATAGGAAATTTTGGTGGAGCATGCACTTCCCGACACGCCCCGACAATGCTGGCGTAAAGCCCCCCTTCTCACGACAAGGCTGCGACAATCACCGATTGGAACTTTCTTGTCGGCACTTGTCGTAACCTTGTCGTGGTTGGTCCCAACATCATTAAGTTACGATTCTGCTTTTGACACCCCCCGACGAGCCTTACGACACACATGCGACACACAACCGAAGGTTTTCGCAGCAGTGGATCTCAGCTTCTGACAAGGGTTATACGACAAACTCCAACACGCCCCGACATGGTCGAACACGGGCACCATGTTTCCAGCTTTCGGTGCCGGTATGATCAGCAATATGCTGCTTCTATATACATTCAACGTTTAAGTTCACTTTCTATGGCCGGTGGAACACTTTTTGCAGCATTAAATGGGCAAGATGACCAATATTCAAATATTCAATGAGTCTAAAATGGTCATCACAGTGAGTTCCATCATCACGTGTGATCCGTAATGTCCGGGATCATTCTACTGTCTCTGCATAGTGATATTTGTTGACCAGTCTGTTTTCCGGAGCCCGGAGTTCCCTCTCCGTTCACCGTTTACCTTAAGGCCAATGCCCATCTACCGATTTCGGGACATTTATGTACCTTTGTCGGCGACAAACGGACGGTAACTTGTCTCAGCTAAGCCATCCTTATGGAGTCTGCCAAAGTCGGTAGATGTAGGACAGCTAGGCAAGGGTGACCCACCGATTAGTGAACTACCTCCTTCAGATGTCCTTTTGTCGCCGACTAGTTGTGGTTTCAATGTTCCAAAATCGGTGGCGAACAGTTTATCAACATGTTGATAAATCTAGTCACAGACAATGTAATGTTGGGAAATGGGGTGCATAATCGTAAACCTGTCAGTAGGTGTAGACTGCTTTGCTTAAGACTAATACCCACCAGCCCCTCTCCTCGAGAACCGCAGGTCGAGTGAAGGGGTTACGTATTTTGCCTGCGACAAGTTGACCGACTCCTATACGATTTGGGAACTAATCATTCATCCGTCAATCGGTAGATGGGCATCAGGCTATACTCCAACTCTCGGCGGAACTCTCCGTCAAACTCACACCACAATCACTGCCGGAGTCTTGCTTTATTATGTTTACTTCCGTTCTACTTTACCTGTCCCGAATGTACCGCCTTAAACTCTCCCAATAAACGTCTTACCTTTCGTTACAGTTACCAAACTATCATATAGTACAGTGGGTTACAGAAAATGAGCAAAATCTTGTAATTGTTTTCTATCTATAATTCCGCGCTCATTCATCAACAATGAACAGCCAATTTGTCCCAATAAGACAAGTTCTCATTTCACATTCCTGTCTCATCCTATCCTGAACACGCCACTCAGCTCGCACACTGCGACACCTCTACGACACCTTTACGATTCGCTCACGTCACCTACCACGTGACTACGCATGTCATGTGACACCTCTCCTCATGTCTGACGTCATCAGAGACAAATCACGTGACCATGCTGTCGTGTCACGCGCAATGAATCTACATGTACTTCCGAGGCCTGTATTGCGTTTGGTTTACATTGCAGACCTTTGCCAACGACCAATTTCCCAGCGGTGGAAATACCAGTATTAAAGCTTTTGTAATATTCCCATTTATATTGTCCGTTGACATCTTCGATGTCAAATAGGTACAACATCTTTTTGCGATAGTTCAGGTATGGACTGATTGTAAAGATGCTATAAATATGACATAGATGTTAGCGTAGATATCATCACAAGATTACAACGATTTCAAATCACTTTCAAACAATCGGTGACAGAAGGCCGTATATGTTGCTTGGGAACAGGAGGAGTTTAGATAAGGAAATGAATCTAAAGAGTGTGACTGTCTTATCGGGGTATTTTCCGTCGGTAGGTGTAAACTGGGCCATAGTTGTGAAGAAGCGGATCATGTTATGGAGTCGTTAAGAAAAGAAGCTACGTCTCTTAGGGAGACCCAGAGCTGACATCTAGAGTGTACCAAGACAATCACCACCTAATTTACATCACGTGACAGGACCAATTTACAGAACAGACTTACACCAACAAACTAGAGTTTATTTTCAGTATTGTTATCTTAATCTAGCTTTAGTTTCAGCTTTTATAAACTTACGTCTACCTAATATACAGATTAGGTAGACGTAATATACATATCAAGTAGATGTGTGAAAGGCGGATCTGGTTTTACTTTATCAATTACCTGATTTTGTTTCCAATGGTGGCTAAAATTTGTTATCTTTGCACATGACGAACCTTTGGGTCTACGTATAAATAATTTCGGCCTAGATAAGGCACTGTGGGCGTAGATATATCCACCGTATTTGGCGTCACGTGTAAGTCCGCTTCTGTACACATAGCTCGTGCAATCCCGTACTGTTGGCCAGATGCAGTATACGTCTACGTCCATTTACTCCACTCGCCGCCTATTCCGTTAGTTGCACATATGGGACACCGCTGTTTTATTGTGTGCTTTTTTTTTCATTTGCTATTTGGTTCTATATGGAAAATCCAATCTTGTACTAGCGATTTTGAGTTCATAAAATCTCTCTAAAACCGATAGGGTATCATGTTTGTCATTCTCTTGTTTTTGTTTTTAGATTTAGCTTGTCTTTGGTGCTTCATACATGCACATCACCTCAATATCACTTCAGTTATCATATAGCTGACACTGGAACACCGAAACTGGATACACCATACACATTGACGAGTCTACCCGTCATATAACCTATCTTTTTCTGAAGCAAATCCGAGACCATTATCAATTCTAAAGGATAGACAGTCCGGACTCCTTAATACAATGTCATAGTTTGTTGCAGCTGTCATGTATCCTTAAAAAACAACACCCCTGCAATTACACTCAGGGAGATTTTCCCATGAAATTAACCCCCAACACACTCCGAAACGCTACGAAAATTAGAACGTGTTCTATCTATTCGGGACGTCTACGTTTTCGATGTTTTTTTCTAACGAAATTGGGACCCCACCGGGACCCAGAGGCACCCAATGTTGGACCTTGCAGGACCTACACACCAATTTCCACTTGGAAAAAGATTTTTTCACAAACATTTTTATCATTGTCTGTTGGAAACCAATTGAGGCGTATGGGTGTGTATCGTATAGAGTCAGTTGTCAAAATGTGGCACACTGATATGGTTTTATCTGACCTCCCGATGAAATGTTTGATTTGAATCGGGAAGTCAATTATAGACCCTTTCGGCAGCAGAATCGGCGCACGGTCTAAAGCAACCTGCATGTAGGCAGGTTAGGAACTACAGCAAGAAATTGGGGTTGAAAGCGTGACAGTTGTCTAGGTAATTACCCGAATACTTACGTTGGTAGAAGTATGGAGGGGAATTGGTGTTCTAACGAGCCTGCGCACTACTGAGTGCCCAGGGGATAGGAAGCTCACTTACTCTCAGGGTTGAATTTTCCCTTGGGCAACGAAAAAGTAGTTCCCAGGGTATCAGTGGGGGTGGGTGAGGGGGCGGCCGCCCCAAGATGATGACTGCGCAAATTCAGGTTTTTGTTCCTACTAAACACAGACAATTTCGAGGATTACTCTTTTCCCATAGAAGCCGATAGTACAGGCCATAATAGGGATGGGTATAGACCTTTATCCTACCCCTAATATAAAATCCCATAGGCTTAACATTGGGTTTCTGTATGCCACGGTGACTGGCATACGGAATTTTATATGCCACTAGTGGCATACAGCATTATTATCACGTAATATTCCAAAATCGAGGAGATAAGGAAGGATAAAATCAAAACCTGATTCGTTTTAATCTTGGCCACCTCATTCCACTCCTGAAATTTTGGCTCCGGACTTCAATCGGCTTCGCCTCATGAAGTCACCTCGCCAAACTCCAGTCGTGGAATACGGTGGCCAAGATTAAACCTCATCCAGTTTTACGATAGAATATTAGAGAGTACTTCAGCTAGTATCATACTGAAATTGTCAATTTGTTATAGCAGGTCTGACAAACCTAACGCTAGGTGGTGTCCAATAACGTACTTATTGGTACTATTTGTTTGGACTCACAAAGGATATCTTTAAATCACATCAATGTGTCATAATAACTGTACAAAGCTTGTGTTCATACAGTAAAACCTCGCTTAACCCTTTAAGGGCGGGTACCTGTGGCAATAGTATGTGGTAAAGGGCGGGTAATAGTGCTAATGTATACCGCCAGAGGGCGGGAGGTCTCAGGCCTATTGTGATAGTTCTATAGTTTAGGACGTGATAAAATATGTAATCATTAATCCTATTTTACATTTCACCCAGAATCATTAGCTGGGTATTGCACCTATATTCTGTGAAGATTTCAGGATTATAAATCCAATATTTTCGATTTTATTCCACAAAAACGAAATTTTGCAAATTTAAGAAAATGATGCCATATGGCATCACCCGCCCCAGCACGGTTGTTGCCATATGGCATCACCCGCCCCAGCACAGTTGATGCCATATGGCATCACCCGCCGCGAAAGGGTTAAGGGACGTTTCTTATAAGCGGAACGGTTCCTTAGATTAGATTTTTTATTTAACCTCGTATATATATAAGGGGCACATCAGGGGATAATTTCGCTCGGAATGAAAGGCGACCCCTTCCGCGGGTACCGATTCTTTATCCTACCCCTAATATAAAATCCCATAGGCTTAAAATTGAGTTTCTGTATGCCACGCTGACTGGCATACAGAGTTTTATATGCCACTAGTGGCATACAGAATTGTTATCACGTAATAATCAAAAATCGAGGAGACAGGGTAGGATAAAATCAAAACCCGATTCGTTTTAATCGTGGTCACCGCATTCCACTTCTGAAGTTTTGGCTCCGGACTTCACTCGGCTTCGCCTCATGAAATCACTATGCCAAACTCCAGTCATGGCATACGGTGGCCAAGATTAAAACTCATCCAGTTTTACAATAATATGCAAACATGCTCAATATTGTACAAACAATTTGAACGAAATCATTATAAAAAAATATAGTCATTTACTTATATATACTTTAGATATGCACAGTGAATCAACAACTTTTTCCGCCGAAGGCCTATCTATATGTGTACTGATTTAGGTAATTAGAATTGAGTCCCCCTACTGTGTGAGCATTACGTAGTTGATACAGAAGCTGCAAAACAGCGTCCGTTTCATCGTCAGTCGTCAATTTCTTGCAGCCACTGGCAGAAGGTGGATTGGTGAAAAATTAAGAGGTGATCTTTCCTATTTATGAGTTTCTCATGGTCCAATTTATATTATTTCGCAATTCATTTATGTAAATGACTTCAGATGGTGAATTAAAACAACTTTCCCATCGTGATTTCGGAACTGAAACATGTTGGACGTAAAGATCACACAATGGGGGAGCGGACGTCTGTCATCATCATCTTTGAAATGTAGTCTTTTAATTGACAAAGATATATCGCTTTTAGAAATGCAAACTAGATTCATTTGCACTTCATACGTGTTTTCCAGCTAAAGAGATGGGCACCGATCATTGGCCTAGACTGTACAAAATCCGGTCGGTGGTTTGCCTTGAGAATGTATTCCTGTCAATAATCGTTGATCTGATACCACGCACACTGTCTTAACCCTTTAACAGCAGGAAGATGCCTCCAGGCATTCCCCTGGCTACGGCAGGAAGATGCCTCCAGGCATCTTAGAGGCATCATTGATACCTATATACAAAATTGAATAAATGATTGTTTGATTCAAAAGAAAATTTGACAATGTATAAGAGCCATATTGACCTTTGATTTGGTATAACAAAATATGATCAGTCACCAAGGTAAATTACTTAAATCACATGACACATCACATGGCATTGCTATTCCCCCAAAAAGGTGCCTGCCGTAGCAGGGTGGTTTGGGCAGGCAATGCCTGCAATGTAACGCTGGGCAGGGGAACTGGGTGCTGCAGGGAAAGGGTTAAGGACCACTTCTTATTGGTTTGAAATGTTTTAACAATGTAAGCTTATGGCCACTTACTACTACAACAAGTAGGCCGGGCACACGCTACTACCAACACACTTCGACATTGATTAGCTACGACAGAAATTTCAAAATTGTAGCCCTGCCGGAAGGGTTGTCTCGCAGTGTGTTACAATATTGTAACATGTTTTGCGGAGATACAAAGGTGTCCATGATACTAACACATGGTAGAGAATGCTCTTGTCACTCTCCTACACAGTCTGGCTCCTATGATAAATCGAAACAACAAAAGTTGACTTTTTTCCACCCATGACCTTTTGATCACCACTGATTTTAACCAACAGCCCCACGTGTACCTGTAACAGACACATATAATAACCAAGCTTGCACCATGAACGGTCCTTCGGAAGGTTTAAATTCCCTCACCGAACTTTATGAACTTTCATTTGGTAATCATAAAACTTTATAAACTTTCGTTCTATAAATGCGTAACTTCCCTGCGCAGATTCCTGGTATTCTACACTGAATGTCATCGAACGTTTACCTGTTTACAATGATGATTCATGTTCAACTTCACCGTATTCAATTTGCGTCTTATTTATAGCTACAGGCACGTAAATGAGCATTCCCAGAGCTTGAAGCATCTGGTGGATATCTGGATTAATCTGTTACCGGGCCTAACTGCACCCGCCGCTCCACCAACTGAGACCAACCTGCTTTCCAGGCAAAGCATCTGCGCTGACGATTGAAATTGGCAGTCAGAAATCTCATTTTTCTCCACGTGAAATTCAATCATTACCACTGCCGTTACACATTAGCGCATGAGATGGTCTTCTCAACGATTAGATTTCAAATTAGGCCTTCCCTAAACAGCGGTAGGGGTGGCGTGTGTATGACGTCCGACCACAGGCGTCAGATTCACCCTGAAGTAAATGCCTCGTTAAAAATGCAATCCCCACATTACACATCGACAGGGGAGATGTGTGGTTAGAACAAGGAGGAACCGACCGTAAATAGGACACCATTTCTTATCATTGATGGGCCATTAGTGAACTCGTCCGATTTCAGATGATTTGAATGGTATTAGCGCGCGGTTATGTGGTGCCTAGGATTACTGTTATGAAAGGTTAATTCACAGATCATCACGGCATTACCCTGTTTTCGTGTGTATATATATATATATGTGAAATATAAACGGACAAGTTTATATTAATATAAGGAGCCCGGGAGCAAGTTCCAATTCTCCCCACCAGATGCCACTATGTATCGGTGACCTCTCTCCAAGTGGCACCGTCTACAGTGCCGATCAGGTGCCGCGGCACCTCACCTGTAGGGATCACTCTTCATCTGGTCTCTCATGTGAGTGGCCAGACAAACTTTTTTTGTAGCTTAGCCGATATCAGCAATTGAATAATCATTCAAGATGCGAAAATGTACAAAATGCCGAACAGAATACAATGCCAGAAGTCATTGCGAAGGATGTCCGGTTTGTCGCTTTAAAGAACTGGAGGAAGAAATCCAAGAAGAATCTAGAGAAGTCGACAGGCTTACACGCATCAAAGATGGCTGCACTGAAGGCGCGAAGGCACCGGCTACAAAAGAAGAACCCCCTTCATGGTATATGAATCTACAGAAGGACAATATGGACATGCAGCGACAAATGGCAGAACTGCGAGCTCAATTGTCCCAGATATCTACAACACTCTCAAGTTTAACATTGAGATACTCTTCAGACGAATCACGAGGCAGACCAGAGGTGGACAATGAAAAGGTGAAGAAGACAAGGTCTCAACAAGAAACAGCCGACAACACAGCAGGTCAAGGGGCGACAAGTGGACAAGGTGCGACAAACAGTCAACATGAAGGACTAGGGGCGCGAGGACAATTCCAGCCAGCATATCCACCAACTCCAACAACTGCATTCTACCCGCCAGATGTACAAGGCGCTGCTGCGACAAACACAACCTGTTCAGGAGGACACACATGCGACAAAGGAAAATGTAAGTTGAAGATGTATTCTTTGAGTCCTTTTTTGCCTCATAATGTTGATAGCCCAACCTTTGACCAGGTATTAAGCGCCAGTATGGGCCTTTTGCGTAGCATGATGATGAGTGGAATCGATGTTTCAGGATATTCATATATGGTTGACCGAAAAAGTACACACACAGGCAAAGCCTTGGTCGAATACGACCAGGCTTTGTGAGAGAAATGTGACCATTTAGGCCCATCTTGGTTTGGGTATGGGGACAGTTTTTTAACTGCAAAATTCCTCAATTTCGAGACCACATTCGCATATGTAAATCTAAACAAACGTCCTAGAGACATGACAGATAAAGAAAAGAAAGTGGGATCTCGAAAAGGTTATCACTTGCCGCAAAGGAAACAAATACCAAAAAGAACAAAAATAGGATCAGGTAGGTTCTCAGATATCACTAACAATATCGGAGAACCAACATATTGACTTTGATGTATACGAAAGTGAAAAAGGAAAATCATGTATTGAGACTAACATTCTTGTGGGCGCAGGCTTGCCTGCGTGTGGACCACACCTGTCCGGCGCAGTGGTTGTTCCGTGTACGGACACGGATTCCAGGGGTTCAAACTATGACCAAAAATTCAGTTTTGGTGTAGAAAAAGATTTCACTAGTTTTCACAGCAATGAACAATATAGTTCCAAAGAAATAATCGAAAACAAAACCAGGGTTGATTCTATAAGTCAGAGTGAGGTGGGAAAATCTGTCGATCACTCTCCTATCGCATGTTTGAATCCAGTAGGTAACCAGCCTAAAGCGGACTCGGCGTGGAGATTGAATGGTTTCACTACGAGTCTATTACAAAATGGCGGACATGTTCGATTCGACTCGACTTACACGGTAGTAAGTGAAGGTTGTTCTAATACTTCTGAAAATTCAGAAAATATATTTCCGGTGGAAATAATTACTGACGGTGTCGGTAAAACTGGTGGTAAAAGTTCTAAGGTTTCGATTGAAAACTCTGATGAGAAAAATGAAATCCCCCTTAATCGCCCATGTTCCGGAGAGTGCAATGGTAACCATTGGATAGGTGATAGAGTGAATCAGTTAAATCCATGCAAGTTTTACAAGGAATGTTTTGAATCTGGTGATATAGATCAAAACGCTTTGTTCATCATGGAAGGTGTGACTAACGGTTTTTCCATTGTTGACGATAATTTTGAAGGTTCGTATACTTGTAAAAATTACAATAGTGTGTATAGTCAAGAATTCAAATCAAAAATGGATTTGACAATAGAGCGTGAATTGGAGAGGGAGGTAATAAGTAAGGTTAACATTTCCCCCCAATGTACTCATGCCATGGGCGCTATTAAGAAGAAAGATTCAGGAAAAATTCGCCCTATTACTGACTGTAGGCGCCCGTTACACGAGAGTATTAACAACAACATGAATACAGTTTGTAAAAAGTTCCAGTATACGAAAATTGATCAAATTACAGAAACAATTGTAGAAAATGATTACTTCGCAGTTGTCGATATCAAAGAAGCCTATAGAAGCGTTCAAGTTTGGCCTAGTCACCGAAAGTACCAAGGCTTTCGATGAGACATGGAAGGTTTAGGCAAAGATGAATCCTTTTACGAGTCAAATAGATTGGTATTTGGCCTAAAGTGCGCCCCATATATTTTCTCTGAAATTTCGGATTTTATAGTACGATAGAATTTTCAACTATTTAGATGATTTCTTGGTAATAGGGAAAAATGAAACAGAATGTCAACAACATTTAGACACTTTAGTGTTATTACTACAGCGTCTCGGTTTTGAAATTTCATGGGACAAAGTCATTCGTCCTACCAAAAAGGTCGTCTATTTAGGTATAGAAATGGACAGTATAGCCATGGAGGTTAGGTTACCCCAGGCTAAATTGGAAAAGGTTAATAGACTGGTGGAGGAGTTTGCCGATAAAAATACATGTTCATTTCATGAATTGTCGGTCCTAACGGGTACATTGGCACATGCATCAACGGTAGTGAGAGGTGGAAGAACGTTTTCACATAGACTAATCAATTTCTTGAATTATCTACGTGACAGAGTTCATCACTGTCGTTTACCTGAATGGTTACACCAAGACCTAAATTGGTGGAAACAGTTCTTGGTCATTTTTAATGGCAGTCAAAAAATCCTAATCCCAAAACAAGATTTCAACAACTGGGTGGGATCAGATTCGTCATTATCTGGCTTCGGTGCAGTGTGGGATACGGATTGGTTATGTGGGGTTTGGACAGACCAATTGTCCAGATTTCCAACAACGGAAAAGTTATCCCATCACTGGGTACATCCTCCTTCTGAGGACCACCAAAAGGTGATCAATATATTGGAATTGTGGCCAATTATTGCGGCAGTCCACCGGTGGGGCCACCTGTGGAAGGACACACACGTTACCTTTTGGTCCGACAATACTTCAGTAGTCCAAGCAATCAACACGGGCAGAAGTAGAAATACAGATACCATGAATTGGCTAAGGGAATTATTTTGGGTGAGTGTGGTCTACAATTTCCACATGACCGCAAAATACATCAATACCAAAGATAATATTTTTCCTGACTATTTGTCACGTTTGTACGATCCTAAGGTTAAGGTTTCTATTCCTTCTCACCTTACTCATGGTTATTCTTGTTTCTATTAAAGTGGAGAAGAAAGTGGACGGTTACAGCTCCGCATGGATGTCTTCAAATACATCAGTAACTAGAAATTGCCAATGGCGACATTATATACATTTTTGTGAATTATATGAATTAATCCCACTTCCAGCCTCAGTATATACCATATGGATGTACCTGTCATTTATGGCGGAAAAGTTCGAATACAATTTTATTGTTAATTATTTATCGGCGGTATGGGTGTTACATAGAGTAAACAATATTAAACATGTGGATATTGAAGATTTTAGAATAAAACAGACGTTATTAGGAATTAAGCATAGTATAGGATTTTCTGTTCATCAAGCCAGGCCAATAACAAAAGGAGAATTATTATCAATTTTCTCTTCTTTGAAATTGTCTTCATCAGAAGATGTCAGTTTTTGGTGTGCTTGTATCTTAGGATTAAGAGGTTTGATGAGAAAATCCAATCTTGTTGAGGATGGTTTCGCTATTCCCGTAAATGATGTAGTCTTTGAAAAACACTATTGTTTGATTACCATCGTTAGATCCAAAACTATACAATTTGGCGATAGAGTAATGGTGATTCCATTCAAGAGAATTGATGGATCCCCTTTTTGTATATATTATTATTTATGTTTATTATTTTCTATGGTGAAGTTTTCCAGTAAACAGGATCACATCATTTCATATATGCGTTCAGGGGTATTGGTCAAAGGTACTTACAAATGGCTGTCTTCATTATTAAAAGAAAACTTGCGCAAAAAAGGTTTTGAAGAATGCACTTCACATTCGTTGAGGCGTGGGGGAGCATCCGCTCTCCATCAGGCAGGCATCTCCCTTGCGGACATAAAGGAAATGGGAGACTGGCATTCTTGGTCAGTACTATTGTACCTTACAAAAATGATGGAGAAGAAAAAGGATCTGGACAATGAGATTATTGCACATGTTTTCTCCAACAATTTTGATTGACTCCGTTTTGGCAGTTGGCGATAGTTATTATTATTTGAACACTAAATTAATAAATATTAATTATGCCAACTCAGGAGTCAATCGTTGTTTGTCACAATTATCTTGTTATTATCATTACAGCTCCACCAGCGATTATGTGAAATATAAACGGACAAGTTTATATTAATATAAGGAGCCTGGGAGCAAGTTCCAATTCTCCCCACCAGCTGCCACTATGTATCAGTGACCTCTCTCCAAGTGGCGCCGTCTACAGTGCCGATCAGGTGCCGCGGCACCTCACCTGTAGGGATCACTCTTCATCTGGTCTCTCATGCGAGCGGCCAGACAAACTTTTTTTTATATTATTGATGGCGATAGTTATTATTATTTGAACACTATATTAATGAATATTAATTATGCCAACTCAGGAGTCAATCGTTGTTTGTCACAATTATCTTGTTATTATCATTACAGCTCCACCATATATATATATATATATATATATATATATATATATATATATATACATATACATATATTATATCAGGTTCACCATCTCGTAACTCGTTCATTTTTGGGGTCCTTCCCTAATTTCTTTTTTCATTTTATAGATCTCGCTGAGAGCTGCGACGCCATAAAAAGTTTTAACTGGGTATATGTTTAAGAAAAGAGAATATGAATAAAAAAACAACACATTTATGTTTCACTGGTATTGTTCTGCAATTAACATGAAGACAAGAAAATCTGCATACTTACCTCGACCCAACAGCCTGAACTATAGAGTACTGAACCTGCGCTAATTGTAGACATGCAGATAGCAAAACCTCTAATATAACTTACTTTTAATTTCTTATTGCAAAGAATGATGGTTTATTCTTTAGAACGCATAACTGTTTCCAGGTACGATGTTTTTCAAAGCTAAAGATCATATTCCTATTGGCAAATTATTCGCTGTAGGCTTGATTAACTAGTATTCCATAATGTTGGGCAATATTGGTACATGTAGATGCATTAGGCGAAGAATGTAGCAGTAACTTTATGTTAAATAATGGAGATGGAGCATGCTAGAATTAAGCTGACCTCTCTGGCGATGTTTCTTCTGTGGTGTGATAGCAATTATACTTCTATCGAGCAGATGAAAACTAATTGTTGCTTGAAGAAAAAGACCTCATCGCCTTGCTCATGTGGAGTGATGGGCTTATTTAGGCTGCTCCCGACCTTTGTCCTTCAAAGAAAGCGCAACACAACGCAGAGAAAACAGTAAGCAATCTCCGGCCATGATTACCCTCAGAGAAATGGAGAGATAAATAAACTACGAATTCATGATTATAACCTCTATGAGGAATTGTCTTGAAGGTGAGGATTCAGTCTGTAAGGATAGGTGCCCGCCTACTACGATAAAACTGTAGCCATAATACATCCGTGCACCCTCTGTGCTCCGGATACTCCCCGCTTGACACTACGATTAACTTCACCATTCAAAGATTCAACGGGATGTCAGACAAAATTGAAGCAGTGTAGCACACTTTTAGATGATGCACCCGTTCAGTACACACCGATATGCCACGATTGGCAGCCCGAAAATTATGAAATTTCGGAAATAGGTACAACAATATATAGACAAATCGTCGCTGAAGATATGGTTTCATTCAGTTAAATGTACTGGTCTGAAATCAATAGTATTCAATGATGATTCTTTTAGTGTCTAAAAAGTGATACAGTGTTGTTTTGTTTATACTAGTAAAGGATTATTCATATTCATGCAATAGAGCTTGATGTGTAGTAAAATTCTGCTTGCTATTTGCACTACAGTTGAGTCCAACATGTCCAAATTTCTATACATTTTGATATCAAAATACTGCTTGTGGTCTTTATTGATACATTGATTGAATCGTGAGCTAATCGTAACCGAAAGGCTACGATTAGAATTCTCGGGAACCTCCCGATACATAACAATTTGCCATTTCTAATCGGGGTGTATCGGAAGGTCTATTGTGGTGCATTGGCGTTGGTGGGTGCGGGACTTAACTGTGGCATAATCATAATGACTTACACAACGCGGTAGTGGCTGAAAAATTTGAGACAAATTTATTTAGTCATTCTGGAGATGGGGAACGACTGTAAACAGTTGTGAACAGTAGGTGAGATAAAATACACGCCACCCAGGAATTTATTTATATTGTTGTTGTTGTTTTTGTAGGGTGGGTGGGAGGTAAAACTGTAGAGTCATGTCGGCGCGGAGGCTGTAGTGACGTCATGAAGCTCTCCAGAGCCGTCAGATGGGGCGAGAGTTGATAGAAAGAGCCACCAGGTGGCGACTCAGAAGTTCAGCGCCGCCATGCGGTCATGTTGCATAGCAACGCGGCTCTTCGGCCAAACATTGCGCTGTCCGACTGCGCTGTGGCTTTCTCACATAGGGTGTGAGTGGCGGGTATGAGAGCAGAGGTGTTGTTTTCTTCCAGATAGGAGTGTTAGAACAAGTGAGGACACTCTCAAAACAAAGACAGGTTGTCCACACTTCCGAGTTGATTATTGTCTCAGATTTAGACATAGTTTAGTTGCTTACAGAGCTTACACAATATCATACATTATGACACCTCTCATTGACTATGGATTAGGGCTGAAGGAGGTGTTTGGGGGGTTGAAAACACTGCTTTATGGGAGAAATAAAACCCCAAGGGGGTAGGATTTATTTTGACTATAAAGGGACAATACAGCTCCACTTCTGGACACTAGAGGGACCACCGAAGGACCAACTCCCAGGATCACCACGAGAGGGGGCGACTCATGATCACGTCACGCCTCATCAACTTGGGGAACCGAGGCATCGAGGATCGGTCTCTCTCTCCCTGGCCTCTCACCGGTGCGGACGTCTCACTAGGATTTTTCTTTTACTGGAGGATTATTCGCAGAATAAATTGATTAAGCCAAACCTGTCATTGTACTTCTATCCATTATTATATATATCTTATTACCAATAACTTCATTTATTAACAACTACGTATCTTTCCAGTTTATAGGCATGTATATATATATATATAGGCATGTATATATATATATATATATATATATATATATATATATATATATATATATATATACATATATATATATACATATATATATATATATATATATATATATATATATATATATATATATATATATATTATATATATACATAATATAAAGATCTTATTGTAAATGAAAAAAAAGGATTTCCCTAAAGATTATATGTGTACACAGATGCAGATGCACATTTTAGCCATATATATATACACATATACATAAATACACACATTACATATACATAGGTATTGTACATTTATGTATAAACATACATGTACATTACATATATGACATTCCCAATGTGATCAGAGGTATATATTGGTAGATTTTCATATGCAAGATTGATGGTATTTCTTCTATAAAGGAGCATATCTAGACAATAACTTAATTATTATTGAGACAATATATATATATTAAACACACCAAATTATAGCTGGAATACCAAAGAATATGATGGAATCGATGTATTGTCCCTAAAGTTAATATAAAAGTATTCTACAAATGTTTAACGCGTATACACTCAGTCCTCCAATGCTAAAGCATGCGTTACTAAGTGTAGGTTTGGCCGCACGCATTGCGTAACTGGGCAGATAAGGTGCGTCACCGGCTTGTGGAAAAAAGAAGACACCCTACTGTTGAGCTTTTCAGCAGGATCAAATCGTAGAGTGCTAACCTGCATCATAGGGTAATCATAAAAACATGATCAATTGCCCCGGTTTTAGTTGTCTTACGATCGATGCCGGGAAATGATACGACTGCAGTCCCGAGACTTTCCACAGTCCTGAAGCCGTCAGAGATGGTCTAGATGGCCTAAAGGGTTGAAACAAAACAAAAACGTTGAGCAGCAATGTCACCATGCACCATCGGCCCAGACATCCCCCGAGCCCGACTGGTTACAGGATCGCTGTTGTAGAAATTTCCTGGACATTAGCCATACAACATACTTCGAAGTCAGATAATTCCCTAACCAACATGACTGGTATTTCCAGGCATGCCAAGCAGGATGGATAGGTACCTGCAACCTTGGATCTGTTGACGGCCTGCTAGGCTCGCCCCACGCAACCGTAAAGCCAGAGACACACCAAACGAGTAACGTGGTGATTTCTGGAATCGCCAACACAAAATGGCTTATATATGAGCTATTATTTCATGTTTCACCTTATCATTTCTTGTGATATGCTAAACTATAAGTGAGAGATATTCCTATGAAATAATATCTCACAGATATGCTATTTTGTATTGGCGATTCTGGAGATGGCCACCTTGACTCGCTTGGTGTGTCTCCGGCTTTAGGACCAAACACAACGATGCGACGCCTAATCAAGTACTCCTACTCGGTTCACGTTCTTTGGTCTACGATTGGTAAAGTCTCAACTTATAAGTATTAGTTTTAGAACTCTACTTTCACCACTAATGTAGCTCCCCTCATTCCAAGGCGGAGTCACTGGACGATTTCCTAAAAGGAGCCAGCTGATCACCTTTCTAGCTTTGTATGGGTGCTCTAAACTCTCACAAATCTCTTTCAAACCAGCCGGCAGCGTCCTGGACGTGCAGGTGCACTTGACCTCTGCCCTCAGTTCACCATGCCAACACTTAGGGATATCATCTCATCGACGTTTAAGGACAGTATCCAACTCCGGCTTCGGCACCCTCTCTCACGCGTTTCTATCACACCCACCTAATCCTCATCGCCAGTGCGCCCAAATAAGGGTACGCCTCAAACCGTCAAGCTGAACGCCGGTGTGCCTCATCGGTGGCACGCCTCAACGTCGGGAGGATCAACACCAGTACCCCTCAGCGTCAGCATGCCTCAATACCAGTATGCCTTAACGACGGCATGCCTCAGCGTCAGTAGGCCTCAATACCAGTATGCCTTAACGACGGCATGCCTCAGCGTCAGTAGGCCTCAATACCAGTATGCCTTAACGACGGCATGTCTCAGCATCAGTAGGCCTCAATACCAGTATGCCTTAACGACGGCATGTCTCAGCGTCAGTAGGCCTCAATACCAGTATGCCTTAACGACGACATGCCTCAGCGTCAGTAGGCCTCAATACCAGTATGCCTTAACGACGACATGCCTCAGCGTCAGTAGGCCTCAATAACAGTATGCCTTAACAATGGCATGCCTCAGCGTCAGTAGGCCTCAATAACAGTATGCCTTAACGACGGCATGCCTCAGTGTCAGCATGCCTCAATACCAGTATGCCTTAATGATGGCATGCCTCAGCGTCAGTAGGCCTCAATACCAGTATGCCTTAATGACGGCATGCCTCAGAGTCAGTAGGCCGCAATACCAGTATGCCTTAATGACGGCATGCCTCAGCGTCCGTAGGCCTCAATGCAGGTATGTTTCAATACCTGTACGACTCAACTCTGGCACCCCTCAATACCAGTACGCCTCAATACCAGTGCGCCTCAACACTGGTATGCCTCAATACTGGTACGCCTCAATACTGGTACATACACAATATTACCATGATTTCGATCTGAGTGGCCGTATTCTCCGCATAGTTGACGCACAGTAATACTCTGAGCAATAGTGAGGAGTATTACGTAGTGTCAACTACAAGGAGAATTCAGCCACACAGATAGAAATCATGGTAATGTTGTATTTATTACTCACCTTTCGAGTATTTATTAGGAAAAATATCTAATATATTATTAAAAATTCGACCGTAGCACTGTGCTTTGTTTATATGAATTACTTCCTATAAGGCCCGTCAGTTGGCCGAAAAAGCGATATTCTCCTAGGAGATTCCGCAGGTCCGTATTCTACTCAGTAGTGATCTGTAAGCTCCATAAGCTTAGCATGGAGACTCCGTACTAGGTGGGTAATAAACCTTAATACCAGTACACCTCAACATCGGTACGCCTCAACGCCAGTATGCCTCAACAACGGCATGCCTCAACGCCAACATGCCTCAAAACTGGTATGCCTCACTGCAACATGCCTTAACGCTGGTACCCCTCAATGCCGGTAGCTGGTGCGCCTCGAGGCAGGTATGCTTCAACGCCTGTAGGCTTCCACGCTGGTACCCCTCAATACCAGTACGCCTCAACGCCAGTACGCCAGTACGCCTCGATGCAGGTATGCTTCAAAGCCTGTAGGCCTCCACGCTGGCACCCATCAATACCAGTACGCCTCAACGCCAGTACGCCAGTACGCCTCAAGGCAGGTATGCTTCAACGCCTGTAGGCCTCCACGCTGGCACCCCTCAATACCAGTACGCCTCAACGCCAGTACGCCAGTACGCCTCGAGGCAGGTATGCTTCAACGCCTGTAGGCCTCCACGCTGGCACCCCTCAATACCAGTACGCCTCAACGCGAGTACGCCAGTACGCCTCGAGGCAGGTATGCTTCAACGCCTGTAGGCCTCCACGCTGGCACCCCTCAATACCAGTACGCCTCAACGCCAGTACGCCAGTACGCCTCGAGGCAGGTATGCTTCAACGCCTGTAGGCCTCCACGCTGGCACCCCTCAATACCAGTACGCCTCAACGCCAGTACGCCAGTACGCCTCGAGGCAGGTATGCTTCAACGCCTGTAGGCCTCCACGCTGGCACCCCTCAATACCAGTACACCTCAATGCCAGTACGCCAGTACGCCTCGAGGCAGGTATGCTTCAACGCCTGTAGGCCTCCACGCTGGCATCCCTCAATACCAGTACGCCTAAACGCCAGTACGCCTCAACGTGAGCACACCTCAACTCATCTATTACACCTCCAAGGTCATGACCACCACTGAGGTGTGGGGATCTTATAGAGCTGCTTGTCTCCAAGAATGCTTGACCCCACATTCCTTCTCATATCAGGTACCTCAGCCAAGTTTCGAGAGTGTTTGGCTATTTTAATTATCTTTTGCTAGTCTATGTACTTCCATGATACTCAAATATCACACAGGTACTTATTCTCCGTACTTCAAATGTCATCATACTTGAAATCTATAAAAAGCAAATCAAACCAACACCCCCTACCTCCGTGGCTAATGTGATTCGGGAATACTGTACTTCAACCGTACTTTACCGTAATTCGCCTTAAGTCACCGGGCCGGGATAGCGGGGCTTCTAGTAAGGATTAGGGTTTATGGGGCTGTACATCAACGGGATATTCATTCAACTTGCTACAGTCACAGCGAGAGAATAGGTTAAATAAGATCCATGCAAATCCCAAGAGAAGGTGAACAACTGTGAACGGTTGTGAACATTCATATTAGATGAATGTTTGTTTGCCGCAATTCACCGCAATGTACCGCAAGTCACCGGGGAATGATCCGTACTCTACACCACCAGGTGCTGGGACTACCTTAAGTCACCGGCCCCGGAACCCAATGCACCAGCCCCGGCAGTCCCGGAGTACCGTTACTCACCTTGGTGGGCCTTTAATAGTATATTTATGGCCGTGCGAAGCAAATGCCATAAGACGGTCATAAAAAGGCCATGGCAGGGTACAGATTGCGCTGAATACAGGTGTTGCCGTTCAGTGCCGCCTGTCTAGTTACACGGCAGCTCGGACAAACACCGCTAGTCCAGCGGTTGTCATATAGAGACAAACAGCAATTACACCTAAAGTGTGAACGGTGGGTGTGATTGCAGCAGTGTTTTTTTTTGACAGATTAAATTGCTGCAACAAACTAGAGTATTGTACTAACGAGTCATGGTTGTCTGAACTATATACCTGATAATTATCTTGGTTTTAACTTGGAAAAAGATAAGGATATTATAGCTAGGTCTGCCAATGTAGTAGTGAATATGCAATTTCGGTGCCCCTGTGTATCTAAGGTATATCTAAAGTATCATTGAGGTGATATGCATGTATGATACATCAAATTGGAGCTGAAATACCATAGAATATGATGCAATAACTTCTATTTCTATGGAGATAATATATATGGGTAATATAAACATATTACGCTTATATACTCAGTGATCCAATGCTAAAGTATACGTTGCCAGGGGTATGTTTGGCTTCAGCCGTGGCGTAACTAGGCAGATAAGGTGTGACACCGGCCTACGGAAAAAGGCCTATTGGTTGTTTTGCATGGCTGTCGTGGTGATGGTGTAAAAGTACCATTAATAAGACCATCTAGACTTATGTTACGTCATTTTGAGGGTGTCACAATACTTATCCCAGATACTAGGAAGTATAGCATGATACTTTAATGCACACAGACAACCTGGGGTTGAAGGCCAATTTATATCATTTGCTTTAAAAAGTTCCAATGCTGGAACAATAGACCAAGTGTTAGAGGTTTCGGTCGAGCATGCTTTACGACCCTTAATTGCATTGAATTGAATGGAGGCACCGGTTGATGTGCATTGGGAGTTCTGAATTCTGCATCGGGTTTGGATGGTTTGTGGCTTATGGCCAGGAACCCACAGAACGCTAAAGCGAAATTCACACCTCCCAATGCACGCCGACGCCCTTTCCATTCAATCCAATTTTTTGTTGATATAAATGTCCTCATAGATTCAGTACAACATATCTTATTTTTACACAAGGTTGAAATTGGTTTGCTATCAACAAAGTGCAAAAGGGCCTCAGTCAAAGCCATGGCAAGCGATTGTGGTAACAATGGTGCACCGTAAAGTGGGATTCACACGGTGGGATTCACGTACTTCACAGGCCATTTGTCTGAGACAAATCCTATTGAGATTCGGTACTGGAACACAATCTCCTCGTGTGAATGACAGGGTTCGTTTTTGCTGAGGCAACTTTTTTCTCTTGCAATTGTCGGTGACAATCTCCCCTAACAAGGAACAGAATCTCATGAGATTTTGACTTTAAACAGGTTTAAAATTTAGAGGGGGATTTTGGTGAGACAAATGTATTTCACACATTCTCCCCCATTATGTGAGTCTCAGTGGTCTCGAACAACATCTATTCACACGGGGAAGTACAATTAGTCGGCGACTGTGTACCCTGTGTACCCTGTGTACCCTGTGTTGGGTGTAGGGGTGAAACTATGTACCTGTTAAGTCTTCCCATGTGAATTGAATTCGCCATGTCTGAGACTGTAGGAAACCCCAATCTGTGAAACTTTGTACTTTGCTGGAAATAGTAGCCGACTGGGGCAAAGGTGTGAAGTACACAAGTCTCAGGTCCATTTGTCCCATCGTGTGAATCCCACTTAAAGGATGTCGTAAGACGCGTCATTGTGCATCGGCGGCCCGGTAGGTTCGGACCTTCAAGCGGGATTCATACGATGCGATTCATATTCCTTTTATAGAGTGTTAGTCTGAGACAAATCCTGCTGAGATTCTGTACTCGAACACAATTACTTCATCTAAATTGTAGGGTTCCATATTCCTGAGACATGTTTTTTCCCCTGCAATTGTTGGCGAGATTTACCCCTAAAATGAACATGATCTCATGAGATTTTAAACCTTCTGAGGTACATGAATCCCACCGTGTGAATTCCACTTTAGTCTTTTGGGTAAAAAATCTTTTCGTTCTTATACGTTTATACACATTAGTTGAAAATATTTTGTTAGTCTTTTGGTTTGACACTGCAACGAAGCCTCGGACATGACATAAGTGAGGTATTCCTATATTATGAGTCCAAATGTATTTCACACTTTCTCCCCATAATATAGGAATACCTCACTTATGTCATGCCCGAGGCTTCGTTGCAGTGTCAAACCAAAAGACTAACAAAAAATTTCCATGTTAACTTGCTCATGTTAACTCCCACACATGATCTCCTGATGCTTGAAGCAGAACCAGACATAGTTAGACCTTCATAATAGCCGTTCTTGGTAGTTTACTTATCTGATGCATCTGCCTTTTGAAGTTTCACAAAGTCATTAATTATTTTCCATCGTCAATACATACATGAGTTCGTTTCAAAAGGTGTTGTCGCTGTGTGTAGTTAATGAGGAAAAGCTGTACATGCAGGGTTTTTTTTATCGACCCTGCTGGATCGATGGACTGTCTGACTCGACTTTCCCTATGAAGAGAAAATTAAATTATTGATTTCATGCCTTCCGATCTAATTCAATTCCGCAATACAAGATCTTTCGGTTCCACGACTGATTTCATTCTGAAATTTTAGAAAGGCCTTCCAATCGCAATAAAGGTCACCTGCGAACTTTCGATGCGCTGTTTAATTTTCTGCAAAGGGAATGTTTTCATCGCAAATCAGTCCAGAACGAGTTTCTCTTGAGCTGCCTGCTCTTTTAAAAAACAGGAGAATTGGAATGGCAATGCTCGGGGAACGTCTGAACCGTGCTGGATGTATTGGAGGGAGGGTGTGCGCGTTAATGCCTGGCGGGTGGATATAGCCGCTACGATGCGCTCTATCAAATTACTGTGCCCGTCTCATTTTCAAACCCTTTAAAGTCATATACCTCTCTCCCGGCACGTGACGCCACCGGGGGGCGCTGCAGTAATTGTGAACTGGGGGCTGTTCTAAGTGATCCTGGATCCTGGCTGGGGCTGGGTGGGAGCTGGGGTGGTGCTGGTACTGGCAGTGGTGGCGGTGGTAGACTGGCGTTTGATGGAGTGCTCAAGGTGCAGCGTCTTAGATGTGCTTCTCTAACCTGACGCCTGCCTCAGGGGGTACAGACTGACTGGCAATAAACATGCTGTGAATAGGTTCCCAGCCGTCTCTACTCCTATCCCGGGCTAGGTGCAAACAAGTCCACTACACCATCAAATAGCCGACTTAGGTTTACAAGTCAATATCTAACATCGTACGCGACGGTGCGACAGAAACTTCCACATACATCCTGCATTAGTAATCATGTTGTTGGCTCTAATTGGAAGGATGATGGTGGTGTCTGTTTTTCAGGACATCCCTGACAGCTCTCTTAAAGGCATATCTTACAATTCACAGTGGCGCCACCTGGTGATTTTCAAATATTCCCATCCATCCATTGAAATTGATAATTTCTGACATTTTCCAAACTCAAAAGAGCAAAATTCAAGTTTTGTCTGGTCTGACCTGATCCAATAGGTTAAATAGGCCCTTTTTCATATGCTTGATTTATATAGGAAATGTACCGAAAAATATGGTTTTCTTCAATTCTTTCAAAAACAAGGACGGTGACCTATGATTTCTAAGACTTAAATAGGTAGTACTATACCTATACTATATTCTGTGAAAGTTTGAGGAAATGACATGGGTTTTATTGTGTGAAAAACTACTTTTAAAAATTTCTACATAATCTAATATGAAATGATCATAATATTGATCTCTAAATCAAAATCTAGCACGGTGACCCCCAATTTCTAATTGAGTTTTGTGCTCTACAATACCTAGAGATCATTGTATTAAATTTTCAGAAAAATGACATGGGTTTCAATTTTCACGCCAAATTGTCCGATATGCCTTTAAAGTACCGTATCTCAGAAGCAAGTCATTATTTGATCATTACATTTCATGTTGTATTTTACCTCATTCTCCCAACCACCCATTTCACAGAAAAGCTTACGGGCTTATAAGGGCAGGCTGACCGCAATGCGGAATTTGATATGCTATTATTTGAACACGTGACCCAAGTTTTGACCAGCCAGCGACCAGAACGTGAACTACCACGAACTCCCGGTTGCAGTCATAGAGCGTCCATTCAAAGATCTTTTGAGCAAGAACAGTGATTTATGCCCCTTCTATCTTGACACCATTCAGATGTCAACAATATATACACATTCAAGGAAATAATATATAGTTATCGCATTATTACTACTGGAGTTTGGGCTCTAGATTTCAATCATTAAATTACTAAGGTATACGTCAAACTCCATTCGTGGCATACGGCGGCCTATACTAAACTGATCTAGTATGTCAATAGTATGTTACGGTTGTGCAACAGCTGGGGTTGTGTATTGAGTCTGTTATCTGATAACGGGTACAGTGACACGGCTATACTTGAACGGTCAACACGAACGATGAAATGATAGGAATTAAAATGGCTAATTACACATTCTTACCTTAATATCGGCAAGTGTAAACATAGGTCTTAATAGTCTTAAGTTGAAGAGACGTTCTATATAAATATTCTTTTCTTGTTTTTGTGTATAGTGCCAGAAATGTAAATTTCATTCCATGTAATATAAAATCGTCGCAAACGTATATCCATACTTTCGAATTATGACTGTGCTCTCTCATACTAAGGTATAGGAATATTTTTGGTAATTACTATAGTTTTCTTCCGTTTTTTTTTCTATTATTATTGCGTTGTAAGATTACCTCATCTTATGCAATTCTGACTGATTTTTCCTATCATAAACTGAAATGGTTGCCACCCTTGTATTTCCCACCTCATCTAATAGATTTATCGTTTTCCAGAGACTGTTCATTGGATGTTTGTTACAGTATTGGTGAGCCTTGTGCTCTACCCAATCTGAAAAATTTTATTCTAATTATTCTACTTTTCAAAGTACAACCTTTCTCGTCTGACCTTTAAAGACTAAATAGAATGGGAGAGATCCGAGATTGAGACGAAATGAAAACTCACCATCACCATATTTTCTTTACGCAAAAGAATATAGTAAGAATGCTGTCTACCTTTTTTCCAGTGAAGTCTTGTATCATCCGCCTTTGTGTAATGTTTTACGTCCTGTGCTGTCTGTGTAAGCTTCAAGGATGAATTGATTATACCTACAGATAGGGATTATGCGTCAAACAAGGAGCAAATAACATGAACTTATGAATGAATACCCCTATCTATGAGCTTAAGGCTTATTCTAGTTTTTCGTTTGCATGTAACTGCCATTATTGATGTTTATGTTGTACATGAAAGAACGCCTATCGTTGTCGGGCGAATGTGCCTCATGGAACATTTATTTTTCATTGAACTGAATAAAAGATTGAACAAAATAATGAAACATTTTAACGATAAAAGGACACTACATTACGGTCAGGTGGCCACTGAGCGCCGATATACTACAGGAGGCCTTATGGTGCATTTCCAGACACAACATCGATATCGCGCTGAATAGTCTACTGTTCCCCTCGAGCATGGGAGGTCGTGGTTTCAAACCCCGGTCGTGTCATACCAAAGACTTGCGAACAAATGGTACCCGCTGCCCATTCGGCTTAACACTCGCCATTAGAATGAGGAGTAGGGGGTGTAGGGCCCTAGTGGAAGAACGGCCATATGGCCGGCAGAATTCGGTGATTGTGTAACGCGATATCCCCTAAAATAAAACAAAAACAAAAAACACTTATGGCCGACTGTCTTTGGAATACTACCCACTGGTACTCTTGGTGCAGTATAAATAATATTCAGGTCCACTGAAATATAGTGGATAAGCCTGTCATTAACAGCTTCTTGAGTACATAAAATGGTGTTTTCTGGAGTCATTTATAGTTTTTGGTTCCATATAAAATGTCCCTTTCCCTCGGGCTTTGGGATGTATCTTATGGAACAAACGACCTTGAAAAGTCATCCCCATGGGCTCAGTAACCACGTTTGTCCTTAATAGCCACCTGTGAACAGATTTGCAAAATATCATACTTTAAGGCACCAATGGCATCTAACTCTTTGCATCCTGCACAGCTCAATGTTGAAATTAGAAAAATATATGCTATGAGAATAACATCTAGAATCGACATCGGATGATAACTTAATAATGTCAATATCTCAGACATATCTCATGTCATCAAAACACGGCGTTATCAGAATGTAAGGTACTGCTCTTTGGAAAATGATATGTATACGAACTTTTTTTGTAACGCAAGAGGGGCCGGGTGGCAGAACAGCGAATGCCTAGCTCGGAAAGTCTGTAAGACTAGAACCCTGATAAAATTTTGAAAACAAAAAATATGAAAATGTAATCTGCATACATGGAACGACGCCTAATCACGTTGAAGGTAATGCTAAGACGTCGACTGACGTCAGTCTCTGTATCCTTTGCCTACCCCTCCACCTATCCATCATCACCCCTCCTCGCTTGACACAGAGGACGGGTATAGGGGACAGATCCATTGTTAGTTCATGAAGCAGTCACTAGGTGGTCGGGGGACAAACCTGTATTCTGGCTCTTTGTTCTTACGAAATTCAACTGCCTTTCAATATTTTACCATGGTTCCCTTGACTCTCTACACCCATCCCAGAGCAGGATGACATAATGATTAAACCCAATACATGATATTTTCCATATGGAACACTTTATATTAATATGTGAGCAAGGCTAAAGTTGTGACATTTCCCAATTATCACTCACTTCTTTTCCACCTCCTTTAGTGAAGAACACCTACTTTTTCACCTCCATTAGTGAAGAACACCTACTCGGGGTCGTCATGGCGGCGCCCATGGATCATAGGCTATATGCCGTATACATATTATAATCAATTTTACTCTGACTGTTCTATATTATAAACGCCTAAACTTAATACCGTATCCTTGGTAGTTGTGCTATCCTCATTTATCCTTTCTAACTTTATTCTGACTAATAGTTTGATCACTTACGGTTCGTTAATAATCGAAGACTTGAGCAAGTCTAGGTAATACTTCACGGTGAATTAAAACACATCAAGTGGAGGTATGTGGACGCCGCCCTCGTTGTCAGCGGTAACTGATAAGGCGCTCGTGTTTGTCCCATCTCTTCGTCTTCTCCCGTCTATCTCACCCAAGTCACGCACCTTCTCGCGCGACGCGAGATGGCACGAGACGGCACGGCCACGCCCATGCGCGCGGGCAGACTTCCGGCGGATTAAGGCGGGAGGATACCGGAGGAAGTTGCCATGGTAACAGCAGGGTGGTAACAGAGGGAAGGGGTGGGTAAGATATGTGCCTCGATCTCTGCGGCTATCAGCGCCTCCTAGTGCCCGCTCGGTGTTTATCTACTATGGTGGGATCTCCCCCTTCATTTTACCGTCTCCATCTCCACACCCAACTTCTCCTCCACTTTCCTGGCCAAGTCGGTGTCTCCGTCCAGTACCCTACACCAGAGGATTCCCACGAGAAACGACGGAACAGATTCTTTTTTTCACGCATGCTCATATGTGTTCAGCAGTGGGAAAGTGAGAATTGATCATCTCTGCAGATTTATTTTTCCTTTCTTATCAAAATGGAGCTACTGAAGAACATATATATGGTTTAGTTTAATTGTCAATACATTGGGATTGTAAGGCACTTGTATGAATCTTGGACAAATGTATGAATTTCATAGTCTAGAGGACATCCACCTTTCACTCTGATTATATAATTCATTCATTGTCATTTGAATAATTGGACATCTCTGCACGAAGCAAAAAAGTGGTTATCCACTTGCCGATAAAATAGGCATCACGTTCTCGTTTCACTAAAATACTCAATTGGCAGCAGCACTACTTAATTATCAACCCTTTAAAGGACGCACACCTTTCCCAGAGCAGTAACGTTACACGGTAGGGCCCGCGGTACTATACACGTACATTTCCGCCAGTAGGCAACATAGGAAATATTTGGGTTTTGCCAGTAGAAAATTAACGCTACAATGGTCCAATTAAATTCAAAAGTATTTGATTTTGTAACATAATACAACCCAATATTTACCATGAAAAAAGATCAAAATCCAAGAAGTATTTATTGAGGATATTTTGTTTTATTAAGAACCACTGAAATATGACTTGTGTCTGCCTCCTGTAGCATTCCTGGGGGACCTTAATATCTGTATAGGAGTAGGGTGGTCTGGTAGTGGTGTGCTCCTGCTACATTAGAGGACACAGGGTGCCAGTCCGTGCTGTGTGGTGATTTGGGTGAGTCTGTACATGTAAGTATCACGGGTTCACTCTCGTTACGTAAGTCGGCATATGAAAAGCGGATCCGCAGCAGGTCATCAAGTCACTCGGGGCTGTGATCTCTCTGTAAAAATGGAAGCCTTGGGGCCTCATAGTGGTGCAGTTTTCCGTGTCCTCAAGATTGGTGGCTGAGCTCGGATCGTCAACTTCAGTTCACAGCATCCAGCTCCCTGGTGTTGCTACTCAGCACCTAGACTGGCCTCAGACCCTGTATCTTACCGCTATCGCGCCACCGCGCCACCGCCGCCCCTACCCTTATACCCCGCTTGAGACAGGGACTGGTAGAATCCGTAAACGGCCGTGTAGGCTGGTGCGATGTAGCGCCACACTCCCCAAGCAGAGGTCTGGCTACTGGTCAGGATATCTGCTGGGAGATTGATACCCTCTCACTTTGATCTCAATCGAGACATAGTCAGGAGTAGGCGAAATATATTGCTATGACAACACAGGCGGCCAGGGAACTGGAGGAGGGGAGAGGGAGGGGTAGGAAGAAGTATAGGGTTACAGGGGGTGGCTTGGGTCCATGAACAGTAGATTCTGTTCATAGTGGACAAGTCTTTGATTCATGGGCCAGTCAGAGAAGGATACATACTTTAATGAACTTTAGTCTGATTGTGTTTTATCATTTGATAAATGTTCATAATCAAAGACTTGAGCAAGTCTACTCAGCACCCTGTGCTAAGGTACATTGACACTTGCTGTTCCTGAGATAAAGCCCAGCTACCCCGAAGTGTATATATACCTCAATTAAACCTTGTTTGATTAAAGTTTCTGTGTTTGGTCTTGTGTGATTAGGTGCTATCATATCACTCGGTTTTCATTAAAAAAGGAAAATAGCCGACTGGATTAGCACCCTCACAGGGTAGCACATCTAATTTCTGGATAGCTATACGGTCATCTGAAGGTACAATAGAATGAACCACCGACTGCTTCATTGGTGCTGTGACCAGGATATCCAGTTGCTTGTGTAGCTGGGTATCGTTCAACAAAGCCGGGAGATGGCTGATGTAGCATGAAAAGGATTCTCATAAGAATGTCATATGACAGTCCTAGCACTGCCATAGGACGTTCCACATTTGATAAACATGGGTTGTCATATCAAGGGACAAGGAGAAGGATAGTGACTTGAAATGTCATTCCAGGCTGTTTAAATTTGTCATTGTCCTGACCTCAATACTGAAGAGTCTCCTTTTGGAGGACAGTCTCAATAAGTATTCTTTCTAATGCTTGTAGCCTAGCTAACCGATATGTAATCAATATATATGCATGAATTATATTATTAAGACCCTTTAACAATCATATTGAAATAAAACATTTTTGCTCTGTTGAATATTAAAATTATAATTTTTGTCAACATCTACACTGTATTTTAAGGTAAACGAGATAATTTAGTAGTCGGAAGCATTGGAACACTGATCTCAATATAGATTTATTTCTATGTATCAATAATGGAAATAAAGGCTGCTTAAACAAAATAAATAAAACAAATTGTTTTCAACTGAAAAACTGAAAAAGACCCGACAAAGTTGAGCTTGTTTGGGATTTAGCCCAGGAATACTTACGACTGATTTTAAGGCAGCCCCACTGGCGCCTGGGACAGATACATAGATGAACCAATTTCAGGAACTGTCTTTCTGAATAATTCAGGTGAGGAGAGGGAGAACAGCATATTTATGGATAACATTAAATTGACGCGATGGCTCTCCTATCCTGGTTATTGTCCAGCAAGAAACATTCCTCTCATTGTCTTCATCCTTCTCACGGTCCCTATATATTGAATGGTCCCCTGCTGTTAAAGGGCTATGAGAGTGTTGGAATAAATGGACCTTTCACTGTACTTTTCCTTTTTGACGTCCTGCTGACTTCATGGAAAAAGAGCTGGAGAGAAAATGACCTCTCAATTAGCGTGACGCGAAGACCTAAATCACATGACACGCATGTTACCTACATATGTCCCTCCCGCTGAGCAGAAGAACGAGTGCGTTAAAAGTCACCTATTTACAGCTGGATGCCAGTTAATGACGGAATACTTACACATAGTGTATACATGAAGTTGTTTTCAAATTGATACTGACAAGGTAATCAGAAACCTTGAAAACCTTAATGGAAGGTTAAATGAGCGGTGTGTCGTGACATACTATCAAGAAACGTCACGAAATGTCATATGATTGTTTATATGGCATGAGTTGTCTTCGTGGAAATCCATCACAAAGCAGAGCTGATATACCGAAACGACAATAATCATGAGCTGATTGATGAGAGCAAGAAGGAGTTTTTTTCCGGGATTGATTAGACTTTTTTTAACCTACCATATATATAAAAAAAAACTGATTCTGATAGGATCCGCTTGGAGTTTCTCATGCACATTGCGACAGACCTCAGCAGACAAATGCAGGGAGAGTGAAGTGTCACGGGAGTGAGAATCTCACGGAGAGAAAAACTGGCAGCTGATGATATTTTTGCAGATCTGCACTCAGATGTGCTTCTTCTTTGATAGTATATTTCTAGCCATGCTGAAAACAAAAATTGATGCTGTGATTTTTTTTAAAGTTTTTAATTGGTCTCAGTACAGGTATAGTGATACAAAAGTGAACACCGTTAGGTTTTACAATTTTCGAAGAGCCAATAAAAAGGTTTAGACCTTAACTGAGAACAATTGATTTTCATGGACCAACCTACTTCGACTCATCTCCTTACTTGGGGATCATCCTCTGAGACCACGAACTTGCTTTGGTGTTTGGGCCTAGCGTTTGTAGTTGCTTTCAACCATCTCAGGTGCCTGTGTCATATGAAATGATGGCTTACACATTCATGATGACTCCCCAATTTGTACACTAGGGGGTACACCGGAATCGAAGACGGATGGTCTCTCAATGTAGTCAAAATTTCTTTCTTTAGTTCGGCATGAAGCCAACGCCGACGCACCGAAGTTGCTCATTGAAAAGGAAAATCGTACATTTTATTTTTTTAGACTTTATAAACCAACATAAATGTCTTTATGTAATTACCACATCAATAGGTGCAGTCCTTTCATCAGACTGATAACTGCGTCCAGACCGGATTCTCCACCGACTCGGTGCCGTATTCTCTATACAGGATTCTTTTTAAATTATCTCCAGGCATCTATTAATTAACGTCCCTGTAGGCTAATTGACACCCATATCGGGGGATCGCTCCCCAGCGATAGACAATAGTTATGCCTTAATTGTTGTTTATTGTTGACGCTTTGTCCATTTCCTTCAAAGGCAATATATTGCCTTATTAGATGGCCTAAATAGCGGTATTATTAGCGTGAGGCTGGTAATTACGCCTACAAAGGTAACGGATCTAATCAACCAGACGCATTGAAGAGAGTATAAAATGTACTTCACAAAACAATAACACAGCATGTGTGTCCTTTCCATATGATGTTGTTTAACAACCTATCAAATCCAAAGAGTTTGTTAGTTGAACGAGTATGAGGGCCGTATATTAAAGCATATGAGGAGTGTTTGGTCAATTAAGTCCAATATTGATGATAAAAACAATATCATAAAGCTGTTTCTTGCTATTCTAATCGTCTCCATTGTGACCAATAAGCCAAAGGGACTTGTTGTGCTCAAGAAAATATCATTGGAAATAAAGTAATAAAAGACATGCATTCTCATTCAACTCAACACAATAATTCAGCACTATATTGAAAACCGTAGATGTAATGGAGTATTGACAAAGACAGTTAGCTGAGAAACGGATCGCAAATCTTTTGGTAAACAGCCCCCTCAGTTATTTTCTACTTTCTCACAAAATATCTTTCAAAGCCCATCTCCATCGACCAGCGAAAGCCACGCCAATTTCTCAGTTACTTCAAAAGTATGTCACAGGTGGCCACTGACTTCATATCGTTATGGTAAAATGGGTGGGGGAACAGCGTTTTCACAGGATACCATGTGTCCATCTCCAACCAATCTTGGTGGTTTAATGGTAGGGGTGTCCGCCTCGAGCCTCGTGGTTTCAAATCCTCATAGCCTGATGCCCATTTACCGATTCAGGGTTGAGCGATTAGTTTGTAAATCGTATAGGAGTCGGTGAACTTGTCGCAGGCAAATTACACTCGATCTGCGGACAATTAGGAGATGGGGTTGGTGGATATTAGTCCTAAGCAAATCTGTCTACTAATCGGTGGCTCACCCTTGCCTAGCTGTCCTACATCTACCGACTACGGCCGACTCCGTTAGGATGCCTTGGCTGAGACAAATTACTGTCCCTTTGTCGCCGACAAAGGTACATGAATGTTCCGAAATCGGTAGATGGGGATTGGGCTTATCGGGTCACACCAAAGAATTGCACAGAGGTATGGTAACCACTGTTCCTTCGGCTTAACACCCGCAGCGATAGAAAGGGGATTAGAGAGCTAGGGCGCGAGTGAAAGAATGGCTGTATCGCCGAAGTCGGCGATTGTAAGCACGATATTCCCTTAATATATAAGACTAAAAGAAATGACAATGGGATTTTCAGGCTGAAACCTTGACCAAGTCCTTTTGTTGAGTTCCTCTTAATGAATTCTGAAAACTGCTAAAAGGTCGATAAGCGGCTTTAAAGAACAAGAATTACCAGAACAAAAATTCGCTAAGATGAAAATGGCCTGTGGAAAATATAATTATAGATTCCCTTGGATCACGGATTCAGCTCACCCAAAGCATAAGACACCTTTAACAACAGCTCCAATTGCGCAGGTGGTCCCATGTGAAAAAGAACAGTGCTATTTGCGAGAGATGGGAAGGGAGATTTCCGGGTGACCCCTCCTGGGATGTCATTGGTAATAATTGTTCTGTTTTTGTCGTGCGTTAGAATACAGATGAATGGTAAATGAGCATTGCTGTAGCAAGTGAGAGGAGAAAATAGACCCTGGCTAAAGTCTGTCTAAGCCATCGCCCACAAAGGTCATGCGTAATGGCGGGCGTGGGACCCATCAACTCGCCGCCGCCAGCGTCAGCAGCGTGCCCACACCCAGCTGTTAGTTCTTACAGCTAAGGCGCTGAGTGTGGCAACTTGCACTGCTATCTGGACACGATTATCGGAGGATTCTCTTGGATATGAAGTCGCAACCTATGTTAAAGCCCCGTTATGGAGACCTTAACCCTTAAAGTCATCCCCCATCTTGAAAGGAGATCTAGAGAAACAAGAGATTTAGAAAATAAGTCCAATTAGGTTCATGGTTTAGGTTAGGGTTAGGAACAGGGAAGGGGTCCGAGTTAGAGTTAGGGGTAGGTTAAGAATAGGGTTTTCCGTTTTTGTTCCTCCCCCAAGAAGATCAAATTTGGAGCCCATCCCCCACTTCTTCATATTTATCCGTATATATGTATTTATCCTTCCCCTAATAAAAAAACGCCATAGGCTTAACATGGGATTTGTTTATTTCACGGGTGTGACATAAAGTGTTGTTTATGCCACTACTTTCTGATGCTGAAAAAATATGGAAACGGGGTAGGATAAAATCTAGATGCCACTCGTTTGAGTTTGAGCTTAATTATGCCACTCATTTTGTTGGCTCCCTAAAGTCACTCGTCTTCGACTCGTGAAATTATGGAGCCAACAAAATGCGTGGCATAAATAAACTCAGACTTAAACTCGTGACGTCTCTTGATAATACATATATATATATATATACATTTTATCATCCCCCACTTTGTGGATCGATTTATTTATCAATTCATTTTCTTACACATATCAAACATAATCTTAATGTAGGAGGCGTGCAATCACTGCTGGCCTCAGGCTCGGCCCGCTCGGTCTGCCTCTTCGGAGTGAGCTAATTTATGCAAGCCGCCTAGGGTGCTCGACGCCCATCTGTCTGTCAGGTCACGTGACCTGAACCACTTTAATGATTGGGCTTGCTTAGAGAAAAAGGCAGGCGTAAAAGTTGAATAGCCTATGAGGTCGGGCCTCTTACCTGAATGTGGCAGGCAACCAATGAATTGAGTTCTCCTAAATGTTGGTCCGTGGTGGCCAACGACTGCACATCGGTATCTAAAAATCGGAGAGGGTACTATTGTTTCTGTCGTATTTGAAAAGTCCATTCTGACCAACGAGTATAGAGAAAGCGTTGTTCTGACAGAACTGGCCTTCAATCACAGTGACCATGACATTTCAAACCCCTTTTACTCCTCGGGTCGTTGATCAAGTCAGTCGGTAATGGCCTTTTTGCATAATCTATGCGCAATTAATCGGTTAACACATGTATGCATATCTTTTTCCATTCACCGAGGTGGCGTCAGCACCTTAAAAATCGATACGTGGTTCCCGACTACAGATAGGTGGCGAAAAGTCGGCCATTGGAAAATTGCTTTTATCTGTGCCTTCGGTGTGGTTATCTTTGGTGTGTCCTACCCTGGCCACCAGAGCTACACTACGATAGCTCTGAGGGGGTTAATTTTAACAGCCGCCTTGACCCATTGGGAATGTTACTCTTCTACCATATCTTTTGTACTGCTTGGAGAGTGTGTTATCTCATTTTCCATTTTCTCGTTTCCTTTTGTGTATAATCATAGCTTTTGCTAAGCTATGGATATTTCCTATTAAATATTTCTGCTTTTAGAACTGACATAAAACAAAAATTATCTAGTTAGCTATATATTACTGAACATCATGGGGCATTGCTAATTTGTGTGATATCCATGTCTCCATTATCTCAGAATTGTGTTTGCGTTTGAACACCTTTTTTCGCTTGGGCGCGTCCACATATATATGTGTCACCTGAGTATGAAAACTGGTGAAACCCCACACCCCGAAATGCTTTCCCCTAAAAGGAAATATTAGCACAGGGAAGCCTTACCTCAGAGAATAGCAACCAGTGGAATTATTACACCATGGGAAGAAATTCATACCATGATGAAGAGAAAAATTCAAAATAGACACGTTGGTGAGATGCAAACTTAAGCTTTGCATGTAGTTTTGCTAAACTGCTTATGGTTGATCTAAGCGTATATACTATTGAAACAGGTAAGTACCTGATGTCGAGATCCTTTTCCGCAGTGGTGCCATCAAGGACATAACAATATATAAAGCGCTGCAATATCCATTTCGTTATCCATCGTTTAAAAGTCCCCGTTGAAAATCTATTGGGCAGCACTCTCTGTTGTTTGGAAATCAAGTGGCTTGAATGTCGATTAAGAGAGGATTTAGCAAAGATTTTGGACAAAGTCTCCCGCCATCTGTTTCTAATAGAAACCGATCAGTGTGATTTCAAGAGGGACGTTACAAAACATCACGAGGCATCTGTATCTGAAACAGCTTGCCAGAAGAGGTACCGCAATTGTACACGATTGCTGCTCCCAAATGTGTAGTTTAGTTCGAGGAGACAAATGAGCTAAGTGAAGCGGGGTATAAAATGTGAATACATAAAATAACCCAGAGACTGAACTTAACCCCAATCTTTTATTGTTTTTTGTTCTCGTAATTCCACGCTCATTGATCAATTAAAAAGCCATTTGCTCCTGTTTTTTTTTATTGTATATTTTTGTTCATGAATAGTACCTCTCGAATACTATCGACTTTTTCAGGCACCACAAAAACAGTGGTTAATCTGTGTCTCCATGCAGATCTGGTATGGTACAGGTTGCTCACTGGCAGAGGGTCGAGAAAGAGAATGCACACTCTCTAAAGCCCAATGCCCATCTACCGATTTCGGAACATTCATGTACCTTTGTCGGCGACAAACGGACGGTAATTTGTCTCACCCAAGACGTCCTAACGGAGTCGACCATAGTCGGTAGATGTAGGACAGCTAGGCAAGGGTGAGCCACCGATCAGTAGACTGATTTGCTTAGGACTTATATCCACCATCCCATCTCCTCAATGTCCGTCGGTCGAGAGAAGGGTTACATAATTTGCCTGCGACAAGTTCACCGACTCACATACGATTTGGGAACTAATCGCTCAACCCTGAATCGGTAGATGGGCATCAGGCTTAACACAAAGCCTTTTTGATCTGTGTTGGTCTTGGCTGGTGTAGAACCTGTAATTCCATTGATCGCTGTGACAGGATGAGGAGTGCCTGCTTTGATCTGGGAAACGGTGGGTATAGACTACACGCACATTGAATTAGAAGGTGATGGTTGGGCATCTCTCTGTCATGCATAGAGTTGAGCTTTGCTTTTCTTCTCTTCGCTTGTCACTTACTCGGGCAGTGGTACGAGAGCACCGATAGAGCCGGATGTTAATCCAACCTCTGGTATAGTTCTCAATATATTTCGCATATAGAAAACTGAAACCAAACGCGCAGCCAAGTAGCATGGAATACACCCAATCATAAAGGGGTTAAGAGAATGTCCATAGAAGGGACACTGAATATTTTCTAGTCAGTTCGTATGTATCTTTGTATATCACTTTGTCGTTATAAATAAAAAATATTATCATATACCTATGCACGTCAAAAACAAAATGGTGGATCACGGGTGTCAACGGTCGAAGCATAGACGTAAATATTTTAACAAACCCTTGCGATAAGTGGCATGAAAAAGGAAATAACGATAGGAAAATTGTAACAGACATGATGCATGTTCTGCCAATCTGATGTCCTCAGAATATTCGGGATAGATATATATATGGTAGAATCGCACGAAGTTGGTGCAATTTCGAAAAAAAACGAAGGTCCATTAATCTGAGTTAATAGTAGTTTTATCTAGAAGCATGATACTCTGGGATTGGCTGCCTATCTCTTTCCACACCGATCTACTATATGGGCTTAGTTATATGGTATTTTTGTGAGGCAGCTCCTCCGATGTATAGAAAATTAAATGATTCCATTGATTTTACTTTAAATAATAATCTTTAAAACAACGAAAGGCCCTTCAGAGAATGGTCGTTTCGTAGGCTCACAAAGGGTCTCAATATATTTTTCAGGGTTTTGCCAAGGGCTATGTGCAGTAGTGTCTTGGAAATATGTCAAATCAATTTTCCTAATGTAGATATAACCTGCTGCCATGATTTTCTTAAACATTTCTAACTAATCGTTATAAATAAAAATAATCCGGACCATTTTGATGACATATATAAATACGTAAGCACTAAAGATGACAATGTCCAACGTGTCTTCTCAACAAGAACAAATAGGCAGTTGATTTATTTATATTTATTGAGATAACAGTTGAATCTTTAAATCATACTAGCTTACCCTCATAAATAGTTCTTCAAAAAATGTATATATGGACACAAGAAAGATACCGTTTCGTAGACTGTCAATTTTTCTGAAAAATCCGCTTTTAACACAAAATATACAATTCTCATAAATCTGTGCATATCTATATAGCAATGAGATAAGGCCACCTAGACCTTTTAAGGCTTAAGTAATTTTATTCCTGAAAATATCGAAATTGTACCACTTTTGTGGGATTCGACCATACGTATTTATATAAATAGGGGAGTAAGCACTGGGTTTGGCCTTGTTCAAACCCAGAGATGGTCAACCTTTGTTGAACCTCTTGTCCCACGTGAAGCATTGATCGTGAAAGGGCTTGGTGCTATATAAGGAGTGTTGTTGGCCTTGGTCGGGGACTTCTGTCCAGCTCATGCTATATAAAAAGTGGCGTTGGCCTTGGTCGGGACTTCTGTCCAGCTCTTGCTATATAAAAAGTGGTGTTGGCCTTGGTCGGGACTTCTGTCCAGCTCATGCTATATAAAAAGTGGCGTTGGCCTTGGTCAGACTTCTGTCCAGCTCATGCTATATAAAAAGTGGCGTTGGCCTTGGTCGGGACTTCTGTCCAGCTCTTGCTATATAAAAAGTGGCGTTGGCCTTGGTTGGGACTTCTGTCCAGCTCATGCTATATAAAAAGTGGCGTTGGCCTTGGTCGGGGACTTCTGTCCAGCTCTTGGTATATATAAAGTGGCGTTGGCCTTGGTCGCATTTCTGTCCAGCTCATGCTATATAAAAAGTGCTGTTAGCCTTGGTTGGGGACTTATGTCCAGCTCTTGTGCATCTTAATGATTTGTTTTCGTCTTCATTTCTCGACCGCACCTAGCTACATATTTATCAAAAGAAAACTTATTCTTGGATTTTAAAGGTTTAGGTTGGTCTCTACTATGAAGCTTTAAAGGTTATTAAGCAGCATGGATTTAAAGTTGTTCATGACAGTAAAAATGATTCTCATTAGTTACATTTAGCTGGAGGCTGGCGATGCTAATTACAGAGGAGGTAAATCTATAATTAACACCTGCAGCCATTCATGGCAGCTTCCCCGCCCTACTTCCGCTGAAGTTTCTACTTCCGGTTTATTAGCCAATTTGGAAGGAATAAAAGTAGAAAACGAACTGAGAGTGCCCTGTAGCGATACCGTAACTATAGCACGTGCAAGGGAAAACGAATCGGAGAAATGAGATACCTGAAATTGATATGATATATATATATATATATAATTATATATATATATATATATATATATATATATATATATATATATATATGTATATATATGGCTGCCTCGGAGCTATACGATATAATACTGAAGAAATTGATACTTGACTCTAGATAGCTGCCTCTTGTAAAATATATCTATTTGAACCTATTGTCTCACATATTTGCGGATATACATTTTCAAAAGAACATATACTACTGTTAACTGATCACAAGTTTGCATATGATTTCGTTTTTGCTAGCATATTAGTTAAGAAATGAAAATGACAAATCAATCTAGAAACATGGATACCCTTCAACAAATAAAGAACTTAGTGTGGACCATAGCAGGTGCACAGCCCTACTTCTTACAATTGAAACTATTCACGGTGTCCTCTTTCCATAGGCATACACTTTAAACATTATGACGACAAACGCATATACATGGGGACATAGCCAAAGGTAATCAAAAATAACCAGAGTGAGTCATTTTGATGCCATGATGCCTAGGTTTTTTGTTGTTTTTTTTAAACAAAGTTTATTTTACGACATACTATACATTCACTCGTCTCCAAGCGATCTTCCATGTATGTGAAAAGCGATCTTCCATGTATGTGAATGTTTTTTGTTTTTTTTGTGTGTACAATTTCCTTTATTGAATCTTATATAGGATAAATTGAAGAGTCGTTCTTTTGGCGAAGAAATAAACATGATTCAACTCAGGCGGCACATAGCCTCAGTTGTTGAACAACTGGTTTTCTTGGCTAGGCCTAAGATAATAAAACCACTTTGTTTTATGTAATTGTTTTACAACAACATATATACATCAAATACTCATAACTCTTAAGGAGTAGGTAGTGTTTCCTCATATGGCAATCAAAGAGATGTATGTAAGGTTGCGGATCACTACGCCAGTTTTCCTAGCTTTTAGCCTAATCTTCATTATTTATAGATTATAACAGCGGATGATGGCCGAACAAACAATCACTCTGTGACTTACATGATCATAAAGTCAAAAGACAATGTTTTTCTCTCAGACTATGTGCCTGGGCAATATCAGCCAGTGTGGAAATCACCTGAATTTCGTCGGAGACAAGTCCTACACACCCCTCGGACTGGATGCTGATGTTCTGAAATCTCCTCAGGCACCTTTATGAACTTGTCGATACATTTAGTCTGAGACAAAGTGTATTTAGAAATTCCCCCCATTATGCTTGGCGATATAAATATAGTTTCTGCGTATCATCAAATGGCTATGGCACACGCAGATTAGGCCCTGGTGGTGGTTATACCCAATGGTCAATCGGCATTTATCTATCTATGAGGTAAAAACATTTATAAATGTTTTGCAAAAAATGTTATCATATTAGTTGAATGTAACATTTCTTGATGTTCAGTACAAATTTGAAGACATGAAAGAAAAAGGGGGCTTTATTAGTGTAAAGAACAATAGGGAATATCTTATTTTCGAGAACTACATGGCTGGCAAGCGTTCAATCTTATAGACATTTAAGAACCAGATAGATTAGAACTATGACGGAGCTGTGGGACACAACCCGCTTTTTATCATCAATATGATAAAAAGAACTTCAATAAGACCACAGACATAATAGTGCGTTGTGGATGGTGTTGGTACTGGAAACAGAACAAAATACGAAGTACTATCGTAAAACTGGATGAGTTTTAATCTTGGCAACCGTATGCCACGACTGGAGTTTGGTATAGTGACTTCATGAGGCGAAGCCGAGTGAAGTCCGGGGCCAAAAATGCAGGAGTGGCATGCGGTGGCCAAGATTAAATGAATAAGGTTTTGATTTTATCCTACCCCGTCTCCTGGATTTTGGAATACTACGTGATAACAATTCTGTATGCCACGAGTGGCATATAAAACTCCGTATGCCAGTCAGCTTGGCATACGGAAACTCAATGTTAATCCTATGGGATTTTATATTAGGGGTAGGATAAAGAACAAAACGAATTTTGAATGTGATTAACAGGCATAAGGTGAGAAGGCATGATATAAGCGTCACTGTATGAGAGATGGAGGAAACCTGGACTGAATCCATTGTTTGGTGCCTAGAGTAACTGGTATAGCTTTGTGTACTGAATACATCGGTATAGAACGCACTGCACGAAGACCACCAGTCTATTTCTATATACGCCATCGCGGAAGTGCATGTATCGGATGTATATTGACATGTTTTCATATGTATACGCACATATTCCATGCCAGCGTATGAGGCGTATACAAAACTGTTTCCTCTTGTATACGGACGCGTTTTGGCTGTATTTCACACCAGGCGTATACAAGAGGATATATCCTCTGCGCAACATGTATACGCCAGTCGTCCACATGCTATATACATTTGGCGTATATGTATGCTGATAAAAGATAGAAAAAAAATCAGGACCCTCTGCCAAAGAAGGCTTGGTTTAATATATGTATTTGGATTTTCAATGTACCAAGGACTTCATGACTAATGACAAATGAGATACTTCAGTGGTGTCCCCTATGTGCAAAGATCGGAATTATTGTATAGTGGCTCACATAATTGGGCGTATACATGACATAAACTATGCTGGCCTTGTTTACACCCTGACGTATATATATAACCACAACATGGCCATGTATATATGCTAATAGATGAGGCGTATAATAGGACGCAAAATGATACCTTTATATGCCAGGCGTATATATATATATATTTAAATAGTGGTTTTTTTGTGCAGTGACGGCAACTTGAAGTCGGAGTTGATGCCTGCAGCATATCTAGCCAATCAGCGTCTACCTTTAAAACCACGTGACTGGAATAATGCCCTCGCTATACAAGTGCCTCTTGTAACAGAACCAATGCTACACCCATTGCCAGATCTGTATGATTACATTTTCCCTACCAGAATGCCAGAGAGGCCACACTGTTACATACACAGAATGACCATGATCTTGATTTGCGCAGCCATATTCTTTGCATAGTTGCCTTGCAGTAACATCCGAGATTGCATTATGGGGGGCGTCCACCAACCACGACAAGGCTACGACAATGGCTTTCATGTCGGCACTTGTCGTAGCCTTGTCGTGGTTGGTGGACGCGCCCCTTTAAAGCCTACCCCCACCTACCACAATTCTGGTCCCGATTGGCCTTACGACAGCCTTCCCGACACCATTCCGATTCTATCGTGACGTCAGCCAAAATCGTGGTAGGTGGAACAGGTTTCTGCGATTCTGTCTACGACAGCTCACGATAGGCTGCGATTAAAAACGCCAATCGTAGAGGCACCGATAACTTCCAACATGTTGGAAATTTTGTAGCCTGTCGTAGGGTATTGTAGTGTATTTGAATGGGAAAATATCTCTTGTGGGGGACATACTAAATGGAAAATTATGAAATTCTAGAATTAGGTAGGCCGTATAGAGATATATATTTGGTGAAAATATCATATCATTTGATTAAGAATAAAGGTCTGGAAATAATAGTTTTAGATGGGAATCACGATTCTATCACAGTTATCTTTTTCAAATTGGTTGTATTAGAGTCTGAAAAATAACTATTGTTGTGAATACCTCTAAAGAATTATTCAGATTCATTCAATGTTTGCAAAATTATAATACATTTCAATATTAAAACTCATATACATTGATACACAGATTGAATCGTGACCATGGTTTATGTTTTTGGTCCTCCAAAGGCGTTTCTACGCTCTACAATTTCAAACCATGTCCACGATTTGGAACTATGGGAGACCTACCGATAGGCCACGATTTGGGCATTTCAAATCGTAGCCATTGGGAAGTATGTCGTGGCCTATCGTGGTAGGTGGGGGTCCCCTCTTACCCTCCCCTTCTCTGCAACAGAACCACAGGTTGCTTAAATTCGGTCATCATTTTTTTCGGTAAGATGACGTCAATTCCTGATTCTCACTATTTTGGTGGTCATTCGAGACACGCTACGCCTAACGTCAAGGCACGCCCGGCGTCAGGGCACGCCCGGCGTCAGGGCACGCCCGGCGTCATGGCACGCCCGGCGTCAGGGCACGCCCGGCGTCAGGGCACGCCCGGCGTCAGGGCACGCCCGGCGTCAGGGCACGCCCGGCGTCATGCCGTTACTGTATGTTTTGATTGAATGAAAATTTTTTTTTTTAAATGTCACTCTTGGATATATGCATAGATACACGCCTGAAAACATGCCACGCCCAGCGTCAAGGCACGCTCAACGTCAAGGCATGCCGGAAGTCAGACCACGCCCGAACTCATGCCACTCCCGGAAACACACCACACCTTGTGTCATGCCACGCCCAGTCTAACCCCGAGCCCGGAGTCATGCCGCACGTGATGGCATGCCTCACACGTGCCATCATTACTCGGCGGCAGAGGTAGGTCGACGCCTCCGGGAGGGCCCAGGCGTGAGAATGCGGCGATAATGACTTGATCCTGACCCGTTGCTGTGTTCTCCTGCAGTCCTTACTTCTCCAGGTGGTAGACACTCGACCTCAGGTGATGCTGTAACCCGACTTCATACTTCTCACCCTCTGTGCCGCCTGCCTCCCTCTCAATCCCCTGTCTTTCTCTCTGTCTCTCTGTCTATATTTTTCTGTCTCCCTCTTCTTCTTTTTCTCTCTAGTTTTCTCTCTCATCTGTTATCCATCTGTTATCCATTTTTTTCGTCTGTTCTCCATACTAATATATAAGACAGAAACTTAATGGCCCTCTAACCTTTCACCCTTTTTTTTTTCTTTATCAGTGTCTGAACTAGTAGATTCAGAAACAAAGGAAAACCTTCTTTCCTCATATCGTAAATATGTATTAGAATCTCAGTCCAATGATAGATATGTGAGCGGATATTCCCACCATTGACCTCATTAATACTAGATCGAGCAGTGACAGGAGCCTCTCATTGGTCGACAAGCGGAACAGGTAAATACTGACCTAATTACACCCCAATCTTCACTTCCTGCCGGCTGCCTTGTCAACTGCGTCATCTAAATACCTCCTCTTCGCCATCTGACCCTCAGGGTGGATGGTAGACAGGAGGGACGTCCCTGTTCTGATGCCTCTTTCCAATTGCCGATCTTTGGCCTCTTTCCATTTGCCGAACTTGTCGGTCAGCTGTGTCAGTCAACTGGTTTAGATGTTTAGGTAGACTGGCCTCAGTCCCTGTATCCTACCCCTCCACCCCTTCTGAGTGACACAGGGACTGGTCTCATCCGTAATCGGCCGTGTAGACTGGCACATTTTTGTGCCACACTCCCCAGGCGGAGGTCCTGAGCTACTGGTCAGAATATCTGCTGGGAGATTGATACCCCCAGTGTGCTTTACTAGAGTCACAGTCAGGAACAGGCGACATGTATTGCTATGACAACACAGAATGATACCCTCTCACTTTGATCTAAATTGGGTCACAGTCAGGAGCAGGCTAAATTTATTGCTATGACAACACAGGCTACCAGAGAACTGGAGGAAGGGAGGGGGAGGGGTAGGACGGGGTGTAGGGTTACAGGGGGGCGGCTTGGGGTCATAAACAGGAGATTCTGGTCAGAGTGGACAAGTCTTTGATTCGATGGGGCACTCAGAGAAGGACACATACTATAATGAATTTTATTCCGATTTTCTTTAATCATTTAATGAATGTTCATAATCAAGGACTTGAGCAAATCTAATGTTTAGGCTACAGTAACAAACCTCGGGGGTATGGCATGGGATAACGTATCAGACCCTGATCACCGCGGCCACCGTGACAGATTTTTAAACAGTCAAAAATTCAGTCATGACATTCCCAGTATTAATGAGTATTGATCTAGGCCACAGTGACATGGGTCAATGCCAGGCAGTAACAGAACCTGTAAACGGTCGATGATGGGACAGCAAAGCCTTCTACAATGTGTCGTATTTCTCTCAGGGTCTCCCACATCTTGCCCAGTATTCAAACGTTGAAAGAAACAGGGTACAAGTTTCTCAGGGACTTAGAAGCATGCTCAGCTGACCATGCCCAATCTCTAGACACCGAAATACCTCATTGACCCGCGGGTGCTTGACCTTGATATTGTTGGATCCTAGACTCAGGTGGTTGTAGACATAGCAGGTTGATTGGGTTCCATTTGGGTTACAGAAAACTATCCATAGACTGAATGTAACCCAAACCTTTTAATTGTTATTCATGTATAATTGCAAGCTTATTCATCGTTGATGAACATTCTATTTGCTCCTAGTTCTTTCCTATAAGTGGCTGCGCTAAAGGCCTGTTTCCATAGGTGGACGATAACAGCATGAATAGTTGAGATTCTCAGAGGGTATGTCGCTTGCGGCTGCTGAATGAGCGTCAGTTATAACTAGGAGCAAATGTTATTTCCATTCATAATGGAAGAGCGCGGTATACCAAAATCTCATTGAATAAATGTACGAGATTATCATAGGAAATTATTGATCAGTAAGCGAATTATATTTGAAAGTATCAAGAATGCTTCAATAAACCCAGAGAATGGATTTAATAGTTGTTCTCAAGTATCATCAACAGGAATATGTATTATGGTATAGACATCTACATGTGTGAACAGATGGCAACTGATTACTTAATTAAAATAGTTGAATCCTAAATCCTAGTTTCTTTTTAAACCTATCATGCCGGGTACCCGCGGCAGGGGTACAGTCATGGAGCCGGGTACTAGTGCCAGTGACTGCCGCTAGAGGCCGGGCCTATAGGCCTATTGTGAAAATTTTGATCATAGCATCACGTGACATGACACATGATATTTGATACTATTTTCTATTTCGCCCGGAATATCAAATATGATGTTATATCTACATTCTCTGAAAGTTTCATGTTTATTGAACCATTATTTCCAATTTTATCTTAAAAAACGAATATTTTGTAAATGATGCCTGAAGGCATCACCCGGCCAGTCCCGGTTGATGCCTTGAGGCATCATCCGGCCAGCCCCGGTTGATGCCTGAAGGCATCACCCGGCGTTTATGGGTTAACTATATCATGTAAACTTTTTACTTTATCAATATGTTCGTAAATTTCTTTTGAGGTGTTTGTCATTTGTTGGCTAACATTGACTTGTGCCTGGTCTAGCATACCACAGAACCCATTCAACTTGTTGTGACTGAATTTTTCTTTCAGGGTCTTGGTCAACTGCCCTATTTCTCTGGCTAATAGGTCAGCTATGCCACTCAGTTCACTCTCTAATAGCCCCTTAGCGCTTGATGCACTTATGTTTGTTTGGCTTGAGGGTACTTCATTTGGAGTACTGCTAGTGCCCTTGGTAGTCCTCTTACTAACAAATTTGTCATCTGTTTTCCTTCTACTTCTAAGATATATTCAGCACTATTATCATGGTCCATTGATATGTGATTCTTGTCCATTGATATGTGATTTCTGTTGATTTGCTTCACCACACCGCACACACATTCACATGGTCACTCAGCCATGAATGTTCTATTAAAAGAAACCAAGTCAGAAGTGGGGCAGGGATATGGGATACTGGGATACTGGACCCCTGCTCATTTAACCAGGCCTTTATAGTTGGGACATTGATAGTGAAGTGTTAGATTCTCTGCAGTAAGCTGAAACCCTGTTTGAGCATTCTAACCTCTCGATGACGTATATGAGCGCAATTTCCCGCGCTAAAAAAATCAGTGAGTGCTGTGATGTGGCATTTCCATGTGCGGATTATGACCACCCACCAATTATGGCATTTAGCACAGCCGACCGATTATGTGACACATTTTGTGCAAATATCATGTAAACTAAAAGGGTAATGCCCCAGTCACACTGGCGTAAAAAACGGCGTTTTCCCGTGTACGCACCTCTACGTTCTTCTACGCATTTTGAAATATACAAATGCGCGGCAATGCGCGGGAACACGCGGAGATGCGTAAAAGAAAGTGGGAATGCGCCGAAAAACGCCACAATACGTACAGAAGCGTGAAGAAGCGTTGATGAACATTGATGAACGTTGAGAAGCGTACTAAAACGTTATGCCCTGTCACACTGGCGTAAAAAACGGCGTTTCTTCTACGTATTTGAATTGGTGGGGACCACGTATTAGCTACGGATTTGGAACGGATTTGGAACGTATTGTTGGATTTGCTTTAACGCTTTAGAACGCTTCTCAACGTTCATCAACGCTTCTTTACGCTTCTCTACGCATTGTGGCGTTTTTCGGCGCATTCCGACTTTCATTTACGCATCTCCGCGTTTTTACGCCCATTTTTAGATTTCAAAATGCGTAGAAGTACGTAGAGGTGCGTACACGGAAAAACGCCGTTTTTTACGCCAGTGTGACTGGGGCATTATGCCCCAGTCACACTGGTCTCCAACAATTCAAATACGTAGAAGAAACGCCGAATTTTACGCCAGTGTGACTGGGGCATTATATAATTAAGGACTTTCCCCTCCAGCATTAAGGAATATAACACCAGCGACCGACTTTTGAAGCCACCGATGAACTATGTTGAATTACTACTTGTTGCAATAAAAAATTGGTCAGCGACCACCTCCATTTCTGTAAAAAAAATTTAAAAAATTTCAACGTCACCGATTTGTATGTTCGTATTTGGAGGGTTAATTTTCAGGCTGGTCAGGTCCGCAACATATTGATGCACAAGAACCACGTGATTGGTCGTCAGGTGGTAACAGAGTGTATACCTTGGGTTTAACAATAGCTAAAACACACAAATTCTGAAAGAGGACCATCGACCGACTTTTGTATACGCTGCACAATATCGGTGGAGGTTTCATCGGCAGGTGGAATAGGGCAGGGCTATATCTGCGCATGGAAAACTCAATTCGTACCGAAGTCTATCCCTCTTTTTATTGTACAGTAATACGATCCCGTCTACAGCCGGGGGCTTCATCCAATTAGTAATCTCCATTATATATGATGATAAAAACGATACATATAGAATGAGAACAGAGCCATTGTATCCTCGTCTCGATTCCAGGGGAAGCAGTAGTTGTACATGTTAGAGTACGGCCTGCTTTCACAATGAAGGTTTCTATTATATCCCCGTGAAGTGTCAAAGTGACATCCTAGTGATGTTTCACCGTGTTGCCAACATGAAATCACAGTGAGGTTTCAGTTACATTCCAGTGAGATCGCAGTACATCCCGGAGAGGTTTCAAAGTGGTATTCCGATGAGGGTTCACAGTGATATCTAGACTTGCTCAAGTCTTTGATTATGAACATTCATTAACTGATTAACCACAATCCGACTGAGGGGAGTCTAAGTGATATCCTGATGAGGTGCCACAGTGACATCCCAGTGATGTTTCACATTTCCATTTGTTAGTACGCTTTATAGCGACATCCCGGTCAGGTTTCACAATTGCCATTGAGGTTGACGTTGGGATACATTCAGTGACATGTCCAACTCTTGTGGTTGATAGCCCCCAGTAAACAAAAACATCGATTATTGTATATATGTGTAGTGGGGGGGGGGGGGGGAATCAGACGTTCTACGGAAGGTGGCGTGGAGAGCCGATCCTTACTGTGTATTGGTTCCGGGCAACGCTGCACACTAGAGTGGCGCGACAGAGACCGGGATAACGTAACGCTGGGTATCTGTATCGACAAGAGTTCTTAAAGATTGTATTACAATCATCCCCCATGTATTTGTAGAACTATTTAACTGTATTTTTAGTTCCTCGTGTATTCCTAGTTCATGGAAAATCTCAATTATAGTTCCCATTCCTAAAGGTGGAGATCCATCAAAGGTTACTAACCTAAGACTGATATCTCTATTGCCCGCCATTGGGAAAATTATGGAAAAAATAGTACACCAAAACTTATATGACTTTTTATGTGCAAACAACATTTTGACCCCTCATCAATTCGGTTTCCGAAAAGGTTTTTCCACGACTCAAGCGGTAGCAAATTTTACAGATGAAATATTAATTGCAAGAAACGTTGGTAAAGACACTGTTGCCATTTACATCGATTTTATGAAGGCTTTTGACACCGTGGACCACAGTATTCTTCTGGGGAAATTGTCGTATTATGGTATTAAAGGTATCAACTTAGCATGGTTCAAAGATTATTTATCTAATCGTTTATCTAAGGTAAGAGCTAATGATTTTTTGTCTGAACCATCTACAGTGGTCCACGGTGTCCCCCAAGGCTCGATCTTGGGCCCTCTCTTATTTTTAATTTACATTAATGATGTGGTTAATACTGTGCAAAACTCAAAAATTTTGATGTACGCTGACTATACGGTTTTGTATATACATGGTCGAACATCTCAACACCTTTATAGTTTGTTACAGCAGGATATGAATAATTTACAGTGGTGGTGCATTAAAAATAAATTGTCAATAAACATCAGGAAGACTAAATCGATGCTTTTCACAACGAAAAAGAAGACCTTACTGTATGATTGATCCCTTTGGATAAATGACACAAAATTGTCTATGGTTGTCTCTTACAAATACCTTGGAGTCATCTTGGATACCCAACTTAATTATAAGCAACACATATTTAATATTGTTAAAAATGCTAGCTATAGATTGTATCAGTTATCGAGAATGAGATCATACCTACACAAATTTGCTGCTCTGAAATTATATAAAACAGTAATATTACCTTTACTTGATTATGGTGATGTCATCTTTGCCACAACACAACAATATCTCCTTGAGAAACTACAATTGGTTCAAAATAGGGCTCTTGGAATCTGTATGAGAGCTCCGAGGTTCACTCCTATTATAAATCTTCATAAACAGGCAAATATTTCCTTGTTAGCATCGAGGAGAGAAGGTCACATTTTAAATTTCATGTTTAAGAGAAGCAAGATTGAACAATTTGTTGTCCAAAATGTCTTAGCTACCAGAAAGTATGAGGCACCGGTGTTAGTGTCATTGAAACCAAATTGTTCAGCGTATTTGAAATCTCTACACTATTATGGATCTAAGCTCTGGAATGCACAACCAAGTTTTGTTAGGAATATTGAAAATTATAAGGAATTTAAATCACTTACTAAATTGAAAATATTTTCAAATCTTGATTCTACTCCTTATGTCATGGATTGATTCTGTACCTCCATTGGGAGACACTACATAAGATGTTAGGGTGTAAATTTTTATAATAGGTATATCATCTGTGTGGAACTGTATGTATCTATTGCAGATATACTTAACTAACAAGGTACACATGACTATGTGCTTTCCTATGATAAGTGGTTTTGTTAGTTAGTGCGGCTGAGCCATGAAAAACAATTGCTAAGCCAATTGAGGCTCTGCCACTTTATTGGGCATATCACATTGTAATTTCTAATGTTGAACGATGACTGGATGCTAACAATATTTGACCCAATAAAGAAACTGATTTGAAAAAAAAAAAATATATATATATATATATACTCAGCGTTCACAGTAGGTCGACAGGCTGTCCCTGTGCATCTCTTCTTCGGAACGGACCCTTGGGCCCTCACTTGGCAGGGGGGTTCTCGTAACCTTCCTGGTGGTTAGGCGAGTCTTTTAGATTAGCCTCTCCAGCGCTACCCAGCACATCATGCTGGGGTACTGTACTTGTCGGAAAGATCTTCCAGATCTTTCCGGGAAGTAATTGTTAATAATCATTCCTGTTTATTAAACTTGTGAGCACCACATATGTATAATCAAAGGCACACGGCTGTATCAATCTACATTAACAAGCTGGACAACCAGTCCTTGAAGACACATCGGACAATTAGCCTTGAAAATGAAAAAAACATCTCAATTTTCTGGAAATGTATTGTGATGATCCCTAAGTATTGTCTAACACTAACTTCATAATCGGGATTTACCGTGCTATTTCTTAATTTACAGATATAGTAGAACCATGCGTAACACGGGTTTAAATGGCTTTTCGTTCCGAAATAATTGACCACTTACTCGGGGTGTTTGCTTAGGTGGTGTTATCACTTACACAGAGTTTGAATAAAGATCTAATAGAAAGACGAATATCAGTTCCAAAAAGAAATGTGCGTTAAATCAGTTTGTGGTGTCCGCCAGATTTGTCGGGAGGCAAAGTGAGAAACAGAGACCGACATGACAAGGCTGAACCAGGGTTGTTAGTTTGTAGGTCTCTCAGGGTGGAGCTGGCCGACCCCCAGGGCGGGGGGCACAGGGCACCAGCGTGATGTGCATACCCTGGATCAGTGCTGTGTTTGGGTCAGTGAGAGACTCGGAGATACTCCAGAGACACACAGAGACTCCAGCCCCGTAAGGTATCTCGTGTGTGTCACGATAAAGCTCAAGAAATGACATTAAAATGGGCAATATTTATTTCCAAGAAAGTCCTGTTCTCAGAGGGAAAGGTATTTGGAATGACTTACTTATAGAGAGATTTATCCTGCCAGGGGGTCATTGCTCCTAGAGGCCGCGCAACCACATTGGGACTGAAAACTAGTTATTTTTTAAAGGAAATACAAAAATTCTCATAACTTAGGCTGTAAAAAAGATACAGATTTGCAAAAGGTACCATATTAAACCAGAGACTGTGGGCTTTACTGTCATATATATTTTGAGTGTATTGAGATAATTCATATGGTTTGATTTTGGACATATTTTCTCAAAAATCATGTTAGTTAGGAAAAATCTTTCTTCTGGGATATGAGTGAAGATTCCATAGAATTCCAAATGGAACCAAAATCAAAACCTAGTTTATTCAAGCAGAGATTTCCTTGACAATCATTTTGATATCTTAACTTTTGTTGTAATCATATCAGAAGTCAAGATGGACTGTTTTGTTATCAAACTAGAAAAGTAGCAAAAACCTCTTTTTGTGACATCTGTCATATGGCAAAGCACTGTCGTGGTAGGCAGAAAAATGGGGAAGAAAGGCTTGGTTGGAAATGATGCAATATTTTTATATTGTAATTTCAATGAATGTTTTTCCTTTAGATATTATTTATAAACAAGTACAAATGTACTTACTTAAACTAATTAGATCTATATGCAGCACAAGTCAATCGATAAGATTCTCTAGGGAAACTCTATTTGAATCCGGATCACATGATAGTCCCTAATATATCTTCCTGACCTATAGAAATGTGGGAAAGTCGTTGCTCCAGTACTATCGGTTTGTGTCGCGTAGTATAGTTATTTTCATGTTGATCACATATCGCTAATTCTTACAACACCGCATTTTCAGTGTCATAGTTTAATTAAATTCTTAATTGGATATAGATAGTGACATAATCATGATGCAATCCGAAATCTGGAACAACGATTTCGACCTCGCATCGCTATTCGATGCGGAGAACATGGAGCAACGACCCCCCAGGGATGGTATACATAAGAGAGGAAAAGATGATTCGGTATGACGTAAATTGTAAGACTATTTTTTCCAGGATTGTAGAGTACAAGTTGACGGGATCTGGGCTCCTTACATGGGTGACTGGTCAACTCGTCCCTTTGTCAACTCGTCCCTTAGTCAACTCGTGCTTTTTTGGTCAACTCATCCTTTTCCCTAGTCAACTCGTCCTTTTTGTTTTCCAATTGTCTTACACCTATATATAACTGAATTATATAATAGATAACAACTATATGATGTTAGATAGCAATTGTTTACCTGAATTTGAAATTAGTATGAGTACATTCCATGTAACTGGAACAGCCAAACATGGCGTGGCGCACGGCAATGCGGCCGCACTTTCGTGGCAACTTCTAGCTAGCGGTACGCGCTAATACTTAGTAGTATGCATGAATAAAAGCTTTATTTGTGTTCAGCGCATGTTTCCAAACATTTTGATGTATATACATCCAGGATTACTCCATGTTTAATGAAAAAGGACGAGTTGACCAGAAAAAGGACGAAAAACCTGAATTGACTAAGGTACGAGTTGACTAAAGCACGACTTGACTAGCATTCCTTACATGTATACAGTAGTTCAGATTAGGCGGCAGCTGACCTGTTTGGTATTGCTTGGCGAGGGTCTCACTGGATCATGCCTAGTCCTGAGCTGCACAGCTGTCAAGCACAAAGGGGAACCTCGTGATATGTTTATGATAGACATGAGGAACTAAAGTATATATCAAACGGAGTTTATGCCTGGCAGGAAATGTATTGACTGGGGGATTAATTGAGGCAAAAGCCATTGACTTGAAATTCCTTTCACTCCCGTATTATGTTACCCACTTGTCACCTGTATTTATGATATGACGTTCCCCATACTGCTTGTTACCTGTTGCCACTCCAATTCACTGATTTAGTCGCCAACTAAATACATAATCTAAACAATAGGAAGCCATCAAGCGGGATCACATGTCTCTCACATCCCTCACCTCAAGGTTACTTGAGTTACAGTGTGAGTCTTTAAAGGGACATTGGCTGAGACTGTTAATCTCACCCTTGCTAGTTTTGTCCTATAATCTTAACATTGGAAACACGTTCTCCATTCCCCTGTAATGAAGTTCGTTCCACAAGGTCTATATCCTGTCAAATGTCCATTATTTTAGTGTCTACCAGTGTAAGATAAATACAGAGAAAAAACTCATCTTATTCAAAGTCGTTTTTCTCCAACTCGTTTTAATGCGATGTGATATTCACTCAGCTGTCACCTTTTTATATCTCTCTGCATTAAAATGGAAATAAATAAGAAAATGCACCTTGCTATGATATATTTTTACCAAGGGATAATTGTCTGAGACTAGGGGAAATATATGAAGTACACCCATCTCAGGTACATAAAAGGGGAACCCCCCTGGCTTCTGATGCGCACTGACGTGTCTTACAATGCGCTCTACGACGCACAATTACACTGAATATCTATTAGCGTATTTACAGTGCAAGGACTTCATCTTCGCTGATACAAAACAATAATATACAATCGGGAGGTCTGAATTCTGCTTTCGTCAGTGAATGGAACAGAAGCTTAAGATTTTCTTCCAGGCAATTCATTAAATCTGTCATTCTCCTACCTTAATGCGGAAAGCTATCCTTTTGGAAGAACATCGCAATGGTTTTCCTAGCTAATAGCTTAACTTGTGTATTCAATTAATACGCTTAAGAGTATTTTTTCAGTGTGATACATCTTTCAGGGTTTCTTAGCATAGAAATATGCAAATTATCTATTCAGTCTTGAATGGAATTATAAGAATATATTTTCTTTTAAGGTAACAACAATTAAACTTGTCCAGGGTATCTAGGTAAGGAAAATGACATTGAAATACAATACATGCATTTGATACTCTCCTTGGCATTGACCATCCAATAACTCTTCAATAATATTCTTTATCCTGCTCCCTGACTCCTGATATTAAACGCCATTCAAATCCCATTCGCTGCTCTCAAGAATTTGCTTTTCATATCCCTTGATTTGCAGACAATTAATTTGTCATTTGCTAGAGTGATTTTTGCATTGATATGCAATTTCATTTAGTCGAATGTTATTTCTAACACAATTTTCCCTTTTCTTAAAATCTGTTGAAGACTTAACATAATCACATCCATTCTTATGTATGATATCCAGTTTTCATTGTCCAGTTGGAACATATCTAATTCATCCTCATTTAGAAGTTACTGGTTTATATAAAGGCCTGTCAGTTTTATCTACATATTGTCATGGTGATAAAATTGAAGCGCCAAGATATGTCTGAATGAATAACACACATATTGGTAATAAGTTGAGTTCTGAGAAATACTATTATCGCCATACCAGATACCACGTACAATTATCCCCATTTCCCTTGTGGGAATTACCTGTCACGTTTGGTAATGTTGTCATTGACAAAAGTATGGACAATTACTTTTTCCACTCCAATCCGGCATTTATAATAGATGACTGTAAAAGCAGGCAACTGTAGGTCGTCTGGTCAATAGTCCTCAGGTTGTGCTGGATTACACAATATTGGCGTCCACCCAAGAATGTCCTCAAGACAACCTTTTATAGGAATAGGCGTCTAGGCGACTAATTCAGGTCGGATTTTTTTGTTCTATAAGGTTTATTCACTCGTTTCTGAAATCGGAAGATCTTCGAGTGAAAATACATAAGCTCGTAACACAATCATAGTAAATAATTGCATGAGTAATTGAACAGTGGGTGATATGTGATGAGGATGAAGTAGGGTATACATTTGTTTGATATCGTCGACCGGTTATTAACCTCATATGCCGTCAAAAATTTCTGAAATCCCTTTTCTTGAAATCTTTGTCCGTTTCAGCCTTCTGTGTTCCGGCTGGTAAAGCGTTCCAGAGTTTTAGACCGCGATACATGGGCGATTTAGTGTATGAATTACTTTTGAATCTCCTTTCAACAAACTTTATCTTGCCGTCGCTTCGGGTGTTAAGGTTTCTATGAACTATTAAATAGTCGTTGAAAGGCGTCAGAGCGTGTCGCATGAAGCCCTTTTCCATCGGCCGATCTCACATCACCCATCTAGAGTTAGGAACCACCAACAGACTTGAGACCTCTCATCGGGGCAGTTGACCATGTTTCTGCGATTGGCCTCTGATTAAAATTGGGGGCTCTATGATTTCGTCCTGTTGAAAAACCTGTATCGAAGGGTCTCTACGACATTTTGTGTTTTTCGACAAGGTCCACAACAGGCCTACGATTGGAAAGCGTGTCGTAGCCTTGTCGTGGTTGCTGGACCCTAGTTCCCGACAAGAGGCTATGACAAGGCCATGACAGGCTGCGACATGAAGCTTGTCGGGGGCCTGTCGGGGGCCTTCCGACAAGGCTACGACAATATCGAATATGTTCGATTTTTGCTACGACTGGACTTTTGTCGTGGAGTGTTATGGTTTCTTCGATCTCACTGTAGGAATGCTTGTTGTAAGGCTATCGTGGTGTGTCGGAGGTGCAAATCGTGATAGTGGGATACCCCCTTTAAAGGGGGCGTCCACCAAGCATGACATGGCTGCGACAATGGCACAGTGAACCATATCGTCTGCCATTGCAATGGTCATGTGTAGGCCTGGGGCCCGTTTCATAATCCAGGATCGTACATGTAAACCCTTTTCTGTACGCCATAGAGACTCAGGAACGATGTGGGTCAACTTTATTCAACATTTATGGACGACCTTATGGACGGCCAATACTGTCTTAGCCAACAGACTTAAATATTATTAGGCGATAACCCTTGTACGAGGTACAGAAAAGGTTCTTTCTGTACGATCCTAGATTATCAAACTTCCCCTGGAAAACATCAGAGGCCAACTTACGACGGGCCTTGATGTCCTGCAGAGGGGCGCCGCCATGTTAGTAGGTCGTGCTGTCCCCACATCTCCTATGCTGTAAACTGGTGGAGTCCATGAACTTTCCGAAAAAGCCTCAATCTGGTGGAATCCAAGGGGCCATACCATCTACCTTGACATAATGGGAGCCTCCGACTCCTGGACACTCATCGTCGAATTATTTTATACTTCAAATTCATTTATATATCTAATACACTTTTGATATACCAACTTCCGGTTATTACCCACATAGGGCTAATATTCTTAATATAATGACCGGTGAGTTTCCCAGAATTTAAACCCTCGTTATGTAAGATCGTCACCTCGAAACTAATAACTTCTTAAACCCACAATCAGTTTTCGTCTATTCCTTTTCTTGTGGGGAAAATGGGGGTTGATCGTTGTCCCTCATGAAAACAGACACACACATACATACACAATATAACTATCTGCGTGTCTGTATTCCCTACCAAATTGACGCGTAGAAGTACTCCGAGCGATAGCGTATTTACTTCCTATTTACTGCACTGAGATCTTCTCGGACCTACTTAGGCGGAGAGTTTGGCGGGGATGAGGTCTCTGAGTCGCATCACACACGTCAGACCTTGGTATTAATACGCGTCGCACGCCGCATGCCATCCCATAATAGCGCGTGGTATCATGTTGTCACTCCACTGGGTGCTGTGATGGATGGCCACCTGAGCGTCTCCCTGCCACAGACGCCTACGTCCTAGCGTCCGCAGGCACACTATTTGCCGAAATCGATGACAAGAGATTTTATTGGTTCATTGGTAGACCTAAATTTCTCCCTTGTTGTGCAGCTAAATGTTAGAAGGACATTCCGCCTTCGGTGTTGTTGTACGAAACATGATGCTTAATTGTTTATTGTTATCATTCAGATTATGTGCATCTCATATATATATATATATATATATATATATATATATATATATATATATATATATAATATAAATATATGTATATGTATACATACTGTAATGCTTTTGCCAATCGAACAGCTCCATTTAATCTTCCCATCAAACCGCAGCACCTTCACTCGTCCGTTCCTTAAAGCCCAATGCCCATCTACCGATTCCGGAACATTCATGTACCTTTGTCGGCGACAAACGGACAGTAAGGCATCCTAACGGAGTCGGCCGTAGTTGGTAGATGTAGGACAGCTAGGCAAGGATGAGCCACCGATTAGTAGACTGATTTGCTTAGGACTAATATCCAGCACCCTATCTTCTCAATGTCTGCAGATCGAGCGAAGAGTTATGTAATTTGCCTGCGACAAGTTCACCGACTCCTATACGATTCGGGAACTAATCGCTCAACCCTGAATCGGTAGATGGGCATCAGGCTTTAGCACCGGCGTCCACAGAACACCCGATACACTACGATGTATCCCTAACGATGCACCTCCCGAATACAAATCAAAATCGCTTCGGAAAGTCACCTCTCATCGGGGCAGTTGACCACGTCTCTGCAATTAGGCTCCAATGAAGAATTGGGGTCTACAATTTTGTCCTGATATAAAAACCTGTATTGTACGGTCTTTATGACATTTCAACATGTTCAAATGTCGATGGCTAATCAGGAGAGTCGCAGAGTATTCTGCTGGGAAAATCGGTCTCATATGTGAGATACTGATAAGAAAATTATGAAACTTTGGACACGTAGGCCCGTATGCACTGTAAATCTGATTATTTTCGATTAGGTCTAAGTGTCTCAAATCTATATTCCATTAGCCTGACTTTGAAACAAGCTTTTTTAATACAAGTAACAGATGACAGCGTACAATCGCATTAATGGGCATTCTTCCTTGCAGAGTCCTTCAGGACAATAAAACACAACACAGGACAATACAATAGCAGAACAATATGCAGAAATCGTGCACCTAAAATTTAATTTAGATCTCGCGCATGCAGGTCATGTGACTCTGCTCTTAGGGGCATATCACAAAGCTATGATACAAAGCTTAAAAAGTATATGATATTGCTCCTTGTATATTGGTCAAAAATATCCACAACCCTACAATATTTCCTTAATTTTAATGCATTACATGATTAAAAATAAAAATGCTAGCTCAAGACCTGCGTTAATGTATAGGTTATATCGTGAGGTGCATCGGGACCGTGATTCTCTTTTTAAGTGGTCAACCCTTATGGTGAATGGTGAAGTGGGTTTTCTAGACATTCGTCTACAATATTGCACCTTCCCCATATGTGAGTTCTAATTCCAATACGAATTCTAATTCCAAGCTCATTCAGCGATGAGGAACATACCGTTTGCTACTACTTTAATGGTGTATTGCCTCTAACAGGTCACAAAGTACTTAAAACAGTATGGTCCCAGGCAAGTGAACTATTCCTACTCGATATGTATTTTTATTGGCGTTTCTTCAACGTATCAAATGCTGCACCTGAGGGTGGTTATTAAAAGCATGTCATCCCCATCCTCTCCCTTCCCCACCTATCCTGCTTACATTGCCCACTTCCGGCGTTTGCTCTCACTCTACCTCCCCTATTTTCGCCCGTTGTCTGTGGTGGGAGGGGACACCGTGGCCAACTGTTTTAGAGCCCGGCAGCGCAACTGCTGCTTGGAAACAAAACACTACTCTTGCTTGATTTTGTAAGCAGATTCCTCCATTTTCTCTCTGCCCTGGCATAGAACAGTAAATACATTGATTAATCGCCAACAAGAATAGTATTGTTATGATAACTATATGCCCTGTATTAATAACTTCTTTACTGATTTATATAAGAAATGATTGGTCCTTTTTTCAGACTCTTATTTAGACTGGCCAACGCTCAGCTTACGAAAGAGCTGGTTTTAATTCTAGACCAGTAGTATTTCATACATGTCGTTCATTTCCAATTTAGTCTCAACATGAGGCAAGACATTCTTAACATATTTACAGACAAAGGGTTTGTCCATCACCAATACATCAAGACGACACATCCGAATCATAATGATATCAATAAATCACGTACGTCCAACTTGGCAAAATTAAATAAAGATAACGCAATATTTTCTCTTTAAAATCTCTAGATAGATGAGGAACGGATTTAATGTCGATCTTTAATGAATCGATTCAAGAAATCTTACAAAAGCTTATCCTAACCCTCACAAAAAAGGTCATAGCCTTGATATGGCGTGACTATATACCACAGCGATGCCATAAAATATTGATATAGCACGAGTAACATAAAAAGTTACAACGAATTTTAAGTTATGGAAAGGGGGAATGGTAAAAACTAAAGTCACAAAATACAAAGAAAGTTTACAGGCGGGAAACGGGAGAGGGAAAAACATATGCGTTGTTAGTTACTCGATGAGGTTGAACATGGCTTTGCCAATGTTCTACAAATTTAGATTTTTCGAGCTGGTACTAGAAAGTGCTGATTAAGCATTTAGTATATACTAAAGATGCCGTTTTAGTGAGAGTCGCTTTACCTGAAAATCTTGCAGTCACATAAGGCTTCGTGTAACCAGCCTTGTGCCCGTTGAATAATTTAGGTTTGTAAATAAATATCCTTGTCTGTATGCCAAGGAGACCAAGACTTTATCTCACCCCTGGTACAAGTTTAGCCATAGGAATAACATTAGAAACAAATACTCAACGATCACCCCGTAAAGTGACAATACTACGCCATGGCCGTGGAGTAGTGAATTTGAGATGACGTCATATGGATTTGCTAAGTCTATTCTAATTATTGTGAAATTTTGACGATATCTAATGTCATAAAAAGGGAAGATAAATCCAGAACCGCACTCGAATCGTAAATAGACAAAACTCTACTCGTTTGAATGGGCCATATTTGTCACTCTGCTTCGCCTCGATGATGATTGCGACCCATCCAAACTCGTGAAGTATTGTCTATTTTTAGGATTCTCGATTCAGTACTATATAATGATTCTGCACTTATGAGCGACCTTACTGACGACTTAGAGAGTAACAGATTCTACATCTCTAGCCTGCACATTATAAATACTGCGTTTTATAATGTCCTATTATGATACGCACGATGGAGGGAATGGAAGATCACATGCACCACTGCACGAAAACCACCATTTTACATCTGAATGCGCCCGGCGTATATAGGTATGCTTTTGCATATACAAGATCGTCCTATTCCCGTGTGTATACGCCCCATCTGTAGGCGTATACCACTATCCAATAGTTCCGATCTCTGCCACTTGGGGACACCACTCTAGCATATTTCATTTGCCATTAGTCATTAAGTCCTTGGTATATGGAAAATCCAAGGTTATGATATTAATTTTGATTATAAAATCTTTCTAAAACCCTAATAAGTATCATTTGATTAATTACATATAATAAACCCAGCATTCTCTTGTCTTGTTTTACCATTTTTTTTATGATTATACACACAATCAATACACCACTCTTCTGAAGTTATACTTTGGGTACTGTATATATAACACAAGGTCTGTTCAATTATCTACCTATGTGCCAACACTGACCTGCCGCGCAACCCCCCGTCCCCCCCCCCCCCCCACCATCCCTGTGAGCCTCAGTGAGAAGCCCTCCCCTAGCTGCCGCCACCCGCTCAGTGACATACCCTCCCCCATGGCTCCCTAGGTCCACTACCAACACCCACAAGTATTGGCCATTTTTTATCACCTGGGATAGAGGATATTTCCTCTTGTATACGCCAGGTGTGAAATACAGTCAAGATGCGTCCGTATACCAAAGGAAACAGTCTTATATACGCCACATACGCTGGTGCCGATTAGAGGCGTATACAAATGAAAACAAGTCGATTTACAGCCGATACGTGCACTGCCGTGATTGCGCATGTATCAATCAAGTGAAAGATATCTAAGTAAGACAAACAGAGCCAACTGGCCAGTTCTACACCTGCCTTTGAAGGGTCAAGAATGTGAGCACTGGAGGGTCAATGAGGTACTTCAGAGGTCTGGGGGCTGCTCAGCTGGGCACTGGATAGTGTGCACAGGACCGCAACATGGCAGTACAATGAGTGCCAGGTGCCAGCACTTTTCACCACTGGTCAGGCATAAAGGATGTAAATAGATCTATGAGTTAATCATGTGTAGTGTACAGTCGCAGTAATCTGAACCGATATATGATGCATTTCAAACTGTACACGTTATCATGTGTCTCGCAAATAGAGCTCACCTGTGTCACTATTAGCGAGGCTTTTGTATTTCGTAATTCAAACATCACAATAGCCAATCTGCTGGAGGAAAGAGCATAGACAATTTATCTTTATGTATTTGTCCTGAACCGAAATGAAATTGATAGAAGATATCGTCAGAGGCGCTAATCGAAATTAGCACAATTAGTTTCTCATCGCTTTATCCGTATCCGTCATTGGGTATTAACTTTTAAAAAACTGACTACTCTGATTCCCCCGTCTAATAAAAAAAAATTTAAAAATGCGCTAGATTTTCCTTTACAAATTATACAGAATAAAGTTTCTTATAGAAACTGCTACATCAGCATCTTGAAGTATCACATGATGAAATGTCATGTTCGCGTCTCGTATTACTTTTGGATTTAGATCACCCTGTTTTTTGGGTTTTTTTGGTCGTTTTTTCTTTCTTTCTTTGCAAGGGGTGGTGAAAGAACGTGATTTAAAAACAGGCCGGACTCATTTGGCTAAGTTAAGAATTATTTCAGGCTCAATGAAGGTAATCCGAATGGCAGACATGAGGTCCGACACACAGGCCCCTTATAACCCCAATAGAAAATGCATAATTCTCCTTGTTGCCATAGTAACTGGTAAATATAACACCTTGATTAGCACAGTTTCCTTGTGCGGCTCAGCAGCTTAAATAAAGAAAGGTCTTACAAATGGTGAATGGTAGGCTGATAGTGAACTGGTAGATTTATTCTCTATCAGATTGTTAGTATAAATTTACTCTTAATCTGTTGATCGTTGTAAAAATAGACAATAATCTCCAATCCAAAATACCATTTATCATCCATCTTCAAACCTCTTTTTTAGTAATCTTTAAGAAGTTGTCACTAAGGACATTTTTCAGCCATCTTGTTATGGCTTCCCAGAAAAACTTTGTCTCTGGACATTCTACCAAGAAGTGCATTAAGTCATCCCTTTTTGTACAATAGTTACATTCTGGGGAATCAACAACCTTTCTCTGGGCTAAATATTTATTGCATGTAATAGACCCAGAACATCAAGAAAAGTCAACTGAGTACCATATTTTTCATTCATCTCTACATATGTCAACATTTCTCCCTTTTTAAAGAAATGTCGCACTTGCCATATTCCCGCCATCTGCATATGAACTTTGACAGGTTTGGACAGTCTAATGGGTATAAACATGTTATTCCATATGGATTCATTTACAAATTGTGAGTCTTCTCTGGGTTGTATATTATATTGACAGTCCCAACAGATCAGACTATTTTTTCTGTGAGATAATGTATTAGAATTACAGATTTTATTTTTATTTTCTTTTAGATTGTATATAATGAACTAAAATTCCGAAGAAAATGTAGCATTTCTGTTGCTGTTTCCGTATTTCTTCAGGTGTTGTTTCATCTGATCGTTTCATAGAATGACAGCCGCTTCCTAGAATGACATAACGTTCGTAGTAAGTGTACAGTTAAATATAACACCTAATCAAGTGGTATGTATGCATTTCCTTTTTAATGAAATGACTATTAATCATCTCCTAGCAAATGAAAATGTTTATTGCTATAAATGATACATGTAAATATTGTCAAGGTCTCTTTTCCTATTGATATAAAGGCGCCATCGCTGTCAGTGCCTATTTTACAATAACAGAAGTGAAAGTTAGTACCATTTTCCCACCATAAACGTTCGACAGTTAAGAGTAATGAATTGATCATTGCTGAAAGGAAATACATTATTTCTTACACTTCTAAATTTTTAATGCTTCTGCGAATGACTTTCAATTCTCATCAGTAACCTTAATAAACCCTTTCATTAAAAATACTGTCCTCAAGGCAGAAGATTAAACAGCGAAATAAAAACTGCACTTATTAACTCGAAGAATGAATACTGTAAAGACCTAATTGAATCCTCCCGAGACAAATCCAAAGATTTCTGGAGAAACATTCGGCAACTCTTTGAAGGGAAAACAGCAAATTCTGTTTGCTCTTTGGAAGACGAAGATGGTACTGCAATTCCCCTAGACGAAACTGCCTCTTATGTTAATGCCTACTTTGCATGTATTGGTAAAAATCTCTCTCAAAAATGTGACCAAACTAAATATCAAAAACACTTATCTGACCTGATAGACTGCAATTCTAACCCTCTGGACGTTGAGTTGACATGTAACAAAGACGAGGTGCTTAAATTAGTCAGGGAAATATCAGTAAGTAAGTCTAGTGGAATAGAGAATGTCTCATCGAACGTAATCAAAGACGCCTTTACTATACTCCTAGATGAGCTAACTTTCCTCCTTAACACCTCTTTGGGTACTGGAGTAATTCCTGACCTATGGAAAATAGGTACTGTGGCTCCTGTGCCTAAAGGCGGTAACATAAGAGAAGTAGGTAATTGGAGGCCTATTAGCTTGCTCCCGATCCCGGGCAAGATTATTGAAAAAATCTTCCATTCTAGGGTAAGCATATGGTTAGAGGATACAAAATTCTTGACAAACAGGCAATTCGGTTTCCGGGAAAAACTGGGGACGGAGGACGCGATATTGGACTTTGTGAGTGACCTTTATAAATATCGAGACCAATCAAATCTAACTGCGGTCTGTTACATTGATATCTCCAAAGCCTTTGATTCTGTGCCCCACAAACTCTTATTGGTTAAACTTGAGAAGTCAGCTTTGTTAACTAAAAATTACCTAAGATGGATCGAAAACTATCTAGCCGACCGTAAACAAAACGTTAAAGCCAATGGACATGTGTCGACAGAACTGCCTATACAATTTGGTGTGCCCCAGGGCTCAGTCCTGGGGCCACTTCTCTTCAACTGTTTCATAAATGATATGTGTTCAGGTCTAAACAATTGTATTGGAACCCAATATGCAGACGACTAGGTCTTATACAGCAGTGGCATCAATCAAATCACAGTGAATACCAACCTGCAAGCCGCTACCTCCCTAATACATAACTGGTGTAATTCTAATGGCCTCCAGATCAATGCAAACAAAACTTGTGTAGTTTGGTACGCATCTCCTGTAAGAAATCAGCATCTAGAGAACTTGGACATTTACTGTGGAACGGAATTAGTTAGTACAAGGAAAGCCTATAATTACTTAGGCATAATTTTAGATCAGAACTTAAATTTTGGAGCACACATTAATAAAGTATGTGAGGTGACGCGGCATATACTTTCACAAACCACTGACACGACCACTCTGAGGTAGGTATGGGGTGGGCGACGCCGTGTTTTGGTGCGGCGTCTCCCTTCCAGTCCTGTAAGCTAGTCTCTGATTGGTGCAGCCGCTGACTGAACGGTCTTGCGGTCGTTCATTGGTTTACGTCGTCCCGCCGAAACGGGGTCATGACCCGGTCGCGCGGTGGTGGTGCGTAGTATGTTCCTTTCTTGGTGGGGGGAAGTTGAAGGTGATTTTGCTTGTGGTGGGTGCTGGCTCGTTTGAGTTGTGAACGCTAGTGCTCAGGTTTAGCATTCTGTCTGTATCGGCTGTAGATCGATGTATGGCTGTGATAGAGAGAACTATCCGTATGTAGAGTGGGATATAGAGGGAGTTATAGAGGGAGATATAGAGTGAGATATAGAGAAAGATATAGAAAAAGATATAGAAAAAGATATAGAAAAAGATATAGAACTTTTTTTGAGAATTTTTAGATGCCATTTTTGACAAAGAATAGGCGATTGGGCCTATTTTTTGTTTTTGGATTATAGTGTGGGTATGTAGTCCCACGTACTATGTTTTGCGTCCTCCTGTTGGTTGTTTTTCTTGATATCGAGTCGGTGCCCACTCTATTGGTGGGTTGTGACCCTATTCGGGTAACTTATCCTTAGCCTTGATGTTTTTTTGCCCTCTTACAACAGAGAAGAGGGTTTTTTTCACCTCCCCATATTTTTTATTATTTCTTTTATTTACATTGAATTGATTTTTTTGTTTAATTTTTTCGTAGGAGACTGCTTTCCATACCGAGTGGTTTCGACCCAGTTTTGGGTCTCATCAGGTGCGTTGTGGTGTCGTGATGCTTTTGGTTGTCCTTTTATGTGGTCTTTCGTTCCTTGGCTCGTGTTACAAAGAACCAGAACTGGAATCCCGTATCCTAGAAAAAAGCCTACCTCAGTTTTGTCCAGTCAGTCCAATTTCCTCCCCCGGTTCAAGTGTTTGTAACAAAATTTTTTTGTTTTGTCGGCCCGAAATTTTTGGTTCCGGCCCTTGGAAAATTTCTTTTTGACGTGGCGTTTGTTGGGGGATTTTTGTTGGATTCACCTCTATATGTAGTCGACAGTTTTTTCTTTATCCATATCTGTTGTCCAGTGTATTCAATCCGTTTGGTGCTTGGGTTTTGAGTCTGTGTATCCAGTTGAACTCAATCTTGTTCCGGAGGCGCTGAGCCTCCTTGCTTTCAGGGTGTCTGTATATGAAGTCTAGTATGTAGACTTTAACATCTCGTTCCCCATCGTGGTCTGATTGGTTGAAATGGGTTGGTACATCGTTTATCTTGTTATTCTTTCTTATGCAGTTGAGGTGTTCTCGTATGCGTTCCTTTATTTTCCTCTTTGTTTGTCCCACGTACTGTGTGTTGCATTTCTTGCACTCTATACAGTATATCACGTTGGAGCTATTGCATGTCACATTCCATTTGGTGTCGTGGTGTTTCTTCGTGCTTTTGCTTTGTATTTTTCCCCCCATGTCCAGGAGGTTGCAGTATTTGCAGTTCGCTTTCTCGCACTTGTTGTTGTCTTTGTCATTGTTTGTAATCTTCGTATAGTTGTTTGTGGGATTGTAATCAGTTCTAGCCCGTACTAGGTAGTCTTTGATGTTTTTTGGTCTCTTATAGGCGTTTATTATCTTTTTCTTGTGTAGTTCCTTTGTCGTGTTTGATTTTGCGAGGAGATCCCAGTTCTTTCTCACAATCTCGGGTACTTTGTTCTTCCCTGGTTGGTACGTTGTGATAAGTACGAGTTTTCCATTATCGCCATCTTTGTCCTGTTTTGCATTTTGTTTGCTGGCATCTAGTAGCTCACTTCTGATACGTTGGTCTGCTTTCCGCTTGCCTTCTTTAATGATGTCCATGGGGTATCCCTTTTCGAGGAAATCGTTTGTTTTCCGATTGCAGTGTCTTTCATAGTCATCCTGGTTCTTGCAGATTCTACGTATTCGTAGGAATTGTGAGTATGGAAGGCTTCTCTGCGTTGCAGGTGGATGTGCCGAGTCATATCGTAGGTAAGTGTTGGCATCCGTGGGTTTCGTGAAGAGGTCCGTGTATAGCTTCCCTTCCTGTTCGTTGAAGATGACCATGGTATCCAGAAAACTTACTTGTGTTTTCGATTTTTCGGCTGTGAACTTGATGGTCGGGTGTATTTGGTTGATTTCTGCGATCCATTTATTTAGTTTGTCCTCTCCTTCTGTCCATATGATGAAGATGTCATCAATGTACCTTAACCAGACCATTGGTTTGTGTTCTAACTTGTCTTCTATCTGTTTTTCGATATTTTCCATAAATATGTTTGCGTACGACGGGGCTAGTCTCGTTCCCATCGCTGTTCCTCCTGTCTGGAGGTAGTGGGCGCCGTTGAATTGTATATTGTTGTTTTTTAGAACCAAACTTAGCAATTCAATGATCGATTCGTTGCTTGGGTTGTTTCGGTTGTTTCGATGTTTCTGGAGTTTTCCATATGCTGCGGTTATACCCTCGTCATTGGGTATGTTCGTATATAGTGAGCTGACGTCTAGAGTGGCTAAGATCGTATCGTTCGGCAGGTTACTGAATCTTGCCTATGAAGTCGGTGGTATCCTTCACATGGGATGCCATCATTGGTACTAGTGGTTTCAAAAAAGAGTCCACAAATGTGGATATTTTCTCCGTCGCACAATTGTTTGAGGAAACTACAGGTCTCCCTGGTGGTGGTCTTTGCTGCTTGTGTAATTTTGGTAAGAAATATACATGTGGGGCTCTTGGATTATCAGTTTTTAAACCTCCGGCCATTTTGTCTGAGATTTCGCACCGTATCCTTAGTTCTTCTATTTTTTTATCTACTTTGTGTGATATTTCTTGTGTTGTGTCTTGATCCATGGCCTGATAGGTGTTGGTGTCTCCCAGTTGTCGTCAGGCTTCCTTGATATAGTCGGTGGTATCTTGTATTACCATCGCTCCTCCTTTGTCAGCCGGTTTAATGGTTATACTCTTGCCCTTCGCAATGTCTTGTAAGGCTTTCTTCTGGTCGTGGGTTACATTGTTACGATGAAATTTAGTCTCGGGTTGTTTCTCTAGGTCGATTTCATTGATCGTAATGAAGCCTTCCAAGTTTTGGGAGCCCGTGGGGGGTTTCCACCTCGATTCACCCCGTAGTTGTCGGATGAGCTTCTTGTCCTGAAATGCCTTTGCTTCCCTTGGGCCTATCCTTTGGTTCGTCGGTAGCGGCGTTGTACCTTTGTGTCGCGGTTGTGTTTGTTTTTTCTCGTCGTTGCTGAAAAATTGATTCAATCTCAATTTTCGATGGAATTTGTCCGGTTCAATCTTCTGGTCGCCCTCGTTATTAGGCCCCGCACCCACTTACTACGATTTCGCTTCCGACACGCCCCGATAGCCCTTCCGACACGCTTCCGACATAAAATCGAACGTTGTGTCGGAAGCGTGTGAATTATCGCAGGAGTGAAGGCCTGCCCCTCCACCATACTGCCCCTCCACCATACTGCCCCTCCACCATACTGCCCCTCCACCATACTGCCCCTCCACCATACTGTCCCTCCACCATACTGTCCCTCCACCATACTGTCCCTCCACCATACTGCCTCTCTACCATACTGTCCCTCTACAATACTGCTCCTCCACTATACTGTCCCTCCACCATACTGTCCCTCCACCTCTCAATCATACTGCCCTTAAACCACAACTGACTCATACTTTCCCTCAACCACCATACTGTCCCTCCGCAATACTGGCTGTCAACCATACTGCCCTTAATCCATACTGCCCTTAAACCTTACCGCCCCTCAACCTTATTGCCCTGAACCACACTGGCCCTAAACCATACTGGCCCTCACGTTACTGCCCCTCAACTATACTGACCCTCATATGGGTACTATGGGGAGTGAAGTGTGATCATGGGGCAGTATGGTTGTGGGTCAGTTTGGTGGAAGGGTACTATAGTGAGGGGCAGTATGGTTTTAGGGCATTATAGTTTTAGGGCAGTATTGTTGAAGAACAGTACCATTTAGGGGCAGTATGATGGAAGGGCAGTATGGTAAAGGGGCAGTACTGTGGAGGGGCAATGTGATTCAGGAGCATTTTTGGTGAGGGGCAGTATGGTTTAGGGACAGTATGGTGAGGAGCGGCATGGTGAAGGGGTGGTATGGGTGAGGGGCAGTATAGTTATTGGGCAGTATGGTTCAGGGGCAGCATAGCTTCGGGACAGTATAGTGAGGGGCACTATTGTTTGATACAATTTGATTCAGGTATAGTATTGTTGAGGAGCAGTATGGTTGAGGGACAGTTTCTTTGAGGGACAGTAAGGTGCGAGCCAATCTGGTGAGAGGCAGTATGGTGAGGGGCAAAGGGATTCAGGGGCAGTATGGTGGAGGGATAGGGTTAAGTAACTATATCTCCATTAATACTTTGAAGATTTCGACAAAATTTCGGTTACATACTAATCAGGATGTACCCTTTCCGTAACCCAAGAGTTTTAAAATATTTGATAAAAGGAAATATAAGAATTCTGAAAAGTTCAATTTCACTCAGTAAAACCCATGTCACCTTCTCCAAACTTTACCAGGATATAGTATATACATAATGCTACTTATTTAAGTTTTAAAAATCATAGGTTACTCTCATCATTTTTTAAATAATTGAGAAAAACCGTATTCTGTCATAGCCTGTGTCGTAGCCCGTGTCGGCACCGTGGTTTCCTTTTTTTTCCCTCAAAAACCGTTACGACACGCTCCGACACGCTCCGACATGCTACGACACGGCACGACAAGAGTGCTACGATTGCGCTACGACAGAGAAATTCTGTGTCGGAGTGTGTCGGAACGCTTGTCGGAGCGTGTCGTAACTAGTGGGTGCGGGGCCTTACTTGATTGAGATGGACAGAAGTTGAGTCCTTTGTTGAGTATACTGAGTTCGCATGCGGTTAGTAATCTAGAAGAAAGATTTACTACTAGTTTACTTTCACGATCATGGTTGTCATTATCATTATTTCCCTGGGACTGTCTAATGTCCATATTTGGTGTTGCGACCCCCCTTCCTACTTTACGGGTGCCCTTTTTCCCTCCCAAGATGGGTTCCTTTGTAGGTTTTGGGGTTATTGGTGGTTTATCAGTTGGTGTACAGCAAGATTTGTTTTCCCGTATTGAGACAGAACACGGAGAACAGTTGAAACCTTTATTTAAACCCTGGCATGTATTTACAGTTGTATTGTGTTCTTCGTCATTTGATGCTAGAATCGAAAACCGGTTGGTAGTGGTATCGTTGCCCGGATTGGTATGGGTTACTCGGTTGAGCTTTCTTCCTTCTTTGCGATTTCTGGACGTCCTTTTCTTCTTTTTGGTTTGTTGCTGCTGGGTGATTTTTGCTTTTCCAAGGGCCGGAACCAAAAATTTTGGGCAGACGAAACAAATTTTTTTTGTTACAAACACATTAATAAAGTAGTAAGATCGCTGAATCATAAAATATTTAAGCTGGGGAAATTTAGGAAAGCAATAAGAGGTGGCTAACATAATAAACTGTGCTACCATCCGGCCCGTGGCAGAGTACTGTGGTTTCATTATCGATGGTGCGCTACAGAAAGATGTCAACAAGTTACAAAAGTTGCAAAACCGTGCCCTACGCATCGTACTAGGCGGTAATAATCATGATAATTATTATAGAACACCAAGTAGTGAGCTGCATAGACTGTGTAATATTGACCCGTTGATAACTCGTAGGCGTAGACAGCTACCCAGGATAATGTATAAACGTTCAAAGATACAAAATAATCTAGACCATCATATACGTAATACTCGAAGCGACTCCCGAATTAAGTTTGTGAGATATCGGCATCGAACTAGTAAATTTGAAAAGTCTCCATTGTATCGAGGTACTAAGGAATGGGACAGGCTGGACTCCCATACACAAAAATTGGAAACGATAGCATGTTTTAAGAGAGCCATTAACGAGACCCCTGGATAAACTGATTAGTAACAATGACACGGACACTCCCTGGCCGTGAGGTAGGGAGTGTCCTGTATCCTGTAAGACTCAGTTATGGTATATTGGAGTAGCACTGTGAGTACAGCCCATTTTGTCCTTGGCCGCGAGGTAGGGATAATAGAAAGCTGAACTCTAGAATCAGACCCAAGTTATAAGGTATATAGATGGTATTTTCTAATGTGTGTTATCGCAGGAAAACCCAACTGATCCTATGTAGAATGTGACTTTCATCCTAACTCTTCATTCACATCCCTCATCTTTAACACTTCACTATTACCTTGATGTACCTATGTGTATGAAAAGGAATAACAATGTACAACAGGAAGAACTGACCTAGGTCAGATGTTTGACAATAAACAAAAAAAAAAAGAAAAAAGATTGCAACCTGCTGACATATAATTTTTACATTTATCCTAAGAACCATGACAGTAAAGGGGGGCGTCCATCAACCACGACAAGGCTACAACAAGAGCAGACAAGAAAGTTCCTACCGGCGCCTTGTCGCAGCCTTGTCGTGAGAAAAGGGGCTTTAAGACAGCGGTGTCGGGACATGTCGTAGACGTTGCTAGTTACCGTAAAAAATGCGCCCATGGTTCCGACACACTACAACATTGATATCGAGGAAACAACAACACTCCACGACAACGGTCCAGTCGTAGCAAAAATCAAACATGTTCGATATCGTCTTAGCCTTGTCGGAAGGCCCCCGACAGTCCCCCGACAAGGTTCCAGTCGCAGCCTGTCGTGGCCTTGTCGTAGACGCTTGTCGGGAACTAGGGTCCACCAACCACGACAAGGCTACGACATGCTTTCCAATCGTAGGCCTGTCTGGGACCTTGTCGGAAAGCCATTGTCGTAGCCTTGTCGTGGGTGGTGGACGCCCCCCTAAACTCATTAAACCAGTTCATGGGTGTTCCTCCTGATCGCCTTTAATATGTGAAACACGTTGAACACATTCACAAGTTGACAAAGAACGAGAGAACTTAATCTAGAAAGGAGTTCATTCAGAATGTCGTCTTAATACATTAACCTCCTTATGACATAGAACAGTGCATCTGATATTTTAACGTTAATCAACAGGGGAAATACTACGCACGAAAGATAAGTTACCATGCCTACCCATATTGACAGGAGGCAGATATTCTTTTGGTGATAAGTGTGCAAGGTCAAAACGTGGTCAAATCATTATCTATTCCATACGTTTTTTCCCAATTATTTCTTCACTGGGGACATGATTATACTATACATATCCAATCATGAACCTTGAATGCTTTATCTCATTCCATTTACATTTCCCTTCGCCTTAGTCAATAATTTTACACAGCGCATGGTGGGTGTGTCGTCTCACAAAGCTCTTTCTTTTGAAACTTGGTATTAGCCTATCCCTGTGCAGGTGTATAAAATAGACTTTACCACGCTTTGAATAAGGAAACTGAAGTTGGTGGTAAACAAGGTCTATTGATACTAGTAGGGAGCGTGCAGTGCAAGTATGAAATCATAGACTGTTGAGATAAGGTTGACCGTTACCTAATCAAAATAAGGTTTTAAAATAGTCAGTAATATGATGTTGGGGTTGATAAGTGATCAGACCTTGTGTTATATATGATGAAAAGATGATAAATAGAAGTTTAGAACAATTCTATTATAAAAAAATATAATTTAACATTGGGTTTTCCATATACCAAGGATTTAATGACTAATAGACAATGAAATATGCTACCAGTGGTGTCCTCAAGTGGCAGAGATCAGAACTATTCAATAGTTTGCCTAAATACAACAGAATCAGGCATATATATGCCTTATATATGACCGCAATATGGAAGATTATATACGCCTAGAGGTGAGGTGTATACACACGGGAAATAGGACGACCTTGTATACGCAAAAGCATACCTACATATACGCCGGGTGCGATCATATGTAAAGTGGTTAGTTTCGCGCAGTGATACAATATTTCTTCAGTGGCAGCTTAGTATCAGGTCAATACCAACAATCAAGGACATGTGCCATCTGCAACATAAATGCACATATTCTTTATATGGCAGTAGATTGGAGTCAACATTATTTGATAAACGCAATGCATGAGTCTGATTTGTAATCACGCTAGGAGCCACGTGTCCCGAATAGTGCGCCCTCGTTTGGCAATGGCTGAAAAGGCCAAAGATTACGATAATGAGGGTTGTTAGGGTATCCGATGAGTATCCGGTAGAAACTGGCATCCGGGTAATTTGTTCCGTGAATGAGATAATCGCTTCCTTGAAACCCTTATCCTTACATGAACTCTCACTGAACATTTTGCCTTGAACTTTTGCCATGTATTGCCATCTTGTTTACACAGAAGTCACATGTAACCCAAAAAATAGATGATTTGCATAAAATAACCTCAAACCAAAAAAAGTAGAAAGTGTCCTTGCTAATAGGTTTACCAATACAATTCCGACCTCGTTTTAACATCTGCACCGTATCGTATAGGGAATATTAGCAAGGAAAGGTTTTCATTTTAAATTGTATCTTTCATCTGTGCCCTCTTTTCATTAGGAAATTAAGGCCGGAAGCATGGTGCTGATTGGACCCTGATTGGTTTATTCACGTATTGATGCACGATCGTTAGACAATTGGATTTAAGATGGTTACTCCCTGCAACCAATGCCAATATTTGATTAGTGTTCTTTAAAGAAACAGTACAAGTCAATTAGAACATGCCTTTGCGTGCGTGCGAGTTGGGCGGTCAGGCTGTTGGCTTTGCTGCTAGGACAATGATTACAGATACGAAAGCTAATCTTGCAGGGTATGACCAATAAAATAGAAGGGATGCCAACCCCATTCATCCCCTTTCTTTCCTACTGGCACTGACACCGAGCCATTAATTTATCCATTGCGTCCTTTTTGCTTCTTTTGATTTGGTTTTTATTTGGTACCTTCTGCTTTAATCCATCAAAGGCTGGTGCAAAATGTGAAGGTGCGAGGTAGGTGTGGAAAAAGTCAAAGAGTTGATTGATGGGTGCGCAGTGTGAACTGCCGCGATGGACATTCAAATGGACTTCTCCACTGTACTCCACGTTCTTATAATTCTATCCTAATGACTGTCCATCTGTCTCTCGTTTTGACTCTGTCTAGAGTCGACTCTTAAACTGTTTCCCACCTTTTATTTGTTCGTATGTGACATTTTTTATAATCCAAGTTATTATGGGACACATCATCTTTAATTTATTTAGTTTTTATTGCATCCGATAAAATCTCCATTTGCAGGTCTGAATGGTGAGTCAGACGCCCATTCTGATGATTATGAAATATTATTTGATTAAATATTGGCGTTGTCAGAGCAATAACATGACACCTTATTTTGTAAGCAGCGTTAGTCTAAATTCCCCAGGCCGACACCTTCGTTATTTTCTGAATAAATACCTAATATTGGCGATTGTTTTATGATTTTGGAGACAATTTACTCCGACATTGGTATAAAACAGACCAGACAAAGAGAGAATGTTGAAAGGTCAACAAAATAAAATAATAGAATAGAAAATGGAGATTTTCATAAAACCATCAGCACAGAGACATTAGACTAAACGCCCGCCCACTCATAGTTACATGATGACTTTTAGCATCTAGCCGCATAGGCACTGTGTAGTCAGAGCAGTCCACGTGAGAAACCCTATCATGCCCTGATACGTAGTAACAAATAAAACTTGGCTGTCCTTGCCATACATATGTATGTTATATCAATTATTATGTATCGTATACAAAGTCCCCATAATTAATGTATGGGGACTATTCATTTCCCATTTTAAAAAAAACTGTCAAATACCATAACCATGTTCCACCGATTAAAATCAGTGGTATACGGGATCAAAGTCATTTTATATGTAAAAATAAAATAGTTCCTTTGTGCTGAAGAGTAAGAAACAGTCTCTATTGATATTCCCTTTTATAAAAGGGCAATTTATGGGTTCATTTATTCCGGGAAGATGTTAGGTGCAACAAACTATGGTTTTCGAGACGGCTCTTTAAAACACTCCAGTTGTAGCCAATATGACGCAGTTGACGCATATTTCACGGAAGCAATAATGTTATCCCGCAGTTAAATATGATATATATTTGCGGTTATTAATTCACATGTATATAAACAAACGAATCCGGTAATATTCATAATCGTTGGTAACAGTCTATTCAAGTATTGAAATAGATTCATGGGAGTCAAGAAGTGTCCGAGTTGGACAGCTTTATATACCGTTGTACCCCAATTAAGGTTCTGATTTCAGATTCTTCTTCACTTATTTTCCCAAAGGCAAAACCGTATCAACCCAAACACTTAAGGCCCAAAGGCAGAAATAGTAGGGAAATGCAAGAAACGAACCCCAAACACAATTGCTTAAGTGGATAAAGCATCAAGCCATCTCTGTATTCTCATCTTTTTTAATCCATTCTAATTTTTTCCCCTCTGCCAAGCGGCACTGAAATTCATGTTCATGTCAGTCAATAACCCTGGTACGGGTTTATCGATTTGAGTTACAACAGTCCATGTACATCCCTTCAATTTCGCCCATTTAGTGCCTGCCGGGGCCGCCTGGAGATAATCGGGAGGGGGTGTACCCAGGTACCATATTGATCCGACGCCTGGGCTCCTGGAGGCAGAGATCTGTTTCAAAGACCGCCAAAGTCTCTGGTGACGAACACCATCTGTTTTATTTTGACACTGTGTTTCAAATAAAAATCATCTCCTGCGAAGGCAGTCCATCAAAAGATATCTCAACATACATAGGCACAAGAATGGTAAGCTTTTTGTCACTTGAAAATTAGCTTAGATCTTTTAGTTTCAGAATGTATACAGTGATAATACGCTTATTCACATCTATAAGTAAGTGTTTTTCTTCTGTTTTTAAAGAACATAAACATGATCAAAAACGTTGATATTTGTGTAAATAAGATTTATGTTAACCTCATTGTTCATTCCCTTCCATTATTTGTCATATTTGTCTTAAGCAAAGAGGATACATAAACATGTAGTTCAGATACTGATAACCAAACATCCAAGGAATCCAATGAATTGAATTGTATTTCTTAATGTATATAAATGCCGTCCTTCTATAGGTTCATAGAGGTCTCGAGAGGGTTTCGCTTGCTAAATATTTTTTTTCATTATTTTGGACATCATTTTCGTCAGATTTCTTCTAAATCTGGTGTTTTCATTGAAATATTGTGAATGTTACTAACAGTTCAATATTCAGTCTTTTCTGAAATAGCACTTGTTCATCTTAGAAATTGATGTAGACAACGAATGATGTAGACATATCATATATCAAAAGATGATAGTTTAATACAGCCAAAGTCCCAAAACCTATGTGGAGCCGATATTGAAGTTAATGTTCTTGTGGTGTGACTATCGCCTATCATCCCTTCTTCCTATGAAGAGATGCTCTTACAAGATTGACTCGGGTTACTCCCAGTTTTTATTCTCGTTGTTGGGTATTGCTATACAGATAGGAGCTTCATTACAAAAACGCCCCTTGCTTTTACTACCAAACCTCCCCAATCTGCCTGGCCCCAGTCTCCCCTGAGAGAGCCAGCATGAGCGCCAACAGGCAAAGGTAATAAAACAGTCTCGCCAAACTATGCCGCTGTCTACGTACATCTCAACAGGCGTAACGCGTATGGGCCTGGTCAAATAGTACGACCGAAACAATCGTGTTGCCAGTTTTATCTCACCCCTGGAATAAATATCCAGAGGCTTGACATTGGGAACTCGTTCTCCATGCCCCTAAAAGTATTGCAGTCCGTTCTCCATGGTCTATATCCTGTGTGTTGTCCATTCCTTTACTGTGTACAGGGGTGAGATAAATACAGAAAGCAACTCATTTCGGTCAAAGAAGTCATTCTCTAGCTCGTTTGAATGCCATGTGATATTCACTCGGCTGTCGCCTCGTTCATAGCACACCACATCAAACTTGTGGATAACAACTACTTTGAGCGAACATTGTTGGTTTCTTTTTTAGTATTCAGTCAATATATTCAAAACATGCCTCTTTCTATAAGTTATTTTCCATTGGTCGATTATTTGGGACCGATCTACAGTTGGGAACCACCAAGATTTCGATTTATTTCTTGTATACGGACGCCAGATCGTTAAATGGAAAGAACCAGGTATTTTAAAGGGTCTAAAGCTATTTTGGCAAAGATTATGCAACAAGACCTGTGTCCGATTAATCTGGTATGGATTACCCATATAGGCTACCACCGACCGACTTTAAGTTAAAGACCGATAGAATAAAATTTGATTTTATAGGTGATCCTCAAGGTTTTTTCAACACAGGTCGATCGGTATGGACACGTGAAATACGAGAGAAACAAATCACCTACGGCACCCTCGACTACTCATAGATGAAAACGTCACCGATTTATGGACCTCCCTATAAAGGCCGTTTCCATTGGCCGACTATTCGGCACCGATCCTTAGTCGGGAACCACCATTAGATGTTCTTAGACAGCAGAGAATGCTCCAAGATTAATCTGATATATGTTATGTAACGAGACCACCATGATGTTTTTTCTCACAGAAAATCTGTGCATACCTGGAAGGTATAATATAATATAAAGAGACGTCACGAGTTTGAGTCTGAGTTTACATCAACTCGTGAAATTATGGAGCCAACAAAATGAGTGACATAAGTAAACTCAAATTCAAACGAGTGGCGTCTAGATTTTATCCTACCCCGTTTCCACATTTTTTCAGTATTAGAAAGTAGTGACATAAACAACACTTTATGTCACACCCAGTGACATAAACAAATCCCATGTTAAGCCTATGGCGTTTTTTATTAGGGGTAGGATAAACAGTACATACACTGCACCATAACTGATTATTTCATAACGACTTACAGTCGTTGGCACCATCAACAGACCTTTAGGGTAACCAATAAAATACCCACTGTTTTCATCTAACAATAGAAAAGAGGTTCAAGAATCTGCCTTTGGTGCCACCGACTGCACATTGATATCAGATAATCGGTAAGTGTGCAGTGGATGCCTTGTTTTCAACACAATTTACATGCCCATAACGAGGGACTATTCAGGCTGAAACCTTGAGCTTCTCAGTGAAATTAAAGCGTTTTCACTTTGACAACGACAGATACAAAGTCAGTCAGTGCTGGCCTTGTTGCATGGGCTTTGCCAAATTAGTGATTATTTCTCCAAATGTATTGCTTCCATTCACTGATCTGAAGACTGTATAACCAGAATTTCATGATTGAGAGAATATTTGACTTACAATGGGTCCGTTCACAATTTCATTCAGAGTCATTGGCGTGAACCGTCAGCAATTCCAATATTGCTTGTTTCAATCGGTTCCCATAAAGTATGAATACTACACCTTCCTATTAAACCAGGTAGGTGTTTACAGTAGTGACGATCGTTGATATAGTGGTCATTTCCGTTGCATAGTCGAACAATCTTACCTGTGCATGTATAGTCCGTTCACGCACCGTGCCACCTTCGGGTTACGGTACGTGAAGGTCTAACAGAGTATGGCCCTGACTGGCCTGCCACCTTCAGTGAGAGGAATATCGGGGTTGGCTGTTCTATTTAAAGCATCAGCTTGACAAGGGGAAATACCGACAGGCGCTTAGTCTGCTTAAAGTCTGTAAGGGTCTAACAGAGCACAGCTCTGATTTGCCAGTTCCTTAGGCACTGATTGGAGAAAAGGATTTCTTGGTTGGCTGTTCTAATTTTAGTGCAAACCCAAGCCTGAGAATACTACGATTCTGGCACTATTCTGGGAATCATTATAACTCTCCCAGCTGATCTATTTGGTACATGCCCAGTAAAAGCTACTCTAGGACCTCTGCTTGAAGAGTAGCATACTGGTTACTGGCAAATCAATCAGGGCAGCTTCGTACCAGCGGAGGTAGGAATTTCCACCTTAAAATGGCAGCGCAAAACAGTTCCAGTATGAGAGCCTGTGCGCCCTGGCCCTGGCGACAACGGGCTGTACTAGAGTCTAGTGCATGTATGGCACAGCTATATCCAAATGTATTGGACTTAGACCATCTATGAAGCACATCCCAGGGCTGAACATATGTTTATCTCTAATCATAAAATCCTGTTACATGAAAAATGTCATGATGTCTACCATTCTAGCACAGGTGATTTCTCATGGAGCATTTCTTTATATTTGCGCTCCGTCATGATTATTTTGAATCATTTTATTTTGAGAGTGGCATCAATGGCTGGTCGGTGGTGCTATCATACGCAATTTGGAGGGTAGGAATCATTAACCCGGGCTCCGTTTATTATTATAGGCTTAACATTGACGTATGCGCCCATATGTCGCATACGTATAAAGAAACGCTCCTAGGAGCGTACAAAAAATAGACCAATCAGAGATCAGCTGAAAGTAGTGCCAAGCGCCTTCAGAGCAGCAAGGAGAGCTATATGGAGGACTTCAGAAAGTTGTTATCATGTTTTTTTTATTATCCTCACATAATATATTGTTCACAGGGAGTAGGATAAAATCAAAACCTTATTCGTTTTAATCTGGGCTCCCGTATGCGACTCCTGGAGTTTTGGCTCTGTATATCACTACGCCAAACTCCAGTCATCACATACAGGGGCCCAGATTAAAACTCATCCAGTTTTACGATATTACACGCCCCAGGTTTGGAAATATGCTATTTACAGTTACCGATATTTTACTGCAAGCATGTAATAGTCGACAGGCGGTTCCAGATTCTGTAATCGGTAGTCAGAATCAGTAGGCATGTGTAAACAGGACCTAAGACGATGCACCAATCGGATTGCGATAATATCACCGGAACCGAAATACTTCCCCATTCACGGGGTGATAACATTTACGTCTTATCAAAAAACGCCATGTAGGTTTAATTTCATGATAGGCCGCCTACCGTGCTGATAAAATGTTCACCGGAAGACCTTCAGTCAAATTTTATAGCCAGTTTGTCTGGGCACACTATCTGAAAGCTAACCAGACTGGCTTTTTGCCATCCCTTTTGTAAAAATAAATGCTTTATGCATATCCTCCCTTCAGTGAGTATAGGAACATGTAGATTATTCATGTAGTGAAGATGTTGTTCATGGGTAAATAGAGAAGGATGGAATTGGAATGATGACGATTTATGTGCCACTCTAATGAGGGCTATCCACCTGCCGACAAAGGAAGCGCAGACTGTTCGACCAATATGCAACAGCCAGGAGTGGTTCCACATGTGAAGTTATCCTGGGGCCCGTTTAATATTTGGGTATAGTGAAAAGGATAAGGAAAATGCATGGTAGGAGAGTTCGTGGGAGTACAATGACCAGGGAGGTTTTTTAACCATTTAACTGCAGCATGATGCCTCCAGGCATTCCCCTGGCTACAGCAGCATGATGCCTCCAGGCATCATAGAAGCATCATTGGTACTTATATACAAAATTCAATAAATAAAAAAATAATTGTTTGAATTGAAAAGAATTTGGACATAGCAAAAACGCCATATTGACCTTTGATTTGGTATAACAAAATATCATCAGCTACCAAGGTAAATTACATCATGTGACATTGCTATTTTCTAAAAAAAAAAGGTGCCTGCTGTAGCAGGGTCGTTTATGCAGGCAACGCCTGCTGTACAATGTTGAGCAGAGGAACTGGGTGCTGCAGGGAAAGGGTTAAAAACCTAAGGACGATAATCGTGGTCTTTGTTGTATTCTCATTACCTAAAGTGGTCCGTCGTCATGGAGAAATGCCTTCCAAGACGATCAGGAAAACATCTTTATTTTCAGTTCTGTGAAGGGTCAAAAGTGGTTACATTTTTTAGGTCTGTTGTTAGGTGGGTTCGATCCTTAATAACAAAACTGGAGCCTACTGGAAACAGGGTGCTAAAAAAACGTCTTCCACCGTCTTCCTGAGCTAGCAAAGAATAAATAATAAAACCTGCGAAAGATATCCTGGAATTCTGAGGAACACATTTAAAATACGGACTGAAACTCTGATCATGGTAACTATTGCCTGAGGTTAGTCCTAACCCTAATAGTTCAGCTAGGGACTATTTTCCTGTATACCATGGTTTTCAAGTTGGCATATCATGGGTTTAAATCCGTATACAGCCATTATGGTATCTGACAGGTTTTATATAATGGGTCGTGGTTTACTGAGTCCCCATACATTTCTATTTGGGACGTTGTTTATGATGAATGAAAAACTACAAGCTTGGATGTGTAGCGGTCAGGTCAGTCAAACAAGGCGTGTTTACTCTTCGCTTGATAGCGGGGTACCTGTCCCTGCTGTATGGTTGTTTTGGAGAGCATGTTCATATAAATGCAAAGGGTCTGCCTGGATTACGTAACTCGGCTTGTATAAAAGTCAGAATCCGCAGCAGGGGTCAAGTCATTCGCTGTGTTCTCTATGATAGGAGTGATTCCTTTCGGTTTCACAAAGGTAGTAGATTCTTCTGAACTCTCTTCGTGGCTGAGCACAGATTATCAACTTCGGCTACTCATCTAGCTCCCACTGTATCACTTAACACTTTGATGTATAAGGTATGAGTTTTTGTCTTCGCAGTAGGAGCACAGCTCCTCTGGATCACTTAGAGTTAAAAAAAAAAGACCTTTTATTGAAGTGGTCTGTATCTGGTTTTGTGTCACAAGGGTTTTGCAGTCCTCCTGACTTATATTCCGAAAATATGGACAAACCTATTCAATTGCATTCAGGGTAACAATGCAGCAATTTTTTCAAACCACGGATCCTCGACAGGTCCATCGGAACGAAGAAATTACAAACATAACAATGCAGCAATCGCCGGATAGTCATACGACCACCCAAATATTGAGTTAGCTACCCGAACAAGAGCGGGCGACAGCTACAGATGCACTGCAATCGTAATCGAGGCTAGTGTCTATTTCAGCCTATCCAAACGAGTGAATAATTGTTTATTGTATGCCTTCAAAAAAATTTAATGGCATCCCAATACCAGAAAAATTAAAATCATCTCTGCAAAACAAGTATGGAACGTTTATATCTTCATGTTTATATATATATATATATATATATATATATATATATATATATATATATATATATATATATTTGACTTTCTCAAATCCTGGTCGCTGTCGGCCGGTTTTATAAATTCAGCTTACGTTAGTTTGTCATGATCATGGCGTAGTATTGTCAGTTTATGTGTGCTATCGTTGCATACAATCTTAAATGTTATTCCTCTGACTTAACATGTACCAGCAGTGAATTGAACTATTTATACTACTTACATTTTTTCTTTTAGAAAAGTAGTATAAAACCAGTAACTTAAAGTACATATCTGGATATATACTGAAGTTGAACACTGACAGAGTACTTTTAATATATAGTCTTAGTCTGACTATGAAACTATTGGTCATCTGTAATTAAACAGTGAATAATCTAGAGCAATGAACAATGGTCATGGATAACCCCAATGATCAAAGTATTGCTGTAACTATCTCGAAAGGACAACTGACGTCATAAAAAAAACCAATAGGCGATCAGAAGGTAATAAGACAACTAAGTTGTCCTACGAACCTATTGTCTACTGGTAAATACAAACAATGATAGGTTTTCCCAATCAAAGAATAATGTTAAAATGGTGTGGAACATTATGTGATTCAGAGCAGGTCATTTCAAGTATCATATGCCGGTGATATATTGCCTTGATGTCCCACGAGATATTACATCTCTTTCTTTCCGCACTAACCACTCCGACCTACCCGTAGTCTATTAGTGTCTTCTCCAATATCCTGATGCACACATTACACGGTGTGGCAACAAAAAGGGCAAGAAAACAATTCCCAGCCGACCCGAAGAGGTAATAAACCACAGCGAGCTGTTATATCGTGAAACCTGACACCAGCCTCACGTGACACCCCAGCTGTAACCAGATATCCATTGATTCAACTCCTCTTCTAGTTTTCTTTTCTCCTCTGGAGTTTACATTTGATGGTTTTATTTCCCATTTTCCTTCTGTGTTGAGTTTCGAGGTTACTGTTCAGATTCACAAGCTTGAAAATGATTGATATCGGGGAAAAGTCACGGAATGTGGTCAAGTCATTTTTAAATACTAGACATCAGAGTATAAAAATGTAGCGAAATGGTATTATTACCAACCTTACCTATGAGATATGGTGTCCCCTAAGGATTGGTCCAATTTGATCTATCATAATATTCAGTCAGAAACTACCACGTATGTGGACGATCTCAAACCAGTATCGGGTAATCGTTTCAAATGAAAAATTAGCATCGTGCCTCCGAAAAGGGGTCTTTTGATTTATATATGTATAAATGGGACAGGGAAGGCTCTCGTGGCAGGCAATGAACTTATAGTGACATGAAGCAGGGAATGCACTCTGTGTAGTGACAACAGTGACTAGTGTCATAAGTCAGGCAAGTGTCTGTGGTAGTGAGAGATGACATGCAGGGAAGTCATTCTTTATAGTGGTAGGTGACATGAGGCAGGCAAGGCACTCTTTGTAGTAGTAGGTGATATAAAGCAGGTCAGACACTCTCGATGGTGGTAGATGATATAAGGCAGGAGAGGAACTCTTTGTGGTGTTAGGTAACATGAGGCAGGCAAGGTATTCTTTGTAGTGGTAGGTTATATGAGGCAGGCAAGGCATTCTTTGTAGTGGTACCTAGGTTATATGAGGCAGGCAAGGTATTCTTTGTAGTGGTAGGTTATATAAGGCAGGAAAGACACACTTTGTGGTGGTAGGTAGCATGAGGCAGGGGAAGGGTTGCGAATAGTGGCCAGTGATATGAGACAGGCAAGGTACCCTCGTTAGATGCCCGTTGCATGAGATAGGGAGGCAGTGTGTGTAATTACAGGTCACAGGTGGACAGTGGACGGGGAAGTCAATGTGGTTGTCAGTAGCGATGGCTGACAGCAGGTACTGTTGGGTTGTCGTTGGCAATATGCCTTTTTTCCACTGAACCGATATACTTGGTCATTCACCGCGTTCAGCCATATATGGCACCGTATTCCTTGGCATTTGGGGACTGAGGGGGACTCCAGACAAAATGCAGTGATATACTTCACATATAATAAAAACAAAGCAGATAGACCACATGCAGGTGGTAAAAGCACAGTAACACATTGGTACAGCACTAGCTAGTATAAGCCTAGGTTTATGTACAACTAAGAGACACAGTTATCCTTCTAAAGTTTAGATAGCCCAGACACATGACCACAATATCAAAGATTATCGTAGCTGTCTCCTCCTCTTGTAAAATAACCTTCCTGCGCTCACACATTCAGCAGCACTGCTTGTAGGTAACAGACAGTTTGTTGTGAGGGTGTTGGGAGACAGCAGATGGATGACAGGAGGCATATGGCAGGTGGCAGGCACTGGGTTGCAGGTAGTAGGTTGCAGATGGTGTCTGACTGATAGAAGACAAGTGGAAGTAAGTAGTGGCAGATGGAGTGCAGTGGAGAGGAATGAGAGGCAAGGTGTCTAGTAGACAAGCCATTATAGAACCAACAAACACCCAATACCAACCACCCGTAGATCACATCCTTACACTCCATTCACCGCATCCTACACAACCCCACACCAAACCCATACCATATACTCCCCACCCTACGCCCTATATCCACACCCTACATCGAAAGCAGTACCACCCACATCCAACCCCAACACACACCACACCCAAGACATACATCCTAACCCGTTATCATCTGGTGTTTTCACAGATGCTTGTAAATATACAACCGTGCTGGGAAAAAATATTGAAAAATATTTCCACAATTATACGGTTAATTTAACGGGTGATGTTATAACACCCGCCTGAAAAGGTTTTTGTAATAATTGCTCGACAATAAACAAAGTTTCAAAATTTACAAATTATTTTACTTTTCCAATCGATAACAAAAGAACTTCCATAGGGAAGTTCACTGATTTAAAAAAAAGCTTTTGATACAATTGAATTATCTTAAAGCTATTTATCCAAAAGGTGCTAGGCCACCATGGCTAATGGTATTAAATCACCTACTGAAACGATTATTCTTGGAGTCTTAGAGAATTCATACGATTTACCTAGAATTATGCAGGGAGGAAACAATAACTGGACAAAATCTGGCTGCCTCCTATATATTGACGGTACAGTGTTGCACTTTTAGGGATTTTATATTAATAATACTATGGACCCACTGCAAGGAGATCTCGACATACTAGGGAGCTAGTGCATAAGAAATCTAAACCATAAACACAAAAGAATGTAAATCAGTTATCTTCGGCACCACAAGGAATTCTAACGATTTTCAAATTCTAAGCCTAGACTTTTTTTAGAATCAAGATGCACTCTAAAAGGTCCTTTACTTCTTGGGTGTAACACTGGACTTAAATCTCAGCTATAAACATCATTTATTTTCGATAATATCATTAGACAACTTTCACATTAATTGTTCCTCCTAGCAAAAATTCGCCCTTACATAACAACTGATGTCTGTTCTTCAATTTATGAAACGATGATTTTGCCAATGACAGATTATGGAGATACTTTTACGATACTTGTAACAAAGGTGACTTGGGCAACATCCAATTACTATAGAACAATGCCTTAAATATCATCAACAGGAGTCACACAAGAACCCATCTTGACTTCCCTCATCGCTGGGTTCAACTTCCTTATTTATTCGACAGAAGAAAAAGTCACATTCTAATTGTTCTGCATAGATTAGCAAAGACCGAGTAATGCTAGAGAATCCGACCATAAACACCAGAGTACAAAGAACTTTGTTATTTTATACTGGAAAATCAATCATGATATACATGTACATGAGAACAGTTCGTTGTACCATGGAGCAATCCTGTGGAATGCTTTATGACCATCGCTTTTAAGAATATTGACACAAGTTCTTAGACTTCAGGCCAAAAAGCTCCATTAGCTTCAAACCTTCCATAAGTACAATAATTACACAACCGTGATAACTTATTCTATGGTATAATTTTTCTATATCTTATATTTATTTTATACTTTTAAAGACAAGTTTTGTGTTACCCTATTTCTCTGTGCCTGAGAACCATTCATTTTTGTTTAAGCTTTTACAGCGCAATCTTGCTCATCTACTGAATTTGTACATATCTCTTGTTGAAGAATACAATTTATAGAATATTTTCAAGAAATAGCACTGATTATAGCTATCAGTGTGCGCTGAGTGCTCACAGGTTGAGCATTTGCGAGTATAAATAAACGTCTTAGAAGAATAAAGATACATACCACCCTCCACCCCACACCCACACCTTATACCCGCCACCGTGCACTCCACACCTACAGCCTTCAGTCCGACTACACTCCGTCCTCTACCACTCAGAGGCGCCCCAGTGTCGTTTGATTCAGTTAGGGTGGCCTTGTTTAGTTGGCCTGCGGGCGGCCCGGGGGCGTGGCGGTGGCCCACAATCAATACGTCCAGCCCTGGAGGAGGCATTAACGCCGCTGAAATGGTCATCTTTGGTGTGATTGGCGACGCACGTGGCGCGGTAATAGTACCGTGGGGGCGGCTTGTCTCCAGCTCTGTGTGTGGCGAGCGGCGATTCGACTGAGAGGGTGGTGTGGTTGTGCAAGTGGTGAGCGGGAAGTAGTGGTCAGTTGGTAGGGTTGTGTGATTGTGGATGTGGTGAGGGGGTTTTAATGGCCAGTTGGTAGGATGGTGTGATTGTGGATGTGGTGAGGGGGTTATAGTGGTCAGTTGGTAGGATGGTGTGATTGTGGATGTGGTGAGGGGGTTATAGTGGTCAGTTTTTAGGGTTGTGTGATTGTGGATGTGGTGAGGGGGAGTATTGGTCAGCTGGTTGGGTGGTTGTGGAGGTGTTGAGGGGGTTATAGTGGTCAGTTGGTAGAGTTGTGTGATTGTGGATGTGGTGAGGTGAGAGTAGTGGTCAGTTGGTAGGGTGGTTGTGGAGGTGTTGAGGGGTTAAAGTGGTCAGCTGGTAGGGTTGTGTGATTGAGGATGTGGTAAGGTGAGAGTAGTGGTCAGTTGGTAGGGTTGTGTGATTGAGGATGTGGTGAGGGGAGAGTAGTGGTCAGTTGGTAGGGTTGTGTGATTGAGGATGTGGTGAGGGGAGAGTAGTGGTCAGTTGGTAGGGTTGTGTGATTGTGGATCTGGTGAGGGGAGAGAAGTGGTCAGTTGGTAGGGTTGTGTGATTGTGGATGTGGTGAGGGGAGAGTAGTGGTGAGCTGGTAGGGTTGTGTGATTGTGGATGTGGTGAGGGGAGAGAAGTGGTGAGCTGGTAGGGTTGTGTGATTGTGGATGTGGTGAGGGGAGAGAAGTGGTCAGTTGGTAGGGTTGTTTGATTGTGGCTGTAGTGAGAGGGTTATAGTGGTCAGCTGGTAGGGTTGTGTGATTGAGGATGTGGTGAGGGGAGAGTAGTGGTCAGTTGGTAGGGTTGTGTGATTATGGATGTGGTGAGGGGAGAGAAGTGGTCAGTTGGTAGGGTTGTGTGATTGTGGATGTGGTGAGGGGAGAGTAGTGGTGAGCTGGTAGGGTTGTGTGATTGTGGATGTGGTGAGGGGAGAGAAGTGGTCAGTTGGTAGGGTTGTTTGATTGTGGCTGTAGTGAGAGGGTTATAGTGGTCAGCTGGTAGGGTTGTGTGATTGAGGATGTGGTGAGGGGAGAGTAGTGGTCAGTTGGTAGGGTTGTGTGATTGTGGATCTGGTGAGGGGAGAGAAGTGGTCAGTTGGTAGGGTTGTGTGATTGTGGATGTGGTGAGGGGAGAGTAGTGGTGAGCTGGTAGGGTTGTGTGATTGTGGATGTGGTGAGGGGAGAGAAGTGGTCAGTTGGTAGGGTTGTGTTATTGTGGGTGTGGTGAGGGTAGAGAAGTGGTCAGTTGGTAGGGTTGTTTGATTGTGGCTGTAGTGAGAGGGTTATAGTGGTCAGCTGGTAGGGTTGTGTGATTGAGGATGTGGTGAGGGGAGAGTAGTGGTCAGTTGGTAGGGTTGTGTGATTGTGGATGTGGTGAGGGGAGAGAAGTGGTCAGTTGGTAGGGTTGTGTGATTGTGGATGTGGTGAGGGGAGAGAAGTGGTCAGTTGGTAGTGTTGTGTGATTGTGGGTGTGGTGAGGGGAGAGAAGTGGTCAGTAGGTAGGGTTGTTTGATTGTGTCTGTAGTGAGAGGGTTATAGTGGTCAGCTGGTAGGGTTGTGTGATTGAGGATGTGGTGAGAGGGTTATAGTGGTCAGTTGGTAGGGTTGTATGATCGTGGATGTGGTGAGGGGAGATTAGTGGTCAGCTGGTAGGATTGTGTGATTGTGGATGTGGTAAGGGGGAGTAGTGGTCAGTTGGTAGGGTTGTGTCATTGTGGATATGGTGAGAGGGGAGTATGGTCAGTTGGTACAGTTGTGTGATTGTGGGTGTGGTGAGGGGACAGTAGTGGTCAGTTGGTAGGATTGTGTGATTGTGGATGTTGTGAGAGGTGGGTAGTGCTCAGCTGGTAAGAAGGTCTGAGTGATGTGGTGAAAGGAGAGTAGTGGTCAGCTTGTAGGGTTGTTATGGAGGTGTTGAGGGTGCTGTAGTGGTCAGTTGGCAGGGTGATGTAGTTGTGGATGTGGTAAGGGTGTGTAGTCATCAACTGGTAAGGTGTTGTGGATGTGATGAGAGGGAAGTGGTGGTCAGTTGGTAGGGTGGTGTGGTTGTTGTGGGGGGTGTAGAAGTCATATGTTAAGGTGGTACTGTTAAGGTGGTGCATTAGATATGGTCAGGGGGAAGTTAGAAGGGTGGTATGATTAAGAATGAGGCGAGTAGTGGTAATCAGGTAAGGTGTTGTGGATGTGGTGAGAGGGGAGTAGTAGTCAGCTGTATGCGTGGTGTGGTTGTGAATGATTTGAGGAGCGAGTAAGTTGTACTGCCCTACAGTCTCTTAACACAAATTTTACAACTCACATCTATCTGGACCTGGCTACGTCCTGAATATTGATAACTATCAGTTATATTTGTTTTAGGTGATTTTTCAAATACCATATAAATAAGGATTGAACATATTATCCAGTTTGTCCTCATTAAAAATATAAAACACACTAATATTAACTTCATTTATATAGGAAATACAGTCTTCTCCTATTCGTAAAAGAACGAACAAAAACAACATCAACTACCTGGTAAAATTTGGAAACGTCATGCAACAATGTACATGTCATGTTTATCTTATTATTGTGTAGCTAGTCACTGTTAAAGATCAATCGCAATTCTATACTACCAAGTATTGCCATATTTAGTATGCTATTAAGTAAAGTTGGCACTTGTTTTTTGTCCAATTATTGACTCAGACAAATGCGGAGGTTCAACATTTTGTCTTGTAAGGTAAATGTGTCGGCCGTCCGCCGCCCATCAAAGCACAGCAGGCGCCACATACGCACGTTCCCATACGCCTTAAAGAAGTACGGAAGTTCTGTGCCCCCATAGTCTCCTACAGCCACCAGAGGGCAGCACCGACCCGGCGGACGCCCGGAAACGCCACTTTGTCACATCAAACGCGCGCGCGGTGCCGCAGTTCCGGTTCCGGTGGGGGTCGCGACGCCGTTGTGCCCGCGGCGCCGTAATCGTCTCGTTGCCGGCATCTGTCGCTAGGGGGCAGTAGTGTCGTGGCGATTGGTGTGCCACGTCGGTCAGCACCCCCTAGCGGAAGGTGGGGCAGCGCGATGCAATAAAGCCTCCATATGCACAACAGCTGCAGACATTTCCACACTTGCTGTCGCCGCATGAAAGTCTCTTTTACAGCACGACGCATGTAAATGTTCAGAGAAAAACAAACTATAAAATGAGTAAACCTCCGTACAACCAAATGAATCATTTTGTATATTGTGTGTTAGAGTATGTTAGAGGGGGGAACTGTTTCCCAAGGAAAGAATTTCGAAAATGCGCAATGTGGATGGCTTAAGTTATTTACCAATGCTTAACCGAGGTCACGCTTTAGCTTTAGCTTTAGACATCCTCACCCCGTAATATCGGGATTATTGCATTGAAAACTTGCTCCTCTATACCTTAAGCCTATATACTTTAGGATATCATTTCTGTGGTCCTACAGAAGCACCATGTCCTATGAACTGTTGAATAGACCTACGCCAAACCAGCTGCTTCAGACGTTTTTTTCTGTATTTAAAATGATACACATCACTTCTTGTCTGCCATGAGTAGTTGTTTTGTAATATAACCACTGATTTGAATTGAATTAACAGCCTATTATAATCTATCACACGTCTGTCGGCCCTATAAGCATCCTTTTATGGAAACAATTTTGGACTAGTTAGGGCGATTTTGAGTATCAAGGATTTTATTGTTAGATACCCCTTTGTCCACCTAGCTTTAATTCTGTCCTTCAACCATGCTGGCCCTACAATATTAAAATTTTTACAACGACATCTATCCCATGCAGATTGTTCTTATTCTTACTGACCTTACCAAGAGAAAACTACTTGACTGTTGGCGAACCTGTCTTTGTTCAATATCACCTGAATTTGGTGTTGTCATTTATCTACCATAAATATCTTCTTCAATAGGTGTCAAATACATACAACCTGAGCTCCCTTGAAACATTGGTCACTGTGGCTGACAGAGTGGAAGCAATAATGGGTCTATGTGGTAATGGCGCCAGTCCAGCCATGTATCGCTTTCCATAACAAGCCTTGCTTAGGAGGCAACTATATCTAAACTAATTTTCTGACTACCTTATGACCTTGCCAACATCTTACATTTCTAAAGTTGATGGGAGACCTATTTTGGCAATGAGTAAATAAGACGAACTCAGCCTTTTCAGTGTCATTGGTTTCCCACTCTAATTTCGGTGGCACACACATCGAGGTATTCGCAACATTTAAAGGTGTTTTGAGGAAGGAACCACGATACATTGTAAATGGGCTCGGCATTGATGTCTTAGATATGCCTATAATCGTGAAAGATCTGATAAGGGATAATATAGAAATTGATCTGGTTTATATTGGTTGTCATCCGATTCGATTCGGGGCAACTATATCCCCTATCGACTTAACAATGATGATGCCACAGACCTCCGTTCGAGTAGCACTTTGAACTTTTAACGTCCCGCCCTCCCTACATACAAAAAGATAAAATAGTTTATTGGGTATACTACCATTTTTAGCAACTTTGTGTTATCATAAATGTCTCACACCACAGGTGTTAAATGAATGGGACCAGATCTGCTTTGTTGGTCATTGTGTCAGTAATAAAATTGCATACGAGACCTCCTTTGTAAGACTACACAAAGACCACACATATTCCAATACTGAAGTTGAAACGTAGAAAATATACACAACCAATTTACGAGGAGAAAAAGACAAAGGTGCAAACAGACATCAGCGAAATTCCTCCCTAAAGGTAGAACCTCAAGGGACATTTGGAAATGGAGAGAACTCCCTATGTGGTACAGTGGTCAGGGTGGCTCTGCAACGTTTACACATTCCTATGAGTGATCTCTCCGATGGAGATCCCCACTGATTAACAGCAATTACAGGTCACTGGAGCCGCCTGGAGCAGTTCCTCCAACCCTGGAGGAGGACTAATTACTAATGAGTCTGACATTTGCACTCCCACGTGCTTTCGGTATAGAAACATGGTCACATGACCCAAATACTATGCGGCCCGCTTGTTTGAGGTGGGCCGCGACCACCACATTGCCATTTGGAGCCAGAGAGGTCACAAGCTGAATCCGGATAGGGAGCGGGCTGACTGGGCCTGGTCTAAGAAACGGCTTGAAACAATAAATCTCATATCTTAATATCCTCTACCAAGCATTTGACCTTCAAGTGTTTTGTAATTTGTAACACGATTAATAAGATAAGAAATATCCGTTATGTTTCTGAAAGACAAATACTTCCTATTGGAGAACCTCTTGCCTTGACCTTGTTTTTATCTGTTTCCCATTTAGTATGATCATGACTTGGCAAATAAACCTAAATTGGTCAACATCACCGTATTTTACAGGTAACACCCAAGGGTTAGACACTATGTAAGCTATTGCTAAAACAAAGTAACTATTTTCATAGGTTAACCTATTATTCAGGCAATATCTAGGTTCCTGCCATGAGAAATATGCCTTGGAAAAGATCTTCCAAGGGGAAATGTTAATTTTCGAAAAAGCGTTGGAACACTGGTGATGGGATATCCTTCGTATACAAGCAGCTGGGAGTGTACTTGTACCATCATGATACGTGTTGATGGTTAGCAAGTTGGCTAAACTGTAGATGACTGAGAAAAAGTACTTTGTTTTTACACAAATCAAGACAGACTTAGTTATAATGTACGCCAAAATGTCACACATCAGAAGAATATATGGGATGAATGCATGAACAAGTGTACATTTTCTTCAAATCAGTTAAGATAGAGTAGTATATATATAATCTGATCTGGATGGCGCCTAATGTCAAGGATGCATGTTAGATTACTGTCTGGACACATGGAAAACTTAAAAGAATCAGGAAAGCGGAGCTCATTGAAAAGGAAAGGGTAAAGAAAGGGTAAAGAGACTATATCTTGAGAGAAAAGTAAAATCAGACATAAATAGGAGTACAGGGCACAACCATGAGCCAGAGAAGACTGATTCCATTGATAGACTTACCCTGCGTTTACACTAGACGATTATAGGCGGCGATTCTTGAACCTGACGACTTTCAGCAGTAAAAAGCTAGAAATCGTCTAATGTAAACGCCAAGAGCGTGGCGACTGCAGATCGTCTGATTACGTCTGATTACGCAATAAAGCACCACCTCACGACTTTTAGACTCGCTCTGGCCCTGGCGACCATTTTAAGCCGGTTTGAAATAGTCGTCTACATAGGCGGCGATTCTGTGAAAACAGAGTCGTCGAGGCCCTGCACTTTGGACACAAAACGTGTCGACGACTTTTGCGGTGGACATTGGCACCGCCGGACGACTATTGGCTGACGATATGCAGTCGCCACGTATTTAGTCGTCTAGTGTAAACGCCGGGTCAGGGGATGATACATACAATATGCTGCACACTCCTATGAGGATGCACTTGACACTAACATCTCAGAGTGTCAATGTAGAGCACCCAGTCCCCATGTGGACAGGTTCGGAACTAGAGCTAGTTATGATGGGTGTGAGCACAAAATTCAAAGCATGGCAATTGTATTGTAAAGATTGACATGTTGAAGGGAGAGTCAGAAAGAGTCCATTCAGTATGTTTGTTAACTATAGATACAAACTTGATGATTAAATTCCTTTAGAGACCAATTTTACTGGTTACGATAGGGGTGTATAGCTGTGTTTCCAATACAAGTACAGCTGTGAAGACAAACAATAACCTATATTATTAAAAGGTTTTTTCGTCCATCACTGATAGTTGAATGATAGTGATTGTTCGCTCACAAGTCGAAATGTTATTACATACCAGATGTTTAACCACAATTTGTTCTAAATAAATTGTTCTAAAAGATTTTTCTTTCTGGAAATTATGCAATATGACCCCACTTCTCCATTATTTAGGCACGGAGACAGGTTTGTATTTGAAACGGTCAATGAATATTTTATCTAAGACTATGCAATAAGACCACCCCTGCGAACGATTTGTCAATTATCGAAAAAGAAATAGAAGAATATTTTTATATTATCGTTGATGCTGAAAATTTCAGCCTCAGAATTCTATCGGAATTAACACGTTAAATGAAGTAAATCCCTGTGATGCATTGCACTATCCCCGACTATTTCATACCGACGTACAATCGGTGGCACCAACGACAGACTTTTCGGGGAACACAAATAATCGGTGTCGTTTCTGTCGGTCAGTGGAAAATGGCCATTACGGCAACACAATTTCTGTTGACTTGTAGCATCAATTCCTGGTAATCTCCCACCAATGTTATCATTGCAACTTGGAACTATGATAAAAACCGTCATGATCATTTTGATTCAACCTGATTTAGGGATGAGTTTTTCTCGTAAAAGGAGAATCCAGCAAGGAACCTGTTTTGTTGTACTTGCATCAATCATCGGCGATCACCATTACCCTGTTGTAATTAACGTTCGTGGAAATAGCTGAAATTTCAAAAATCAAAGATGACAAGGCGTCCTCTTTTTACAGGAGATTGTCAACTTGGGAGATTTAGATCATTGAATTAATTCTGAAATCGCATGGAAGTCAGGCCAACATGACGTCAGACTGATTTTTTGGGGGGGTTATCTCCTTTCTGGGCCAACCGGGTCCGTTGTCAGCCAAATTCTATTAAAAAGAAAAAAATAACTATAGCTGCATCGAGGCAGGATCTGCCTTCAAGACACCCGTAAACAGGGTTTGTATTGATGATATCGTATAGAAATGCTGTATTTCTTAATTAATGAGAACCAAACTGTAAGAGGCACTCAACAAAGAATAAAGGGTTATTTTCTGTCGACATGTTAACTTTCAATGTTACTGGTTTTTAACAGAAATAACTGTTGATAATCGTCTAGCCTATGTACTATCGGTTATGTTACCAAATTTCAATGATTATGTTCAATATCAATATGATTACAAGTTATTTACAAATCTTTACTGATGCAATTTTCTAATTCTACAAGGGAATCCAGTGTTATCTTTAATACCCATTGATTACTATCGCAACATTTTCATAATAGAATATCACTATAATGACCCAGAACACGAACTTGACCTCTAACAATAGAAACAAGAAATGACACGGTGGTCTTATAAGGCACCTTACTAGTCTCATCACAGGTCTGTTGAATTGGCCATTGTTTGATAGTGGTTCAGACTCCGTTCATAGAATTGAACAGACGCGTGGATTGAGATAAAAAGTTTCATTTTGCATGACATTCCTTTTGATATTGATGAAAGTTGCTAAAACTATGTACATGATATTCATATGTTTTTAATTATGGATATAAGTTACGTATAATTTTGCCCTACGTGTAGGGACGTCGACCATCGTTTATTGCCTATGTATGTGATGACGGGGACTGCGAGAGGGAGAAAGGTACCATTGGTCGGGTTGCCGCGGTACGTATAGTGAAAAGTTCCGAGCACTAGTGACTTCGAGTCCTGGCCCTCCGCCCAGCAGTGATTACTGGAAGTAATATGATACATGGTAAATACAATGAAACGAAATTAAAAAAAGCGTGTCTTTGTAAACTTTGAATAATTTTTTTTTTGTGTAATTCACAATGGCAGCGTACACATCTAGTAAGCTATCTACAGTAACAAGTATGGCCCTAACAACCTATCGGCTTCTTGAGATTGCCATAGGTATGAGTGTGTATGAATGCCAGAAAATGGGTACGTTCTCACAGAAATCTAGATAAAATCTTTTCTTCACTCTGTTAACATCTTTTTAATTCAGTATGTGCTAATAAATCAGAGGAGACTATAAAGGCCGTTTCCATTGGCCGACGAAAACGGCACCGATTTATTGAGTTCTCCTAACAATCGGTTGGTGGTGGCTAGCGACTACACGTCGGTGTCCAAAATTCTGTGAGGATTCAATGTATTCCTTAATTTTCTGTTCCATTTGACAGGTCGATACTAACTAAAGTCTTTCTGTGGTGGACACATCGTATATTCTATGCAAAATTAGTCAGTGAGCACTGCGCTGCATGCTTGCTTCCATATAGGCCCGTTTCCATTGGCCGACGAAGATTGCTTAGACGTTTTGAGTTACACAGAAAGTCTGTCGGTGGTGCCACTGACTGTGCGTCGGTATAGGAAAATCACTGAGGGTAGTAGATTTCACTCAGTGACCAAGCTTTCACTTAGTGGTGGGTGGTGCCACATTGCATAACATAAGCAGAAAAAGTCGTGGGGCATTTCACGACGTTGTTTGTTTCCATTGACCGATATTGGGTCAGCAGTGCCAAAAGTCCGTCGGTGGTTCCTGATTGTAGATCGGTGACGGGAAATCGGCCAATGGAAACGGGCCTTATATACTGATCTGCCATCGGTGGTTCCCGACTGCAGATCGGTGGTGAATAGATGACCAATGGAAAGGGCTTTTATTACCCACCTAATACCCACCTTATACCCACCTTGTAGTTGATACTACGTAATACTCCTCGCTATTGCTCGTAGTATTACTACGCGTCAACTACGCGGAGAATACGGCCACTCAGATCGAAATCATGGTAATATTGTGTTTTTATCCAACTATCAGTTGGAAACACATTGTACGATTTTGTCTACACCCATTAACCCCCTTAATCGTAGGCTAGTCTTAACGTGTCTCAGGCGAATCTGCACAGGGCGTTGATCATCACAGCAGGATTTATGGATAGAGGTGGTGGCCATTAGTTGGACTTAATCATAAGCGAGTTCTGACCACACTGGGCGACTGACTTACGATTTTCTTAGAGACTAGAGGCTACCGGCAAAGGAATAAGTAATATGTCTTAGTCTCTGGGGGCCAAATCGGTATGCTGAGCTTAGTTTATATGTGGCAGGGCCATTTTTCCTCCCCCAGCGACTAATTATGGGTCAATATCGGCAGGCATCATGGGGTTTATTCTTTAACAGGTTCCTTAATTTATCAGTCCCGATTTGGGAACATTGAACTGCAATTTATCTGCAACAAAGGTACAGGGGACATTTTCAAATCTTAGGCAGAGTTCTTGAGGGGGTGCCACACTGACCGAATCAATTTCCAGGACTCACCTGAGGTTATGAGTTCAAACTTAATTCAACTCACCGTCCCGCGTTTCACCTGAGGTTATGCTTGTTTTTTTTGTCGCCAAGAAAGGAACATTCTGAAATTATACAGTGTGAAATGACCTTAATGCCCCAGTCACACTGGCGTAAAATTCGGCGTTTCTTCTACGTATTTGAATTGTTGGAGACCACGTATTAGCTACGGATTTGGAAAGTATTTGTTTGCTTTTCTTGAACGTTTTAGTACGCTTCTCAACGTTCATCAACGCTTATCTACGCTTCTGTAAGCATTGTGGCGTTTTTCGGCGCATTCCGACTTTCCCTCACGCATCTCCGCGTATTGCGGCGTTTTGCAGCGTATTTTGAGATACCAAAATGCGTAGAAGAACGTAGACGTGCGTACACTGAAAAACGCCGTTTTTTTACGCCAGTGTGACTGGGGCATTACGATTATTTGACCAAAGTGGCAAATAATGGTTGTTGGTGCAAAATGTCATACTTGGTGGCAGTACTCGTCATGCGGAAAGCTCGCATTAGATACAAGTCTATCAAGTACAAAGCTTTTACTCCGCCCAATTCGCTCAGGGCTTTGTAGCATTCTTTGTGCTCGGTCTTTTTCTAGTGACTTGTGAAGTTGACGTGAGCGCGCCAGCAGAGCGCTGAATAATGCAGGGGCTGTTTGTCGTCGTGGGCTGGAGGCGTGAGGCCCTGGCGGCAGTGAACAAACCCACACGACACGTGTTAAACAATTCACACGACGCTGATACGGCCATCACGCAATGGCCGACTACTACAGTTTGGCACAGCGTCCACCTACTACGATATGGCTCCGATATGGTCTACGATGCACCTCCCGATAACAAATAAAAATCGCGTCGGAAGGCCACCTAATATCGGGGCAGTTCGACCACGTTTCTGCGATTAGACACCGATGAAAACCCCATACAATGCATGGTGGATTGGCATGTCTAGACATATGTCTACGATTTTGCACCTTCCCGATATGTCTCCGATATTTGATTTTTGTATCGGTGCCATATCGGTAGGTCTAAATTTCTATCGTAGTAGGTGGACGCCAGGCCTTAGACTACTCGAGTTACCAACACTATTTGGTGTTGCGATTCTCCGAAAATAAATCCTCTGAGAAATAAGTCTTTCATTTTTTTCCAATTGAGAAGATCAACAGCTAAGCATTTCATGCTAAAAAGAAATTTCATGCAGTGAAGGTAAAGATAATTACGGCCGCCTAGTTAAGATAAATCCTGTGAATGAATTCTGAAAATTATAGTATATATAGATGACAATAATGTGACATGCTCCATGTTAGTATGACCAGCCATACCGCCGATACAGCCAGTATTGCCAGTGTTCCTGTGTAAGTCCCGTCATGTATTGAGTCTCATTTGTCTCCCTCCCCGGCCATGTGACCAGGAATGACTCGACAGTGAGGTCACTAGTAGCCAATGGAGTAGTCGATTGTTAGCCTATATTGGCCTTTTTTGTGTTTGTACCAATATAGTGCCGTCCTCATTGCACCGACGCAATTTGTTTGAAAATCATGTACATGTATATGAAACCTTACGTCAATAAACCTTTTTTTAAAAAAAGAAGAAATAATGACAATCTAAGAAATCATTGGCCGTGCACAGATATGTCAGAAAGTATTTTCCACTTGCTGACTATTTGCCAACGATCTGCTGTCGGTCGATAAGGCTACCGATTATATGCACCCTGTACAAAAGTCGATCGGTGGTTATATTTGAGAACTTGTGATTGGTGCACATAATCGTTGGTATGCAGCAAAAAGGCTGTTTTATTAAAGAAAAAGCAAAGGTAGGCGCCGTCTCATCTTTCATACTCAAGTCTATTATCCTACAAATAAATTTGACGCAAAGACATTTTGTCGGTGGTAGAATAAGCTGATAGGTGGAGCGAGATTATGTATAAATATAGTGTTGGAGAAAAATAATCACTGACCTCTTTGTTTCTACCTGATTATTATCGCACTAAAATGTAACATAATCAGTAGGAACGCCACAACATGTGACGCCTCTAACTGCCGATTATGACCACCGATTATGGCATGTAGCACTGCTGACTAACTATATAATATCGTATCAATGTATAATAAGTCCGGGAAATGTACATAACAAAGAAACTTTGAAGTGTCCTACTTATTGACCTTTTTTCGAAAATTTCTTTATTTGACACTCCAGTATACAAGATTTGTCGTGTATGACATTTTATGAGTTTTATGTATCAAATAAAGTGGCCGCGATGTGTCAGCTCTTACATGTCGAGCTGATTTTCTTCACATTAGCCATCCCTGTTACTTATGTAACCTTTGAACTTTGAACTAATAATTGACTAATGTGACTTATGTGCTCATTTATGTACCTCAATGGATTAATGATCTGAAACTTTACTTGAAAAAGGCTAACTTTGCCGAAACGTTGTACACAGTTGTTTACACCAATAAAGCCATCACCTAAACCGAATTGGGCAGCTGTTGAGTTGTACTTGTTTAAACCCTCTAGAATCACTATATAATACTTTTTGTGCAATAATCGTCAGGTGGGAACAAAAACCGGTCAATCATTTCTCCTCTATAACAATGTGCAATATGACACCACTGACTGACTTTTGAAGCCACCAGAGAAATCAAACCCGGTTGAATCAATCGGTGGTGATAATCAAAAGTCGATCGATGACCAACGCCAGGTCCACATAAAAAGAGCATTTGTCCCTCTGCCATCGATTCCTTAGTTGATTTATAGTGAAGGTTAAGCCCAATGCCCATCTACCAATTCCGGAACATTCATGTACCTTTGTCGGCGACAAACGGACGGTAATTCGTCTTACCCAAGGCATCCTAACTGAGTCGACCGTAGTCGGTAGATATAGGACCACTAGGCAAGGGTGACCTACCGATTAGTAGACCGATTTGCTTAGGACTAATATCCACCACCCCATCTCCTCAATGTCCGCTGGTCGAGTGAAAAGTTACGTAATTTGCCTGCGACAAGTTGACCGACTCCTATACGATTTGGGAACGCTCAACCCTGAATCGGTAGATGGGCATCAGGCTTTAATCTTCAGGCTAGTTCGGTCTTATAGATAGATGTTGAATCATCGATGCATGTGAACCAGTCGTCATGTGATAATAGGGTTGAGGTCAAAGCCTCTTTGTTAAGTTACCGAAGAAACGTCATATCACAAAATGGATGTGTAGGACAAATCAATAAAGAAACTTGAAAACAAAACAGAGTGTGTGGTTTGAAGTTAATGATTGCTTGAACAGGCGAATCTTCAAGAGGCACCACCGACCGAGTATCATAAAAGGTGCACACAATCGATGGAGTTTTCATCGGGAGGTTGAAAGGCAACCCTAGACTGCTGATTCCGTTTTTTTTTATCTGGAAGCAAAACCTTACGTGGCGTTTTTTTATGATAGATCTATTCATTTTTTTTCAGTCGGCTTTTTTATGTCACATGCCTACTATTATTACCAATACATTCTGAAATAGAGCTCATTTATCCCTATTTCCAGCCCGTAATCAGCTTAGGGATGTGGAATCATGCGGCCTGACACACTTCCGGTTCTTAATGCCCAACTTCCGTTTTGGATCGGCTTTACGGCAGGCTATAAATAGATGTGTGCGCAATATTGTTGGCATAATGGTCCTCTCAAAGGCCCTCCATATCGGTATCTTAGCAACACCCGCCACAAGTATGCACATATAGGGACAGGAACGTCAGCAGCCTGGGATATGATACGAAAAAAAGACAATTAAACCAGCTGTCAAGAAATAATAGTCTCGTTATACGGAGAAAGAGGATAAAACACATGCTATCTTATTGGGAAATAAGATTTAGAAAGGTTCTTTGATTTTAAGTCTTATATAGCATGTCCAGGTTCTACAATATTAGAAATTCAATCAATTTACTGCATACATGCATGATGAAGAGGATTATCATCCATCTACTCAATCGTATTTCGATTATTGTACATCCTGTTGCAGTAATCAGACACCATTCATTCAGTTTGTATTAACGTGAACGTTTATGAACAATAGTAAAACAACGATGAAACGTGGTCATCGAGCTTTAAATGAGAGAAGACTACAGGGAATGTTGGGTACAGTACATATAGTATAGGCGCGCCAGCTCTGTGTATAAGATGATCTTCCACCTATGATTTAGCGTCTGAGAATGTGAAATGAGAAGGTGAAATGTTGAATAATAGCACATATACACTTCAGTCGTGGTGGCGATATCGGATATTGCTGCCGTTCATCGTTTGGTGTGTTCCCGGTTTAAAAAAGGGCCGAACCCTATGGGTTTTCCGATACAAACCGATGCACTCGAGGGCCAGGCGTCCACTGTGCCCCCGATACACTCCGGTATGCGCTACGATGCACCTCCTGATCAAAAATCTAAATCTGGTTTGAAGGTCACCTCTCATCAGGTTAGCTAATCAACTTGTGATTATGCCCCGATTAAAAATGGGGTTCTACATTTTGGGACCAATAAAAAACCTGTATCGAGGGGTGTCTCCTACATTTAATCATGATTAAATGTTGGTGGCTAAGGCGAAGTATCGCAGAGTATTGCCGGGAAAATTGCTCTCACGAATGAGATATCGCTGCTGTTCATCGTTTGGTGTGTTCCGGGGAAATAATAAAGGTCCGAACCCTATGGTCTTCCGATGCAAACCGATGCACTCAAGGGCTAGGTGCCCCCGATACACTCCGGTATGCGCTACGATGCAATTGCGATTAGGACCATCCTCAGACCACGATCGGAGTGTCAGTAAATGCTTTAAATTCCTGGTTATCATTTTGCAATTTTTATCATTAACAATTTTTCCTATCTTAGTGGAAGACGGGTTTTTTTTCATGAATGATCGAATTCACCTAGCAACGGACCTAATGAAAGTGAAACTTGAAACCTTTTGAGTGACTTGAAACAAAAATGTGTTCCTAATCGTCTTGTATAAAGTTTTCCATTAAGACGGATCAATTGCAGTTTTTCCGTTCAGCGCCGCCTAGCGGTGCGTAGCCGAGTAAGGCCGTCGCTCGGTCAAACACTGGTCACTCCAACTTTGTGTCTATGGGATTCAAAGCTTTTACACCTCAATTGTGGGCGGTGGGTGTGAGCGCAAGACTGTTGTTTCGGGCAAGATATGATAGCCTGGGCAGACTACAGTATTGTACCAATGACTTTGGGTCGTCTTCACTTAACAGTTGATAACTGTCTCGGTTTTTCCAAAGATAAGAATAAGCATGTGTTGACCAGGATTTGGCCATTAGGTGTGTACTACTGGTGTGCATTACTTCTCTGTTTTCTTAACAGTATCTGAAGTATTACTGAAGCGATATGCATGTATGACACACCAAATTGAAGCTGGTACACCATAGAATATGATGCAATCCCTGTTATTTCTCTGGAAATAATGTAGACAGGTATTATGAACGTATTATGCTCATACACTCAGTGAACCAATGCAAAAGAATACGTTGCCAGGGGAATGTTTGGCTTCAGCCGTGGCGTAACTAAGGAGATAAGGTGCGACACCGGCCAGTGGAAAAAGGCCTATTGGGGTAACGAGAATGCATCAAATAACACGATCAGATAGATTGTTTTATCTTCCATACTTTTTAAAACACCTCTCAGGGGGCCGTCTAATAATATAGGATGGTTAAGGCAGACCCTTTCCTGTACTTCCTACGAGGGTTATTATTTGTTTGTATTTGAGTTCGTTCACTACGACAGTCGTAGCCGTCCATAAGGTTGTCCACAAGTGGCCCACATCGTCCCTTTGTCTCCTAAGCCTACAGAGAGTACGATCCTAGGTTATTCAACATGCCCCAGGCTGGGACCTTACAAGGGATGAGTGTAGGAAGTCCTCTGCCCTATGGATATTGACCTGGGGGAGTTTGGTCGTTGAGTGAATCCGCAGAGTGCTAAAGTTCCATGATGATCCCATCCCCTATCCTTTTTGGGACATAAGAGAGGACGAGATGGGAAACCTTAGTATGAACCAAAAGATGATCATTGAAGCTGATCATTGAAGTACATCACGTCGCAATAACACTCACTTACCGAGAGGCAGACTAGTAACTAGTTCTAAATACAGTAACGGGAATTCCCCTGTGAATCATTTCGATTTTTGTGTCATAATTCACTGAAATAAAACCTGCCATGGCAGACTGGCATGTTGTACTCTTCCTTGAGTCACATAAAACAAGAAGTAAAAAAGTGGCCGACGAAGCCGCTTAGGCTGAGCTGCTGAACAGCCATTTGACGCTAGCCTGAGGCGAGGTCTTCAAACATTAGGACAGGCCGCCGCCCCCCTCCAATCCCAACATAGCCAACTCACAAACCGAAAGGGAGAAATTCACATGACTCTACCTCACATTACAAGGCTAATACAACTCCCACCTGTCCAGGGAGGTGTTTAACAATGTCGTCCTAGGAGAGTTATGCCTGTAAAAGAGGTCCTATGACAGTTTGCGTTTAACTATAAAAATAATCTTAGCGAGGGACTTACTTAGCCAAGGATCTTAGCCAGATTGTCCAAAAGTGTTTAACAAATTTAAAAACATTTTACAAACTGTCCTCCACATACACAAAAGGGTCCTAGATGGGGGACACCTATATAGGTGTCTTAGATGATTCAAATTCACAAAGAAAACCGTATTTATTTGTTTAACTAGAGAGAATATGTATATCATAGTATATAATACAAAATGGCAGTGTTAGAGGTGAAATATCTTAAATATTCAGTCAGATTACAAATTGTGAAATTAGTTACCACAACCCCCACTATGTGGTACTATCTGCAGTTCTTAGAAATTCTCTTCCATAGGGATCCCACAACTATCTTACAGCCTGTTTTATGTCCTAGCCTGGGACCGAGTTCAGTCCTAGGAGACAGGATGCAGGATTTTCCTCTCTAATTTCGTTATAAACTGGCTAACGACCGTGTTTTACTACAATCGTGTAGTTTATCGCGGCCTGTCCACAAAACCATTCATTACTGTCTATTTCAATGACGAAGACGAGATGTGCATCGAATCATAAATAATTATTCATAGAAAAATAGAGGGATTTTCCGGGTTAAAAAATAATCCCGATTTTCACATATCTGAAAAAGAAAACCGGCAATCTAATCGAATATGAATGCTGGCCAGAATTCCTGGAGACAGAAGGGAAAGGTTAGCTCTGCGTGTTCAGTAAAGTTATTCACTGGGTGAAGGAAACAGCCGATGGGATGATTAACAGTGGGCACTGAGTGATCGCTGTAACGAGACAAACACAGGCGGGGCTGGTCATGCGAGCCGCTCCATGCCACTGCAGACGTGTTATTCACACGCCAAATCAATGAATACTCGCCGCTTTTTACGAGTAAATGTGTGTCTCATCAACATCAGGGACATTGTATTATTATATACATGCGGTCAAATGAAATATATCTATGTATACATTTCGCTGCTAGGGATGTAGGATGAATGATATTCTGGCCCAATGTACCTACTGTTCGTCTCACGAATGAAATTTGATAAGGAAAATGATTTCAGGTTAGTGATAATAAAAGAACGACCTGACTTTTAAAGAAACGTTAATTTATTGGTCGGTCATCCCGTCCCGATGCCACTTACATACCCATTTAATTCCTTATTTTCATAGGGGATTTTGTCGAGATATTTGCTACAAAATTTCTGTATGTTAATCTGGGGGTCCTCTTTTTAAACATTCGTTATTTTTTGTGCGATATCACATAAATGCATTTCACTGTATGACGTAATTGTAATAAAGGTATCAAGTTGTTTGGACATATATTAACATTTCAATAATATTCATTTACTGTCACACCAGTTCAAAGGGTCCACTTCTGACATGTTGATTGTTTGACTAAAGTGTACACATATTGCTCTATGAAATGATTTGGAAATATGAAAGGACTTTATTCGACATTGGATAATAAATTGCATATATTTCTGGTATGAAAAAAAAAGAAAAAAAAGAGACTAATCTAAGGATGAAAGTGAATTGAATAAGATATAAGACACAGAAACCTTTGAAAGATGTATCAAAGGATTATTGCACGAACACAATAACTCTCGATGTGCTACGATAACGAAAAGAACACCGTCAATAAATTGTATACCAAAAATGAAATAGACCCTAATTGAAAACCCTTTAAAGGAAACTTTTCATTTTTACACATCAGTAGTGCATTTATTGCATTCGTAGTCTCCCTCAGCTTTGATAGATTCACTTAAAAAAAAAAATTACAGCAGCCATTGGCAGAACAGAACGCTGAAGGTAGGATCAGGGAGAGGACAAACCGGAAGTGATCAAGGTCTCCGGGGGCATCTACATGTGCATCTGCCGCCAGGGGGCAGTCGTACATGCGCACTAACTGTGAGATCATGTGGCATGTCAGTATCCGGGCCCCAGGGGGCGCCAGTTGCCAGATGCTATTAACTGTGTTAAATTGGTCGCCGCGATCCAGTAGTACAAAGGATTTGCCAAAAATATAATCAAAATATGACTCTTCGTGAACTTAATTCTAACAGGGCGTATTTTGAGCTTCATTTTATGATTTGTCTCGTTAAATTGATGCGCAAGGTAGATAATAACTTTGAAATTGACAAGGTAACTACAGATGTACGTTTATAGTTGGATATTTTCTCTTAATTTTTAGCATTTTATTGCAATTAGCAACCAAATCCAATGTCAATGCTTGCAAAGCATAGCCTAGACCTGCACGCATCAGTCTTTGAAGTACAATAATATGGACTGATAAACTGTACAGCTACTACTGGATCCGAAATCCACTAAACCATATGTGAAAATACATGTAATATTCTTAGACACGATTGAGACCAGTGTAATTATAAACGCTAACGGTAAATCCCACTTCATTGACTACAAGGAAAATAACGAACAAACACTATTAATGAACTATTTATCAATAAAGACATTCTGAAAAAAGGCTGCTACGTGATTAACCAATAACTTTGAGTTTCCGTATGTATTATGCCGGCATACACAAGTCAACGCAGACCTAGAACCACCAGCTCATTGGTGGTCGTCTTTCCATCATTTTCCGTCACTGTCCGATTATTCCCTATCTCGGCAAAAGGAGACATTCGTTATTTGCCATGAGTCATTCCATGAAGAATTCATGGGCAGTTTTGTTTATAGAGGCTTTCTAAGGCTCTTTTGGTTTTCATTTAAATAATGACATGTGATAAAACCATAATTACCCGGCGTTTCCACTGGACAACTTAATACGTGGCGACTGTCAAGTCAATATGATCAGGTGGTGATAATGTCCACCGCAGAATTCGTCAACCCCAGAAGGTACTTGAGCGTTTACACTGACCACCAGGTTTTCACAGAATCGCCGACCGTGTAAAGAACTATTTCAAACCGGCTTGAAATAGTCACAGGCAGTAGAGCGTGTCCAATAGTCATCAGGTGGTGCCAAAATGAGTAATCTGATATAATCAGACGATCTGAAGTTGCCACACACTTGGCGTTTACATTAGACGATTTTTATCATTTTACTTCTGAACATCGTCAGGAGGTGCAAACTACCAGAATCGCCGGCCAGAATCGTCTAGTGTAAAACGCCGGGTTAGTTTGTATTCTTAACAATCTTTTGATCATTTTAATTTCGAAATACTATTACATGTGTAATGCAGCGTAGCCTTATTTGTATAGTACATGCTGTCATAGGATCGTATAGAGAGACTTGCCTGGTAAAAGATAGGCAGGGAGTTAGTGTTGTTGCAGACGAAGACGCAGCAGCGTGGCAGTTACTTGGCAGTGGCTGACAAGTGGCTGGGCGGTGATTGGGAAGTGGCTAGGCAATAGCTGGGTAATGATTGGACAACGGCTTGCTGGTGGCTGGGCGGTGGCGGGGAAGTGGCTGGGCGGCAGCCTGGGTCGCGACTAGGCGATGGTTTGATGGTGGCTTGGATGTGGTTGAGTGTCACATAATTGTATATTTGGGATTTGGGGTAATTTTTCTATTTTATATCTATCATATCAATGCAATATATATGCCGACGTATTAGCACACTGTATATCCCAGGCGTGTAATACGGACATTACGCAGGCGTATAAATCATAGCAACATACAATAAATGTTGTATACGTAGGCGTACAATACTGGCGTTTCTATAGAAAAATATCCGAAAATCAGATGTGCCAGTATGAAAATATGAATAAACTCGAGATTTCGTGACTATTCGTTATAATGTCAGTCATGTGCCCATGACCATATATTGTTAAAGATGAACGGGTTTGATTTTCGGGATCTTCACAGAGTTATTTTAGAATGTCCTGTCTTCCTATTTCATCATATATACCTTCAATTATTGATAAAAATGGCTAATTTGTATTTGTTTACCTCCAATCGACAGGAAAGCCATTTCTACCCATATTACGCAACTCCAGCTTGCAGTTTTTCCCAGAAAGCTCAAAGTCTAAACATGTGGCCACTCTAACCTTTAGGAGGGGTATATGAGTGGCCCAGTCTAGAGAATCGCATACCTCACTAGCTATATGAAAAGTGATAAAAGGCGCAGTTTCCTGGCGATATCAAAACTTGTACAAAGCCAAAGTGCTTAGCCAGGGATATTTCTAGGAACTACTAAAGTGATTGTTTCTAGTAGCTCTTTGGTCTTTGGGAATTTGCCATTTGTCAGAGTCTTTGAACGTACCTCGGGTGCCGGACCAAGAGGCTTGTGGTTAGACCTTTGTGGCGTATTTATATGATAACACTCTGTTTTGCTGACCGGGATGTTTACATTTACTGACCTGGGACCTGTTTCACTATTTTCGTGATATGTCTAGATGGCGTCTAGATGATGTGTCCGGTTTCATAAGAACTAGACATTAGACTTCGCTTTGTCCGTTCTTGCTTGCACTGTTGATGCTGCTTTTCATGTCTGTCTAACACTTTTTCATGAAACTAGTGAAACAGGTCCGTGATGTGTAGATTTGTCTAATTCTTATGCTTGGGGTCTGTCTTTTCCTAAGGGTAGCTACTTGTGTTGTCACGAAACTAGAAAACCCCAATGTCTGTATGATGTCACAGACATGTCACGAAACTAGTGAAACAGGTCCCTGGAGTAGGTTTTCCCTCAAAAATTGATCGGTGGTTCCCGACTGTAACTCGAATGAAAAATGACGTTATCCCCACCCACCCTTTGATTTAGTATTCGGGATATGGATTCTTGTTGTTATTGTCTTGTTGGACATGATTCAAAAATTGCATTTGGTATTATATTACGACCATACATTGTCTTAAGTCGGTCTCAAATAGTGAATAAGCTCGGATATCCCCAGTTTAGTTAGTCAGATTAATATAAGAACAACAGAGTTAACATCTAAGCTGTCCCTATATAATAATATGAGTGTGAAGGAGGGACTTAGAGGGAAACCCACGAGATTAAAATAGCTTGGTCCCTACTCCACCGAGTTTGACTGCAGAGTAATTCACGAAGCGAAGCTGAGTGAATTACTCTATGGTCAGACGAGGTGGAGTGCAGACCAAGTTATTTTCTTCGAGTGGGTTTCTGATTTTATCTCACTCCGTATAACATTATCATTTATTGATGAAATGAATCACCAAATTAGCTTTTGAGTATTGGGTACACGAACCTCACAGCCGTGGAGTACGAGTTCCTAATGTTAAGCCTATGGAGAAAAATACCGGGGTGAGATAATATATGATGATCTGTTGATGTTTATAATCTGTAAGTGAGGGTAGGCTTACAGCTTATCAATCAGTTCTTGTATCCAATATCAGATGATTGCAGCATTTCAGATTTCAGGTTCAATGCCATTCGTCTTTATATCGTAACTGACACACGCCCACATGGCTACGACATAGTTATGAATCAAAATTCCTGCATCATAGCCTTGTCGTAAGGTTGGATAATTGTGCGTCATAGAGTGTGAGAGCGTGTAACTAAATTACTGCCTTGTTGCTGTGTGAGAAGGTTGAAAATTTCAGTGTCGTAGTGTGTCAGTGTGTGTTGAAATGCTTGTAATAGTGTGGCGGGAGCTTACTGGGTTCAGACTCTTTTTTTATGGCGGGAATTTGTGATTTGATGTGAGCCCAAATGTCGTCTGCTTCCACTGCTGTCGTCGTTCAATCATATTGAAAGCTGTGTTCGGATTTCGGAACAAGCCTGACATGGTTTTGCGTGAGCGACTTTTGTCGTACAAATAACCTGGAAGTCTAATTGAGCGACACCCAAGTCGCGTTTGTTTGATCTTCAATCATCAATCCCCTTCACTGTACCTATAACCAGCCAACCATCCAGCCCAAAACCCGCTGAACATGTGATAGGAGAGTGAGCATGTTGACAGGTCTCTGACACGCCGGGAACCACTCATTAAACATGACACACATCAATCATCGATCAGCGAGATAATCGACTCCTTTCTTGCCTTCGATTAGTCGTGTGGGAGCTGTCTACAAAGTGACAGTTTAATGACGTAAGCGGCCCCCAGTGGAAGCCATTTGTAACGCCTAGTTTTAAACATGACAGATGCGGCCCCTCTCAGATATAAAGACGTCAGAAGCGGGGTTGCCGCTCCTGTGCCAATCCATATTTTCCGAGTCGACGCTTTTTCCGGTTCGTTTCGTTTGGTAGTGGGTGGACGGTGGTTATGTTTTCTGTCTGGTATTTTTTCGGTGAGGCTGACTGAGTCTATGTCGGGTTCGTTCTATGACGTCTGTAGTCTAATAGAACACGGAACAGGCCTCCTTAGACACGACTGACTGTCTGGAGTAGGTCGTAGATAGACAAGGGAGGTAGATGACGTGGAAACAGTGTTTTCTATTCGGGGTATGAGGGTACGTTGAACCACATATCAGTTTTTTATCCTACCCCTAATATAAAATACCAACATTGCTCTGGTATGTCGCATACGGAGTAGAATCTGCCCCTAGGAGCATACAAGACATTAGACACGTGACCAGATAATTGACCAATCAGAGACCAGACTATAAGCTACTATGTAAAATGTTCCGGTTGTAAACACTCATAAAGTGCCCATTCAAAATATGTTTAGTATGTCACAGAATATAACATGTATTTGACTGAACTGAACCCAGCGGAGCCTCTTGAAATCACTGTCAAACTCCAGTCGTCGCATATGGGAGCAAAGATTAAAACTCATCCCGTTGTACGACAATATGAGTGACTCTATTTAGTATTAAGATGTTAACAAATAAATTTGTTACACTCATTTATTAATTCTTGGTATTTCATTCTGCGTTGATGTTAACTGTAATTTCTCTCGTCCTATATCAGTTTAATATTCTTATACAATGTTGTTTGTCTTTTCGATACATGGTATCCTTCCATTTTCCATTATAACCTTATTTTGTAACATTTCTATTGAGCCTAGCCTTCTACAGTCATGATGCCTTTGTATTCAATCATCTATGAGAGTAATAAGCTTTGATATGCGTGTATTGTTCATACTTCTCTATTTGACTGTTGAGTACACAATGGTGTCTGGAAGTCCAGTCTTTATGTCCCGTTCTTTATTAGCGACATTGTCGGCTGAAGGTATTGATGAAATATCGTCAGTTATATAGAGAGTATGTTAAAACTCTGCCCGACTTTTGTTCTTGATTCTATGAAATATACTGTATGTTCTTTTTGGCTCAAGGTTATTCTAAAGTGGTTTGGAATGTGAATTTCTGTAAGATTTTTATTGGCCAGAATTTTGTCGAATATATCGAACCACTCTACATCAATGTAAAATGCTTCAAAAAGACCAATAAAAGAACTTGAAAAAAAGATTTTAGTCGTACCAAGCCTCTACTTAAGATATAATAAGGATTGTATAAATTATCGTCAGGTTTAAACACCTCCAGGACATCCTGGCTCGACGAATACTGAGACCATGGACCATATCATAGAGCACCATCTCATGCTTTTCTCGTCCCGATGAAATTGGGGTAATTCTCTATCCCTCTTAATTTTCTTTTTTACTTTTACCCAGTTTCAAAGAAAAATGCCTATTCTTATTATGATCAATAAGAAAAAGCAAAGCTTGTTTTCCAACAGAAATATATTGGTGATTATCATATATGTTAACGAACGTACCATGCATGAATCACATAATTGCTGCAAAGAAGCCAATGTTTCAGTGTATATTCTTAGATAAACTCGGATGGGGGTGACCACCGGGCCCCCGTTATTACTATATCTTCAATTATGATTAGAAATATGATCATCGTAAAAGCGAACTAAATGATGGAAATTCATCACCATGGTCCCTTACCCCCATGCAGAAACCTGAAACAAAGCGAGGGAAGACAATAATGCATGATCCACGATGCTAATGTCCGGAACCTGCACCAGGTGGTGAGGTCGTAGTGTGGCGGTGGGTGGACGGGAAGGTTCATCCTCCACCACTACACACATAAAGTATGGAGGTGTTCTGGAGGTCAGGACGAAAAGCGGAAGACGGCTTGTTAAATAGTCATAGCCATTTGTTGCTGGGTGGCCTTTTGGTTTGAGTCATATTATCAACAGTCTGGGGTCCACACCTTACGAAGTGGGAAAATGCTATCGAGCTATGCATCGGCTTCTGTGCAATTATTAGCGAGAATAAAAACCTGGATTCAAAAACGTTCGGTAGAAATTCAGTGAGTCAAATAAAACAGCTATCTCGCTATAATCCTAACCTCAAACTCACATAAGATACTGTTCTTTAACTTCCCATTGGTTCCAATATTTCTTTCTTGTTTTTTTTCCAGCAACATTAGATTTCTCATATACCTCCAAACTGTGCTAGATCCTATAAAAGTATGTTCCACAAAATAAATCTGGGCAGACTTTAGAATATCTTAATACTGCAAACCTAGAGAATCAGTTTGAAAGATTTGAAATCAATGCCTCTAATATTAAAGAAGAAACCAACAAGTTTTGGTCAAAGTAGTCGTTCTCCACGAGTTTGATGCGGTGTGATATAAACGAGGCGACAGCCGAGTGAATATCACAGAGCATTCAAACGAGTCAGAGAATGACTTCTTTTGACCAACACGAGTTGCTTTCTGTATTTATCTCACCCCTGTACACCCTAAAAGAATGGACAACACACAGGATATAGACCATGGAGAACGGACTTCAATACTCGTAGGGGCATGGAGAACGAGTTGCTAATGTTAAGCCTATGGACATTTATTCCAGGGGTGAGATAAACACTAATGTACACTATCTGCTAGGTATATTTCCTCTCACATACACTAAACTATATATCCATATAAAACCCCACAGCATAGAGACAAGGCGAGGTAATAAGAAGAATTTACAACAGATACTGAAACAAGGATTATATCAAAGACAGAGTGAAACAAAGAGAACAGCAGAGAGATAAGAAAGGACAGGACAGATACACTATATTATCAGCACTAAGAAAAAAGAGAGCATCGATTATCAATGTCTCTAATCCAGGGGTGCTATTTGCTTTGAATTTACTGCCAACAGATTTTATGCCCAACCAGGTGCATCCCAAGGATTTGAGAAATGGCTAATTTTTGCACAGCCGATTAAATACTCCAACAACGATGTCACCAACTTGGTCATGGTTTCAAATATGGGTCATTGGCACCAAGGTTAAAGGAGTGCTATTCATTTGAAAATGATTTGTGTGTCAATGATTGGGGTCACAACACCATCTGAGATTATGAAATGACAGAACCCATTACCAGTCTCTTAATTGCCTTTACATGCCACGTTTTATTTCAATATTCAAAAAAATATTTCAGAAACGTGCCTGGGGGTGAGCCCAATTTCCATACACTACTTACCCTAGTCATGCATTTAGTTTTCAGAATATTACCTGGACTCTTGCAGATACTTCATCTGGCATTTCAAACTGCCGACCATATCCACCGATTTTGGTATCAAGCACTGCTGACCGACTATGTGATACTGTTTGTGCAATAACCTCTGGGCGGAAATAAAAAAGGACAACAATCTTTCTCTCCAACATTACATAATATGGCAACACCAACCGCCTTTCGAGCCCAGCGAGAAAATCAAACCAATAAAGAATTAAGCAGTGCTGGAAACTGAAGTTCAGGCGGTGACTACCTCCATTTTCATCTGAATACAGCAACTTGTCTCACCACAGGAGGTTTCTAAGTTAGTTCAGGTAGGATTAATTTTCAGGTCTTATACATATTGAACAAACGGTGCTCATGGAACACATATTCGGTCGTCAGGTGGTAACAGAGTTGGTACTATATGGGAATTATGTGATCATATCTGCATGGAATGGTTACCGACTTTTAGGTCGGTAAAAATACCCACCGAAGTCGGAGACGGAGATGCGTAATTTCAACGATCTATATGAGGTAATCATGGAATAAAGTTGTAATCACGTTGTTGTCCTATTATCATCTACCTTATATAATGCCGGTACAAATTCAGATTTTACGGTAATTTGACGTTGAAGCAATTTGACAAGTAATTTAGTAATCTAGCACCACAGGTCATTGAATATAGATTTTGAAAAAAATAACAGTCGTTAGTTGTTAATGACTCAATGGCTTGCAGTGTCACCGATTATTGGTACCAATAATCTAATAGGGAGCACCAGAAACAAACGCTTTTCTTCCCAATGTTTTTTTTCTTGAATTGACAAAAATGGTTCTTTCCTTGGAAGGATCTTCCACTGTAGGTCTAGACTGGGCCGGAGTATATCGGACCATGTCGGAGTATGTCAGAAGCCATGTTGAAGCACAAGGTTCACTAACTAGTGCAGTAAAAACGATGACCACTGTTGCATCGATGTACTGACCGTCGACTGGTGTATGCATGACCTAAAGCCGGATGCCCATCTACCGATTTAGGGTTGAACGATTAGTTCCCAAATCGTATAGGAGTCGGTCACCTTGTCGCAGGCAAATTACGTAAACCCTCGCTCCACCCGCCCACTGATAAAATCGGTGTATGGTCCACTAATCGCTGGGGGAGGGCAAAAACCAAAGAAACAGAGTGTTCACTAATCGCTTGGTAGCCTTGCCTAGCTGTCCTACATCTACCGACTCCGTTAAGATGACTCGGCTGAGACAAATTACCCTCCGTTTGTCGCCGAAAAACGTACATAAATGTTCCGAAATCGGTAGATGGGCATTGGGCTTAACCTAACGCCCTCGTGAGAGACTACAGTAAAGTAACATTTCCTATGCATACAGCGCAGCGTGCTGAGATATTCCACTTCAAGCTTCTGAAGAATAATTTGTAGGCAGTGATAACGAATGAGGTAGGACCGCTGTCTTACCTCCTTGGTCTGGAAAACTGTGCGTGCTAAAAAGATTCATATTATTTATGACAGATTTATCTAAGTAAAATCTTTATCAATATTCAATTCCAAGAATATGAACATCTTAAAGTCAATAGCAAATCCTATCTTTCTTTAACAGGTGATGACAAATTCATTGATAAAGAAACATTATAAAGTATGTTTGCTGCTGACAGCAATGTAAGTAAGTCACCTACTATGATAACAATTGGGCCAGGCATAGACTGCTTCGGACATAGCTACGATAAGGCTATGACATATATTTTCAAACCGTAATCTTCTTGAAAGGGCTGTCGCAGTATGTCACAGTGTATCGTAATGGGTCTGTCAGGAAGGTGAACATGGTACTGACACACCATGTCATATGAGGTGCACCGACGCAAATGGTGTGAAGGTGTATGCGTATCGGGAGAACGGTGCATAGCTTACACATAGTAGAGAATAATCCACACGCACCCCAACACAGTCTACGATATAAATGTTTGATCAACTGCACGAAAACCACCATTTTACATATGAATGCACCCGGCGTATATAGATATACTTTTGCGTATACAAGGTCGTCCTATTCCCCGTGTGTATACGCCTTATCTGTAGGCGTATATAAGCGTCCATGTTGCGGTCATATATACGTCATATATACGCCTAATTCTGATCTCTGCCACTTGGGGCCACCACTGTAGCATATTTCATTTGCCATTAGTCATTAAGTCCTTGGTATATGGGCTTCACCTTTTTTTTTCTATCGGTACACATATACGCCCGGCGTATATATAATGTGCAGAGGATATTTCCTCTTGTATTCGCCAGGTGTGAAATACAGCCAAGTCGCGTCCGTATTTAAAAGGAAACAGCCTTGTATACGCCTCATACGCTGGTGTGAAATAGAGACGTATATATATATATATATAAGAAAACAAGTCGATTTACAGCCGATACATGCACTTCCGCGATGGCGTATATAGGAATAAAATGATGGTCTTCACGCAGTGATCGTGTCAGAAGTCCTGTATTATGGCGCTTGTGTCGGCTTTATATCGCAGTGACAGAATGTGTTGGAAGCCATGTTAGAGCACTAGGCCCACCGATGTGATATATCCGACCCTTCCATCACAAATTGTGATTGTGCATCGGGAGCATGTCGGAATACCTGTTCTAGTGTGTCAGAATCTCAGTGCGTTCCTGGCCTTAAAGACCTTCTGACACACGACGATGCATTGTGTTAAATATCGCATTGAATCAGGAAAGCCTTATTGTAGTACTCTACCTTCTTTCCTTCATTACTCAGCGCATCGAGAGTAGAGCATTCAGATTCTGTAGTAAGTCGAGTAATCAATTTCTTTTAGCAATTGCTTCAGCAGAACCTTTATCAATTCACATTTTTCCTTTTCCTTTTTCTTCAAGTCCTCAGGCTGGAGACACACCTATTTAGATACCGCCCTGTGGATCAAGAAATCCATCGGCGGCACATTATCAGTCTACGGTTGTTTTTCTACTTGTGTCTTTTTTTAGCTGAAATACAAGTGCTGGTTAGTGACCCGCAACTCCTCACACATCAGACCTTTTTGATAATTGTCTGATCTCAGCCAAAAAACATTTCACCGAACAGATATAGATGTTGTGGTCTGACCTCTCTGTGTTCTTCTTATAGAACCTTGACCATGCAATCCTTGTCACACAGATATTTAGATAAACTCCAAATGGAAAACTATATCTGTCTCCTTTACGAGAAAAGGTTATTTTGGTTTACCATATGAGATTTTTATACAAACAAGATTTATATCCTCCCACGCTGAACAACATGTTTAAATTGAGTGAAATTGATATATAGAGAAACTGATTTCGGATATCAGCATTTCAGAAAGTTGGCATAACTCCCGGACCCTCACGGGAAAATTCTAGAATTCTGACACTATAATGCCATTGACCATTGCCGTCGAAAACGGCACCGATTAATTTAGTTCTCTTAAAGGTCGGTCGGATTTGGCCAACAACTGCATGTTGGTATCTGAAAATCGATGAGGGTGCTATGTCCATGCATTTTTTTCTGCCACATTGGACAGATCCATACTGAAGGAATTCTTCTCCAAACACAATGACCATCACCAATAACATCAACCCCTATGATTCCACCGGGAGATAAAATATCTTAATGGTAGCTTCATTGCATAATCTATGCACAATTGAGGATCGAGCACTTCTCTGCATGCCAGTTTCTATCCACTTATCTAGCGTCTGTATACCCTAAAAATTGATCAATGGTCCCGGACATCAGATTGATGGTGAATAGTGAGCCACTAGAAATTGGCTTGTAATCTTTTACCCTGTCGTTATCTACCGAAAGATATGTCATGTATCACTTCTTATCCCACCCCTAATATAAAATCCCATGGGCTTAACATTGAGATTCCGTATGCCACGCTGACTGGCATACTGAGTTTTATATGCCACTAGTGGCATACAGAATTATTATCATGTAATATTCCAAAATCGAGGAGACAAGGTGGGATAAAATCAAAACCTGATTTGTTTTAATCTTGGCCATCGCATGCCACTCCTGGAGTTTCGACTCCGGACTTCACTCGGCTTAGCCTCATGAAGTCACTTTGCCAAACTCCAGTCGTGGCATATGGTGGCTAAGATTAAAACTCATCCAGTTTTACGATAATATATGACGACTATCACTTCATGTATGATGACTCTACATCCGTCATAACAGGCGTTGTGGATTCATCTTGTGCAGAGTATGGGTGTCTCTGATTGGCTGATATTGCATCACGTGGTCACCCTAGATACAAATTCTACAACATTGGTATGAAAATCTCAGCGTTGGTATAAAATACTGTAAATATCCTTACTGTTAAGTAATAATTACTGTTCGGATATGGCTATATAATAATATAAACATCGATATCGTTTACAATTGAAATAAATCATTTTAACTCGAGCAGGCTACCGACTGGACCTGTCAGACAACTGCAAATTAAGAAACCAATCATAGGTGGAAAGGTTTATTAAGTCCAATTAATGGATCCATCATTCCAGCCTAATTAGGCTAATTACAAGTGGACACGGGTGCAGCTGCTCTTCTCGCTTCTTGGCCACTTTGTGAGGCTGCAGGAAGAGCTCAGAGACCACAGAGACTATGCTAATAGGATGTCTATATATAGCCCCTGGTACTAGACGAGCCCTACTAGTGGTCTATTGCGGACTGAACATTGACTGACGAAAATGGCATCGAACATAGGAGTTTCTCGGAATGTCTGTCGTTAGCGGCCTACCCTGGCGTTTCCACCTACCGATTATGACCATCGATTATGGCATTTATCACTGCCGACCTATTACGTGGCACTTCTGGTGTAATGATCGTCAGGTTGATACAAAAAGGGTCACTGATTTGTTTCTCATACATTACGCAATATAAGACCAACCACTTACTTTTTGTACCAGCGAAAAATATCTCCATTCTGAATTAATCTGTTGCTGCATTAATTTGGGAAAAAACAATTTGTCGTGACTACCATTAATTTCATTAAAAAGAAACAGCGTTTATTCTGACCGCCACCGACTATGCATACCCAGGATATCTCAAGTAGAACCACCGACCAATTTTTGTGTACAGGTATAAATAATTAGCGAGGGTGAATAAAGCGTATTATGCCTGTTTTCACGTACCGACAAATTGATCTGTGACATCTGGCAGGTACACAATCTGATATGCAAATATGGGGACAGTGGTGCCGGTGCCAAAAACCAAAGGCGAAAGATTGGTCATTTTGTTAATTGATAGTCTGTTTCTACCTCTGAACCGACGTTTAGACTCATTACTTGAACTCAATTCCTTGCAGAATCGATAAATGTTGATCGCCAACACTTTTGTCATGCAGTGGTGCCAATCAAAAACCCCAAAAGTAAAAAATTAAATCAATCACAGACTTTTTTTCCGTTTCAACTGGCCGACTTCTGACAAAAAGAACTGATCTGTTGGTGGTGGCTGACAAATTCGTTGGGGGCCAACACTTGGCAAAAGTCGGCAGTTGGAAACAGGCCTAAGAGGGTTTTTTTTCTTTCGCCGATGAAAATGGCCCCGGTTATTTGTGTTTCCCTAAAGCCCTATGCCCATCTACCAATTAATGGTTGAACGATTAGTTTCAAAATTGTATAGGAGTCGGTGAACTTGTCGCAGGCCAATTAAGTAACTCCTCGCTCGACCGGCGGCCATCGGGGAGAGGGAGTGGTGTGTATTAGTCCTTAGCAAATCAGTCTACACTTACCGACAGATATACGATTATGAACCCGGCGACTAGATTTATCAACATGTTGATAAACTTTTCGCCACAAATTTTGGAACATAGAAACCACAACTTGTCAGCCACAAGGACATCTGAAGGAGGTGGTTCACTAATCGTTGGCTCACCCTTGCCTAGCTGTCCTTCATCTACCGACTACGGCCAACTCCGTTAGGATGCCTCAACTGAGACAAATTATCGTCCGTTTGTCGCTGACAAAGGTACATAAATGTTCCAAAATCGGTAGATGGGCATTGACCCTAAACTTCTGTCAGTGGCACCACCGACTGCATGTTGGTATCAAATAGTCGGTGATGGTGCAGTGGCTGCCTTGTATGCACTGCATTTCACCTTTCCAAAATATCAAAATGTTTTGATTCTGTCAGTTTGTCGGTGTTTCCACTTACCGATCTGTCGTCAGAGTGCGAACAAAATTGATCAGTGGTTTCCGACTGCAGATTGGTGCTAAATAATCGGCTACTAGAAAATGGTTCTTTAAATTCGTTTTCATTGGCTGACGGAAATGGCGGAGGCATTTCTAGTTACTACAAAAGCATGTCGACGGTGCCACCGACTTATCTCGATGTAAATCTTTCGGTAAGGGTATATTGTGTGTATTGTTTCTACTGTATTTCCCAGGTTCACACAGATTTTTGTGTGTGGTGGCCTTGCTACATAATTTATGGTAAATTGATCTGTGAGCATTCCCTGCAGGTCTCGTTTCCATTCGCCCATCTGATGTCGGTTTAACCAAGAAGTCTTCAGTGCTTTATAGTTCCCCGTACATGGAGGGGCCTATTTTACATACAGTGTACACACCGTGGGAGACGGCCAGTTCCCAGATCACGTCATTGGTTCAGTTACCACTGCTTCCTAATACCGGGGACACACCAAGCGAGTCAAGGCGGCGATCTCCAGAATCGCCAATACAAAATAGTATTTATATCAGATATTATTTCATAGGAATATCTCTCACGGATGGTTTAGAATATCACAAGCAATAATCAGATGAAATATGAAATGATAGCTCACATATAGGCCATTTTATGTTGGCAATTCCGGAAATCGCTGTGTTTCTCGCTTGGTGTGTCCCCGGCCTTAGCATGAGGCATTTTCTGCCTTCCTGGTATATTTTGATCGGACTCGATTATTTGCCAGGTCACACCGCGGGAAACGTGATACCGGAGACACACCAAGCGAGAAACGAAGCTATTTCCGGAATCGCCAACACAAAATGGTGTGTATGTGAGCTATATTTTCATATTTTACTGGATTATCGCTTCTGATACGCTAATTTATTGGTTGGAGATATTACAATGAAACAATATTTCTAATATGTACCATTTTGTGTTGGCGATTATGGAGATTGCTGCCTTGACTCGCTTGGTGTGTCTCCAGCTTTAAAGCCGGAAAGCGAGTCATGGTGGCGATCTCTGGAATAGCTCACATAGACGCCATTTTGTGTTGGCGATTCCAGAAATCGTCGCCTTGATTCGCCTGGTGTGTCCCCTGTATCACGGCCAGTTCCCTGATCACGTCAAAGGGTCAGCTACCACTGCTGCCCAAGCATGAGGCATTCTCTGGTTTACTTTGATCGGACTCGATTATTCGCCAGGTCTCGGTACAAGATATTTGACGGAGACACACCTGTCGAGTCAAGGCGGCGATCCCTGGAATCGCCAATACAAAATAAATAATATTTCATAGCAATACGTCCAACTAATGAGTTAGCATCCCGGATCCAACAATTAAGTGAAATATGAAATGATAGCCCACACAGGCGATTCTGGAAATCGCTGCATTTCTCGCTTGGTGCGTCCCTGGCTCAATGTTGGTTTATTTGTTTTTCACTCCTGAAAGCGATGGTTGCGTGTTGAGCTCCAACCTCCGCTCCAGAGGAAATCCCACCCATTTCTCTCTTCTTTCTCAAATTACAAGCACTACTATTCTTTATTAGACAGAGTTATCCATGTACAGGTGCAAATGGTCGTTCTTTGAGTTTACATACACTTTTCCAATCTTAACTCTAAATTCACATACCAACAATCGCTCAAGCAGATCGCTCGTCAACAATCCCTTGGTTCGCCAGAGGTTTTTACCTCTGGTGGGTCATTAAGCGCAGCAGTGCGCATTACATACAACACGCCTCACATCATACTGCACCACTCACATCCCTCAGTTCACCTTCGCCGCTCGTGCATTACACATTGCACAAATCTCGTTTATATGCGTTCTTTTTAACGCTAAAGAATGGAAAATCTTAAAAACTACTGGTTTCAGATACAAGAGGTCGCTTGCTCCGAAAAGTTGACTGCTAGTAATATAGGAGTGCATGATATACCGCAGAGCCAACTCTGAGGAGCGTACAACCGCTTTCAACTCAGACCAGTCTATATTGTATTTATAATTCACCTTTTCCTGACAAGTGGGGTCCCCATAGTAGTTCATTTATATATAGGTACTCACTATTCCTTCATACGCGCTATTTTTCCGTATGGGCCGGCATTTGCAATTAAGATCATACAACATATCCGTATGTTCTGGGTATGTAGATACACGCCGAACGTGTGTTTCCTATGCACACTATGCATTATGTTGATATTAAACGTGCACATTACACTGTTATCGGTTATTGCCAACGATTATGGCACCACTTACCAATTATTTGTCACTCTTTGTTTACTAGCCGTAAGCTCTAATTCGGGATGGATGTGCAGATGAACGATTTCTGCTCTAAGCATAAAGGCGGGCGTCCACAACCGCGACAAGGCTACGACAAGAGCCGACAAGAAAGTTCCTATTGGCGCCTTGTCGCAGCCTTGTCGTGAGAAGAGGGGCTTTACAACAGCGGTGTCGGGGCGTGTCGTAGACGTTGCTGGTTACCATAAAAAAGGCGTCCATGGTCCCAACACACTACGACAGTGATATAGAGGAAACCACAACACTTCACGACAAGGCTCTAGTCGTGGCAAAAATCGAACATGTTCGATTTTGTCTTAATCTTGTCGGAAGGCCCCCGACAGGCCCCCCACAACCTTCATGTCGCAGCCTGTTGTGGCCTTGTTGTAGCCTCCTGTCGGGAACTAGGGTCCACCAACCACGACAAGGCTACGACAGGCCTTCCAATCGTAGGCCTGTCGTGGACCTTGTCGGGAACCCATTGTCGTAGCCTTGTCGTGGTTGGTGGATGCCCGCTTTTAAGTATGAGCCGGCCCCCACCTACCACGATTCTGCTCCCGATTGGCCTTACGACGGCCTTCCCGACACCATTCCGATTCTATCGCGAGTTAAGCTTAAATTGTGGTAGGTGGAACAGGTTTCTGCGATTCACTCTACGATACCCCACGATAGGCTGCGATAGAAAACGCCAATCGTAGAGGTCACGATAACTTCCAACATGTTGGAAATTTCGTAGGCTGTCGCAGCCTATTGGAAGTAATTTAACAGGAAAATATCTCTTGTGGATGGAATAATTGGTGAAAAATTATGAATTTCTGGAAATAGGTAGGGCGCATGTAGATGTATAATCGCTGTAATTATGATATTATTTGATGAAGTCTAAGTGTCTGAAAATAATAGTTCTATACCGGAATCATGATTCTATCACAGTTATATTTTTTAATTTGATTGTATTAGTATCTGAACAATAGCATTATAATATGTTGTAAATACCTTTAAAAGATTATCAAGATTCATTAAATATTTCCAGAATAATAAAATATTTCAATATTAAAACTCAGCCTGAGATCTGAATTAATACATAGGTTGAATCGTAACCATAGTTTATGTTTTGGTCCTCCAAAGGCGCTTCTACGCTCTACGATTTCAAACCATGTTCACGATTTGAAACAATCGGAGACCTCCCGATAGGTCGCGATTTGGGCATTTCAAATCGTAGCTATCGGGAAGTATGTCGTAGACCATCGTGGTAGGTTGGGGCCGGCTCCAACACTCACCTGTGATCCGACTCAAATCAGTTTCCTCTGGGATCATCGTCCTTGATATTGGTATATTTCAAAATAAACTATATCTATATGAGCTCACGGCAATGTTGTGTTACAAAGCATCACGAGGGATCCGCTTTATATACACCATCAATTCACAACCAGTTCCTGAAGCCGTTAGAAATGAGGGAGAGGAGTCGGTCAGACACGACCCCGACCGTGATAAGACACAGACTATTTGCCTCATCACAAATCTTAGCTGCGATCAATACACGCCTATGTTCTGTTCTCGTGGACGGTTGGCGACCTTTCGGAGAATACTGACCTCCATCAGAGTTCCACTGATACCATCTCCTCGCCGTGTGAGCAGCTGTCCACGCACCGCGCTATTCATAGTCCCCTGACAATCCTGGTAACGGCACCACTTATTGGTGCAGGGGCTGGAGCTGATTAGAAAACAGAGTGGAGACATGGGTCTTGATGTTTGGCATGAGCCAAGGGACTCGCTGAAGTTATTCAGAGGTAAGCAATAACGACACAGCAGTCCACAGCCGTCTCTCCAAGGTTCCACTGGCGGGAAGGTGCTACGTAAGAGGGCTCCTATGTATAAGTGGTTTAACCCTTTAACACTTGTGTTGTATTTTGTATCATTTACTGTCAACTATTATCAAGATATATATGTGACTATCGCGTGGACGACCGCCATGAAACTGGTAAACGTGTTGTGTCATTGAATTATCGAATAAAAAAAAGGCCAAATGATGCCTTGAGGCATCATCTAGCCCAGGGAGAATGATGCCTTGCGGTATCATTTCTCAAAAATCTACAAAATCGTTTTTACCAAAAAGTAATGGAGGAACAATCATTACCCTATCCCTGCCTGGGGTGTCTTGTGAGGTGCGGGCGTCGGTGTGGGTTGACTGCTGTCATAACTGACACCCCACGACAGCTTCCTGTTACACGCATGGAGGGAGTGTGTGCACATCCTGCCCACCAAGTCACAAAAGGAGCAAACATGGATCCACTTTACTCCCCCGTCCTGATGACCGTTACGGTGGCGGCAACCCCTCTCGGAATCGTATGCCCGGTAGGGGGCCTCCTTGCCGCCGGCCTTGCCGCTGGCCGGTCCGTTCTGGGTGGTCATACCCATCATAGCGAGGCGGACCCACTCGTCTTGAATCCTTACGTAGTCTCCCCACTGGAGGCGGCCTGCCTCTACCTGATCGAACATGTGGTTTGACCAACGGCAGACTCCAGCCCACGGTCTCGACTGTGCGTCCATCGAGACCTGGTGAAGGTGCTGATACATATCATCCCGGTCCTCCAGGTCCACGGCACGGTCGTCTTGGAGCAAACCCAAAAAAAGCAGTGATGTACTCTAATGGGCTGAGTGACCCCCTGACCTCAAGCTTTTAGGCTATCGTGTAGATACCGTCACACTCGATAAAGATATAGGGCTTTGAAATCAATTTTGCAATGGTAAGATCTGAAACAAGCTTACCGGCCGTCCGGTCATGACAAAGGGCCTCACGGTCCATCTCCTGCTGAAGGTACTCGTTAGTCATATACCGCTCCCGTAGTTGACGAGGGGGAGGCAGCATTCTGTCAGCTTGATCATTGGCCCAGTCCCGCTTGCGATCTTCAGCAGCCAAACGGGCACTTGCCGGCCTCGAGGCTCTGTACAGCGACCATTGTCGTGACATCTTGAGAAGTGCTTCCATAACTCCGTCCATCTTTTTGTGAATATTTTCAACATTATTCTTCACATCACCGAGCCCGGACTCGTGGGCGACGATCCTCGAGGTCTTCATGCTCGATCCATTGTCCGATACTGACTCCACATGGTCCGTACCCTTAACTGTCGACTCGGATGCCGCATTGCCATCAGCTTTGAGGTGCTTGGCCCCACATTTCTAGTTGTTGGTGCCATTTTCACTTTTACCCGTAATCCTCCTCTTCTCCGTATTCTTTGCCTGTAGATGCCGGCCGTATACCCAGTGGGGTATTATGTGGTGCAGGCATGCGGTAGGCCAAAAGTAACGAAAAAGTGTAGTATGTGTGTACTGTAGGATGTGTAGAGCAGAAGTGTGGGGTAGGTGAGTGTTGAGCACACGCACGTTGGTGCGCAGTGAGTGTGAAAGCCGCAATGTGGCAGGAGGGGCGCCCGTGAGGCACGGCTAGAGGGGGACACCAGAGAGGGCAATGACCACTCCTGAGCATAGCCCATGAGTAACCAATGGAATTTTCACAGAATGTATGTATAAAACCATTATCAGTATTTCTATTAAAAAGAAATAAAACATTTAAGATTATATATCATATCACGTGATTAGACAATTGAATTGTGGGTTTTAATGACTGTATACCCGTCCACAAGGGGTATAAAGTGCCACCAGCACCCGTCATCCAGGCTGTAGCTTGGCCACAGGCACCCGTCCTTAAAGTGTTAATGAGAATGGCTACCTCTCCAAAGAAGAACAACTTCTCTGATTCTTTTCGAATTCCAAACTATTAATCTTTCAAACAACATAGAGGCCTGCCATAGAGATGCAAACATTGAGTTCGCTGCCGGCCCTAGTATATGTGCATATAGTGAATAATATGCAGCTTTTAATTTTCAATGGAGTTTGATATCCCTGCTTGCCACTGTGAGTGCCCATTGTACTGTCTCCGTCCCTGACTCCTGTCTGACAAAGATGTTATTTCAGTTTTCAGCCACCTGAACTGTGTTCCTTTTTCTCTGTCGTGTTTATCTTGCCAGGTCGGCTCAGGATATCAAAAACTTTTTTACCAATGTGTTACAAAATCACCATTGCAAAAGAATGAGAAAACAGTACACCACTATCCAGTGTTTGTTCGCGGCCGTAAACCACGACAGTGGAGTCGGGCGATTCGGCAAAAGAACAGAATTCACTGATATCAAATTCTAAGTGTGGAACTCATTTATGGCCATGGGTAAGAAATGCAACAATCGATGGTTTTATTGGACGGTCAGCTTGATAAACCACTCAAGAGCTGCTCTTCCTAAACCATCATAGTTCATTGTCTATTTTACTGTAAATAATTAACGTGAAATTTCGGTAGACCCGAATCACGGATTCCTTACATGCATATCTCAACTAGAGAAACGCAATTTGTAATTTTAAAAGATGGGCACTGCACTTTTTTTGGGTCAAAATAGGGGAAGAAGTAGTCTTTATGTTGCTGAATTCCACGAAGGATTATCTTATTTGAGTTATCTATTAGATCTGTTTTCAAACGTATTTTTCACATCATTATGTGGTTAATTGGTTAATTGCGTTTCGACATACCTTGTTCTTTGAACCTGGTACATCTGAATGCATACAGCTGAACAACCTGGAACAGATTTCTTTCTGCCAACCTTATTTTGTCTCGATATCACACACATCGTTGTACCCATCATCGAGTAAAATAATGTACTATATATATTCTACTCTTAAGAGAAAAAGTGTTAATTTTCTTCCAAAACGAATAAAATTCAGTTGGCCATGCTTCCGTGTCTTGATGCAATAAATATTTGTAATGATATTTACAGTTCCTTTTGACACATTTGCAACAAATAATGTTAACCGTTGCCATTATATCTTTATCAAATACGTTTTCTCCTGGGAATCTCATTGCACAAATTGAAATATAAGCAAAGTTCTCCGGCTTTGACCTCCCCACACGTTCCCCGTCCTCGGCAAATTGCCCAAGTTAAAACGAGCAAAAATGATTCTTTTAACCACAGGTGAAAAATGGATGCCCGAAAAAACAGCGACATTCCCGTGGGTAACGAATCCGCGCTGCCGGAAAGAAAAGGCAAATAGAAAAATGAAAATGGGGGCGCTGGCGTGTAGTGTTTTTGTTTATTGTTTTTTTACTGATGTTCCCTGGTTGGTTGTTTGCGATGGAAACACGACCAAATATTTATTGGCCTCTTTCTGCGGCACAAGGTTTTGCAAAGTTTTCCAGACATCGGGAGTACTTTTTCATCAACACGGTGGTCAGCATAGGGGACTAGTTTATATCACTCTATGAGATGACGTTTTATTATTCTCACATCAAATTGTGTTATTCCTCTCCACAAACAGTTCACCCTTTAGAATAAACAAGGATTTTCCTGCCCTGAGGAGGGTTTTGGTCCTTCTCAGGGTTCTGTTACATACGTTTGTCGTAAACACCATCGCAAAATCTTTGCGATACAAATTTGGTGCGATTATGATTTTTTTCCCTATTACAATTGAATGCTCTATCACGATCGCTGAAATATCACTAAAACTATGAAAATGTAGCGATACCTAGCTATATTCTATGGGAAGAAATACCAGGGGTAAGACAAAGTTGAGGTTATTGTGTTGCCAGACATCATACTCATAATCCTTTGGACATGTTCTCACTTTCACAAGCAATGTGCGGGTTTTCCATGTAACGATTATTGTCACCTATCATGTCGTGAGCACCACCCAACAACTATTTGCTGGTCAACATCAGGTGGGATTTCGGATAGAAATTTCAGGTCGACGGTTTCTGCCTTAAACATTATGCAACAAAGCCCCCACAAAATAATGACTAAAGATATACATGGTACAAATAATCGTTTGAAGAATGAAATTACCCTAGAGCCAAAAATCGGTAATAATCAATCAACAAGTCCTTACCTGTAAGGACTACATGAATGAAAGATCGTTGTATAGTTACAATGAATTGTTGTGGTCAATAAACACTTCTAATTATAAAGAAAAAAAACAACAATGATTCATTTACTTTGGGGCTCGCCAATTATGGACAGAGATAGATTCTCAAGAAGAAGAAAAAATTCCAACTACGGAGTCTAGGCCTGGACCCCAACGGAACGAAAAGATTTAATAATAGATTCTCAAGAAGAACCACACACTGACTTTTTTTAAATACCAAAATAATCGCTGCCCATGTTGTCGGCAGGTGGAAAGCCAACCATTGAGGTATTCGTTTTCTTAAGTTTGCTGTTAGGGTAGAGTGATTTTTTTATGCTGTCCAAAACGACTTTCTTCGCCAGCCGCACTTATGGGAAGAAGTTAATTCTCGTGAGTATTAAATGGTGTTAGGTGCGGCCTACATCCGTATTACTAGGGGTGATTAATTGGCGGTGATGCCCATGGCCTTAATGTATGGAAATCCCTCCTTTTGGTGTTTTACTAAGTTATTCCACGAACAGGATTACGTTGGTCTGCTTCCTGTTTTGACAATGAACGTGAGACTTGTCTCCTTTTTAGAAAGGCTGGATTCAACTCTCATATAATCAGAAGTCATTGTGCTAGCCATAAAAGGTTCCGTGGAGTTTCTGTGAATTATTCATGAGTGTAGATATAATGCGCCTTGCGTTGAAGCTTCAAATTGTTGAATAGCAATATAACAATATTGTTATAAATGTAGCGGTCGCCTGTCAGGGTATTAACCTAATCTACAGTTGATTGTATGATATTCCGGCGAATGGCATATACTACCCTGTATGTTATCCGTAGGTTGGTTTGTATTTTGGAGTGAAGCCGGTGGGCTGTGATCCCTAATCACACAAAAACACACAAACAGACAATTTCAAAAAGGAATCTTTATTAAATGCTCTAAGTAAAACCAGAGGAGCCGAAGCTTCCACTCCAGATCACAGTCAATTAAGGTGCTGTGTGCACTGAAGTGTCAAGTAAAGTCAGAGGGAGTCTTCTCGGAGAGAACACAGCAAGTGACCTGTCGACTGCTGCTGCCTCTTTATACAAAGCGAGTTTTGTACTCCGGGTGGCAGTCCAAATCGGACCGATTATAGAGTTAAGGAGACATTGGCACAGGTGAATCACCAAACTTAAACTGTAGATAATATGATCTTGTGATCGCAATATTGTCTGCTGCTGTCGTCTTGTGTCAAAACGATGTTCGCCGAAATGGCGTTATGGGGCATGCGTTAATTTATTTGAGCTTTCGGAACTTTTTCTTTAAACTCAAGATTTTAAAATCTGAAGATTACGGCCCTCCTTAATCTCCTACTTGTAAATTACACATGTCGAATGTAATTTCTATGGAGACTCCGTATTCGGTGGTTAAAAAATATCGCGATAGGTGGCATGCATGTATTAGTTCGAATTTTGCTCGCTGGGAGCTTCCTGTCGTTTTGGGAATTATTTCCAGTAATCCCCTGATTTTAGAATCAGGAGGTTACGGGCCTCAGTAATCTCCTGGCTGCAAATTACTCCCACCCAATGCTATTCCTATGGAGACTCCGTATTAGGTGGTTAATAATAGATTCTGTAACCACATGTTTTGTGAACGAGTGGCCTGTAGTCTCCTTATTGACGTACTATGAGAAAACGTGGTTACTGAGCCCGTACGGATGGCCGTTCGAGGTCATTTGATGATGAAAATACGGCCCGACACCGCAGGTGGGAGGGCCGTATTTTTTTCATCAAATGAACGGACACCGTACAAGCTCAGTCACTACGTTTTCTTATTACTATACACCTCCCAATCATTTAAAACGACCTCAAAGACTACTGCAATTCACTACGGCCCGCTGTCACAGCGGGCGCGAACATTATTTATACTACACCCCTAGCAGCGGGCAGTATTTCATACATGTTCGGCCATAGGTGTTTAGTAATATCCTTGTTGTGGCTCAGACACTACTACATATCAACATCTCGGATATAATGGCGACTCATAGCATTCTGGTTTCTTAAAGCAAATTTCACTTTTTGATTGCCACACTGCAAATATCTATGTTGTTTTACCGATCGTCATATTTCTATCTGAAAGGGTTAATTAACGTCAGGACATAATGTCCACATAACAACCAATAACGGCAATTTTTAACCCATCCCTGCCGGTAAAAGGGCATAGGGAGGACCCACACATGTACAAACACTGATTGACGTCGTATGGACGTCCCTAATTGGAAACCCAGCCATAGATAAACAACACCTAAGTGGCAAGGTGGCAGGAACGTCCTTGCAATGTCCTTGTAATGTCCTTGGGATGTCCTTGTAATGCGTCTAGAACGTTCCTTCCCTGGTTCGGCCTATGGCATCCTGCTGGGACCTGTGTGACCGTGGTCTATAAAGCACTTCCCCGCTGCCTATCCGCTACGTGGCGCCCTCGTCGTGCTAAAGTTCACCCCATTAGGCTCGACCCTCTCCGTGTCGGCCTGTGTCGTAGACGGGCCTCCCCACTCAAAGCCCAATCAAGCCCCACCAAGCCCAAGCCCAGACAAGCCCAGCCGGCGAGGTAACACTGGCCTGCTCGTTTGTTGCCTCACCTTCGACAAAACCACCAGAGGAATTCTCTTTTCTGGTCAATTTGTTCCATCGGAAAAACTTATTCTCTCTATCAAGACTCCAAGTATACATAAGCTTACAGAGGCTGCTAGACTGAAGCCACTTCTCTTTTCTTTGTCGGTGAATGGTTCTTGATTGTCTGACCATTTACTGGTCCGCTACTCAATAAGTTTACTACGTGTATAATAGACACTGAAGGCACCCCTCTCATAAGACCTCACACTCTCTCAGTGGTATTCTGTACAAGGTTCTGACTACGCTCTATGATAGAATAATTCTTAACGAACTAGGCATAGAGCCTTGAGAATCCACTGGCACAGTATTCCCGGTGGCATCATTGAGATTTAGGAATCTTTGGGTTGCATTGATTTTGTCTTTAGCACGGGAGGCAGGCCAGTGCATTCTCAAGGCTCTAAGCCTGGTTCGTTAAGAACTTTCTCCTATAGAGCATAGAGAGAGTACAGAATACGACTCCGAGAGTGTGAGATCTTATAAGAGGGGATGAGCTGAAGGATGATTTATTACAATAACTATTGACAATTAACAGATCAGAGGTTCAAAATCCTACCCACTATTAGCTTGATCTCCAAAAATGATGAACGGAAGTACACTAAAAAGATACAATGTGGTAACTATAGAAACACAAGTATTGTACTTTTATTGCTCCCACAATGTACTTCAGTGCTTATAGGAGGAGAGTATGTACACCTGGAGAAGGCCAACGTTGGCCGAAACGTTGTGTCAAAACTCATTTATAAAAAGTCAGTATCATCAAATGCCACCTTCAATTAAAATCAGAAGTTGTTGGCTTTGTGATATAATCTATACAATTGTATTGCAAACCCTAATCACTCCGTATCTAAGTGTTTTTGTTTTTTTGTTGAGCAAAGAGTGGCAATGAATAGTGACCTCATACTCTATCTCTATGCATCAGGGATACTTTTTTAAATCATCTTTAGTTTTACACTGCTGAGCTTCAGAAGACAAGTCATTCCATATTTTCCCCCCTCGTAAATATGGGCAGTTCATAACTAAACTACTCTTATTGCGATACATTTTAAATAGAATTTTCTCACTAGCTCTGGTTAGTGAGCTAGTGAGAAAATTCTATATAAAAAATATACAAAATGTATCGTACTAAGAGTTTAGTTATGATCCCATAAGATAAATAAGATCCCATAAGTTACTGAAGAAAACAACAGGGCTCAGTTGGCGTAACAATACATACGCACCATGTATATTTTATTGAATAGTTTCTAGATTAATCTTTTCAGTAATGACAAGGTCTGGGATAATTTCCCTGGCGGATCCTGAATATGTCCCCATGTATTCCCCTGGTGAATCCTGAAGATGTCTCCAAGCATTTCTTTGTGTTTAGAATAAAACAAAAAAACTAACTCTGAGTAGAAATAACTTCCCTGATTTCTCCAGGTTATATAAAAACAGTTACAATTAATTGTAGATTAGAGTGTGGTATTTACTAAGTGCATTATTAGTTACCTGACGAATTCTGTACAGTGTCCTGTCTGTGCTTGGCAAGTGTACGGCACATCAGATTATCGTTATATCACACGAGAGTTCACGAGACTCTGCCGCCAGAGTTTGTATCCTGAAATGAGGTCATACTTTAGTCGTCCACCTGAGACTGACTGAGTCTGTCACCAGCTGACGGTGAACTCAGGCAATCTGCCGACTTATTGCCTGAACCTGTCGTCGCGCTGATAAGGATCTGTACCATTACAAAGATATGTGACCGATCAAGATGAACCCGCTGTCTATTGAGGTGGCTCTGTCTATATAGAGTTTTTACTTCTACAATTCAACTTAAAATGTTAACCCATGTTATTTTCCTAAAGTGGGATTCACACGGTGGGATTCATGTACCTCACAGGGTGTTTTCCTGAGACAAATCCTGCTGAGATTCTGTACTTGAACACAATCTATTCGGCTAGATTATAGGGATTCATTTCCCTGAGACATGTTTTCCTCCATGTAATTGTTAAAGATATTTCCCCCTAAAAAGAAACAAAATTGCATGAGATTTTGACCCCTGTGAGGTACAAGAATCCCATCGTGTGAATCCCACTTTAGGGTTTGATATGATTATCTAAAGGGGATGAAGAACATACATAACTGAGTTCATGAAATATATTAATACATAGTACTGCACATTCAAATCTAGAGATCAATGTGAATAAACCTTGTCTTACAAAAAAGGAATAAATCAAATGATACAAAAATATAGATGATTCAGCAGAGTAATAATCAGAGAAAATGTAGTGTTGATTTTTCAACGCACAACCCGGTTGTTAGAAAACAGCCTAAGAGCATATTGGTAACCAGATCTCAGTGCATTAGCTGGTAGGCAATGCAGAACCAAGTTTCACATGACAAACTCGCTCATTGCTTGTGTCCGCGTTACCCGGCGTTTACACTAGACGATATGGCCGGCGATTCTGTTATTCTGCACCTCCTTACGACTTTCAGCAATAAAATGATAGAAATCGTCTAATGCAAACGCCAAGCCAAGATCATCTGGTTACATCAGATTATACAATAGGGCACCACCTGACGACTATTGGACATACTAGGACTATTTCAAGCGGGCTTGATTTAGTTGTCGGCGATTCTGTGTTAATTCATAGTCATCAGTGTAAATACTCGGGTACGTTCTGTGGTCGACGGCTTTTGCACTGGACATTGCCACCACCTGACGACTATTGGCTTGCCGATCTACAGTCACCATATATTTTGTCGTCTAGTGTAGATGTCGGGTTATGCACCATACGCCATGTTAGAATATCGGTCTAGACTTGGTGATTACGTTAGACATGCAGTATTTCGAGAAGGCGATGGAAAGTAGACAACGAAAACGGTACAACATAAGCCTGTCGTGCAGCTATGTTGTGTTGCTTGTCACGGGTATACGGGGCACATTTCCTTACACGTGATTCAATCATGAAACTGTGCACACACATAACGCGGGTATTATCGTCAGTACAAAGTAGGGAGAAACATTAATGAATAACTAGGTGATAATGGGATGAGATGAAATGATCAAAGAATACCATAACATTATCAACATCCAAAGTCAAAACATCATGTCCAAAAAGTCCCAGATATTTTGTATTCTGAATGTTGGTGATTTCTCAAACTTAGTGCTTTTGTGGTATTATGGCTTAAACTTTATTGTAATTTTTGGTATGGCTGATAGCATGGTCAATGTTCTCTGTTAGACCTCATTTCTTGTACGTGAGACTCAGACGTTTTTTGTAGCCAAAAATATTTCCTAGCCTATCGTAGTGAATCGGTGTGTTTTTAGAGCATGCCTTACGATGTAGAAGCTATGTACCTCCCCTAACACATACACACATATGATATAGTGCATCAGGTGAACTATGCTATTGAAATATTTAATGTAAGAATATGAAATTTCGGAACACATACGTGGTAATCGTCGTTGAAAATAAGAATATTGTGAGCCCCGTCGGAACCTTGGGCGGCTTTTTCATGTAACTCCAAATCGTTTCAAATGCACAACGATACACACCGATAAGCTGAGACTAGAATGTTCGGGGACCTCCTGATACACCACGGTTGTGCCGTTTCTAATGGTAGCGTATCGTGGTGAATCAGTGCCAATGGGTACACGGTCTATAGCAACCATTAATAGTTCCTCTTTCCCGTAGGTTCCCGTGCAGTAAAGTAGCTGATGATTTCCCATCGGAGCTATATTTCTTTCTCACAAACTCCAAGCCAATGGTGGCAATTGCAATTGTCGATATGATAGGGCAATATACAGGAATAGATAGTAAGATCAGAAAGAATGATAAATTCCTTTCAGTGTAAACATAAACAAATGTAAAAAGAAAATGAGGCAAACTAGACAAGACCACAACGTCAGTAACAAGCTTGCTGGAAATTTTATTTTTCAAGTTCACACCCCACTTATCGAAATCGTATCTGTCTTGATTTTTATATCGAAATCAATAAAGTTTGTTTTTTTCGTTAAAAAAACCAAAAGACTTATTGGTGAGAACCTTCAAAGAAAACGATGCTTAGGGGGGGTGTCCACCAGGCTCCCGACTCAAACCGACGCGCCCCGATATTGCCCCCCCCCCCCCCGATACAAAATCCATATCATAGCAAAATCGTAGAGCTCATCGGGGCAGTTGGTCAGGTTTCTACGATAACGCTACCGATGCGGCCCGACGCGCTACGACTCGAACCGACGCGAGCCGATAAAAAAAACATATCGTAGAGGGTCTACGACAATCGAACATGTATCGATTGTCGTAGCGCATCGGTGCGCTTCGGTGCGCGTAGGTGCGCGTCGGTGCGCGTCGGTATGTATAGATGACACTTTAAACGGGAAATCATATGAAATAATCGATGGAAAATTATGAAATTTTCAGAATCCCTAGAATATATGATGCTAATGCGGTTCTGCAAAAATGGTGAAAGTTGATGGTAGATAATGGTCTTAAATCGATCAATATATACTTTAACTGGGAATTGATTTTTTCATTAAATATTATTAGACAATATTATATATACTATTGTTTTGTATTTACAGGTATAATATTAACCATAAATATGCATTATTTCTGGAATTATAAAGGAAATATTGTTAATCACGCTGGTTGCATCGTGAGCTATTTCGGGGTGCATCGGGAACATGGTACCTTTTTCATGCACCCTCCCAACACGTTATGACGCGTCCTGAAGCGGCCCAACGCGAACCGACGCGCTACGATATGCCTCCCGACGCGATACGATATAGTCATTTTGTATCGGCTCGCGTCGGCTCGCGTCGGCTCGCGTCGGCTCGCGTCGGCGTTGGTGGGTGCGGGGTCTTAGTGTCTTAGAGATGGGGCAAGGAAGCTGACTAGCATAGCTGAAGTGAATATAGGGTAGCTTTCCCGATATCTATCATTTAAGCAATAACTGCACATATATATCAACAGACAGAAACGTGTTCCCATACTCGCCATGCAAAAACATACAGAGAACATCAATGAAAGTGGTTAGAGAGGGCCAATATGCCTCAGGATTCTCATCAAGAGACATTACAATAACCCAATCATAGGTGTTACTCCTTGAATCGTTTACAAAACATACACAGACAGATTGAGACCGGAATCGGTAGGACAAGAAAATAATGCTGCTCTCGGATAGCGGAAGAGACCTCACTCTAATCAACAATAGTTTCATAATTATTAGTTTTATCATTATAGCTGCGAATGTATTACTTTTATTGACTAAAAGTGCGGATTCTGTTCGTTACTGAATAACGGAATATTGTTCAAAAATGACTGATAGGAAATGCACAATGGTTAAGTGTTTGAAACTTCGTGGACAACAAAGGGGAGAAGAATCAAAACATCGTAAGTGAAATATCTACGTGTGTCTAATGAGACCTCTGAACATAATGTGGCGTGGGAGCAGTGTATGAGTGTTCTCCTTCCGATGGGCTACAAATTACTGCACATGAATACATAAATCACTGACGAGTCTAGATGATGTGGAAAGTGACTTCACATTCTGCAATATTAATGTTAATTTCCCCTCAGCTAATGTGTTTCCAGTATCCTGGTTTAGAGAGTGTAACTCCTTAACTGCAATATATAAAATTACAGTTCACAATACAGAATATCTAGTGCACATGCAAGTAACAGCATAATCACATGCCTTGGGATTTGCAAAGGCCGGTATCCTCAGTGGTAGGAATATCTAACTATATCACACCAAGTTGACGAAGGGCAGGTGGACAGTTTATTCAAACATTCATTTGTTCTTTTCCTCTCGGCAGCACATCGGCACCGGGGATTCGTCCCTCCCGTCAGCCACGATGATTTATAACTAAGGGCCACAGAGGTGTCTGTCAGAACCTGCTGAAGGCCACAGCAGGCCTGGGGAACCACGCTGGAAGGGAGGTAACACCCACTGAGAGCTTCCACCGGGATACTGCTTCTACGCACAAAGTTCTGTGGCTTTTTCCAGCTTTCCTTTCCAGCCATATTCAAATCCACCTTTCATTGAATTCTGTAACATTGAAATGATTTTGAAATTGAGACAGACTCCAAAATGAAACGAGATTACTGGTCGAAATAGGAATTCTTGTACTATTTTAATGGTATTAACGATTCGATTCGGATAGTCAATTGTTAGCATGCAATTGGATTGACCCATTTTGTATTCAATTTTCACAGAGTAACAAACAAGGAATATTCTAAATATAGAATCAGACTTGGGGGAATGAACCGAATTCTATTTGCAGCGTTTGTATCGCTACAGGGCAGACAATGATACATCCGCCGAATGTAAAATGACCTGATTTGGGGAGTATTTTCATTGATTCCTGTGGAATATCAACTACCAATTACTCGAGTTTACTGTTGATAGGATTATAGTCTATATAGATCAAACAAATCTACTTTCCTATATTGATTTAGAAATAGGGAATAACATGTGAATTTGCATTATCTCCTGTTTTTCATCGATTATGAACTATAAAAGGACTTTTTGAATCATTTCATCACTAACTGCTTTGCTATAAGAGAATTATGTAACATGCCTAGAAAGTTATTGGATGTGTTAGAAGGAAATAAACCTATAATGTTTTTTACCTGGCAGAAATGAGTGTCGGACTTCATCTTACGACACCGAATGGCCTTCATTCATAGACAAAGCCGTTTCAGCAGCAATAATCTTCTTCTTTCTTTGTGAATTAAGACAGACTATAATAAGATGACATATGAAACCACCAGGTTAGACTCCAGCTAAAATACAAAGACTGGCTTCTCGCCCCTGGCCAGGCATATACCACTGAACACCTGGACATGATACACATATCTTCAGAACTCACGACGCTAGTGGCAGAGAGATGCAGAATGCAGGCAGAAGCGCTAGGGCAACCCATGTGAGGGCAACAAAGAAGCAGGAGATAGACCAATAGTAGCTGCGGGTCTACAAGTTACGAAAAGGGCTAACTTTAGGAGAGCAAGAAAAGGTTTGTTTTTTTGTTGTTCAAAAATCTTTAATTAAGGTCGGCCATTTGACAGGTCTTCCATTGAAAAGGTGAAAAAAAGCTACATAAGTCAGATAAAATAGTGTACAAGGTAAGCGAATCCATGTAGCGGAGGTTGTAGAGGATGCCATGAAACATTACTTTGAAAATGTACACGCACCTTTTGAAGAGATGTAAAAACAAGGGCAAGATGGTAGGATATATTGGAGACACCAAAAGGTTATGGAATTAACAAATTAACCTCACAAAAAGGTGAAATAGCATATCAAATAAGCAAAGAAACAAAGAGTTAAGGTTTCAATTATCCGCAGAGCTGTCGAATGCAAAACGGCCCTAACATGCCTGCAGTAAAATTATGACTCTTGCAATAACCACTTTGACATGTGAGCAATGGATACCAGCACAGTGGAAAAGAAAGCCAAGTCAAAAGTCAAAGGAGGAGAGGAAAAAGGATCAAGAGAGAGAAACAAGTAAGACAGATTTTTCGGTTTGCTTTTATGTTCAGGTAATCCTGAAACTAAAGACATCCAATAGGTGGAAAACGCAATCAATGGGCATAGATGTGTAGGGGTCAGGGTAGTTGAACAGTGGTACGTTCACTTTACGCTACGTGCCGCGAGTGCCGATTCCTGCTGTGCGGTAAAGCCGGCAGACTCTTGTATGCAAATACTACGGGTTCACCCGCATTACGTAACTCAGTCAGTATATATAGGCCAAGTCCACAGTGGGTTGACAGGTTACTTGTGATGCCTCTCAGATGAGTGAACACTTGGAGCCTCAGAGACTGCTAGGTTTCTCTGGAAACCTTTCAGCGGTGGAGAGAACAGATCCTCTCCCCTTGCGCTACTTAGCACATTCCATGCTAAGAGACTGTAACAAGATTTGCAGGTTTCAATAAAACTTATTGTACCTGAAGTGTCTGGAGTCTGGTTTTGTGTTCTAGGTTAAGCTAGGTTGTAGATTCCACATCTCCCAGCTTTTCTGAGGATTACCCGAAGCAACCCGTGCGGTGTGTCTCTCCGCACAGGGTAGCGACTCATCTTAAACCGAGGATAGGTGCAATGTAATACAAAAGCAGAGGCAAAGAATGAAGTAAAACACACATTAGTATACAATATTAAGGTAAAACATTCCAGGAATATACAAGTATTGTAGGCGAAAAATAACACAACATACCCAATTACCTCAGCACAGAAAGGAAGGTCTCCTCTAACATGAGTTTTTAAAACTGGGATTAATTGCTTGGAATTATCACAACAAAGAAATAACCACCTTTATATGGTATGGTTGGCCCATAGCCTACACAGCTAACTTTTTCCCACAAATACTGATGCATAACATACTATAAGATTCATGTAAAATAATTTTGAGATGTGATAGCGCCAATGGTAGGTTCATTTAAGGAAAGACCATTTACTCTATAGACTCAGATGAGGCCCATCAAGACACGCCCCAAAAAAACGAAGGGGAAAGGCCAGTTTCTATAGATTTCTCATTTCCAAGGGACAGATCGATGAACGATGGTATCCCCAAAAACATATTTTAGGGGAAGAAGGTTGAATGAAAACTCCCAAGGGAGGTGGAAAGGGCCGGTGATACATCATTTCTACGGAAATGCGATCTAGAGAAGGCGAATCACCAGCTCAGGACTGACCCACTGACCTATCCGTTGACGGGTGTAAAACATGACGGGTAATATTACATTGATTTGCGTATGGCCTGGGGTTGCCGTGCACATTGTATGATACAACAGCGAGTCGTCTCGGAGACCATTTGTCATTTGGTACAAGAAAAAGGTCATCATATCTAATTTGTTGGATCCAGGTTTTTTCTCAAAATACTCGTCTGCTTTACTGAACGATACAATCTAAAAATTTACGTTTGTAATTTATGTTGCAACCGACACATGTGTTTTCTTGTATGATAACGCATCAGAACGTGTCGCGGACCAATACACAAATTTGAATTCTGAGCGATATTTTCTTACACATGTAATTAATATCCTACTTATGGAGTCTGCTTGTGTTCATATAGTGGACTTATCGAGGATAGATTCTTTTAGTAAACCTTTCATTTAGCACGGATTTGTGAAAACAAGTTTTCAAGTAAAATAAAATAGTCTCCATCAAAGGCCATTGCCTGACCAATAACCCCTGGGAATTAATACCTCACGTAACAGATCTCCACCACCCTCCCCCACCATTTTTACCCTACTCTCTGCACACCACCCCCTGCTTTTGTTACCCTGGCCCCCTGTTGATAATTAAAAGGTCCCGAGTTACCAGACTAATTGATGACGGCCCTCCACCACGAAATGGAGCCCAACGCGACCCACCACTGAACGCATCGGCTCTTAAAATTCCCGGTCTCCCCAAGCACGGAAACAGGGACGATAGATGGAGATAGAGACAGAAAAGCAGAGACACAGACACAGACAGGGATGTAGCAGAGATAGAGACAGATACTAGGTAGAGGTATATAAAGACATAGACAATAATCGATGGTTTTGTGGTCAGGTGGCCGTAAACCACGAGAGGTTGAAGCATAGTAATACGCGAGCGCTAGCGAGTGTATTACGTCGTCAACCTCGAATGGTTTACAGAGCTGCCTTGTCAAATAACCATCGTCTGCTGCATTTATTATCCATCTTTTTGAATCAAATAAACCCAGTAATCGCCATATTAAAGGGTAAAACAATAGGGACTATTTCTTTGCTCTATAGCAAAAAGGGGCAATTTTTTTCTTGAATGTTTTTTGTACTTTAGGAAAATGTCTAGATACGATAAATCATCACCTGTTACTGTATACATATAAGATGATGAATGACGGCAGAGTCACATTACCCACCGAACAAGTATTAGTACATTTTATCCTACCCCTAATAAAAAAAATGCCATAGGCTTAACATGGGACCTTTCTATGTCACGGGTGTGACATAAAGTGTTGTTTATGCCACTACTTTCTATTTCTTTAAAATATGGAAATGGGGTAGGATAAAACCTAGACGCCACTCGCTTGGGTTCGAGTTTACTGATGTCACTCATTTTGTTGGCTCCGTAATGTCACTCGTCTTTTACTCGTGAAATTGCTAAATTACCGTTTGTATGGAACTCGGCGTAAACGCCTCGGTCCGTACAAAACGTAAATTAACATCTCGTTCTGTGAATTGTACAGCATGGTCAGGACGTTCTATTTAGTGTGATAACAACGCGCTGGTTATGGACAGATCCCAATCTTGATTGTAGAACAGTCGACAACAAGCTAAATATGACTAACTCGCCCAGCATATGCTTTGGCCCTATCCTTCATAAAGTATGACAAAGAATGTGTATGGAGATCAACAAGTTGATGATGTCACATGCTTAAGCCTTTTAGAGCGGCTACGTAGTTCTGTCCTTTTTCCTTATTTTTTTTTAGTATATTCTTTCTTGAAAATAGTCCATGTAACGCTGTTTCTTATATTAGGGTTTCTCTGTTTTATCAGACATACAAGTGTATGTACCTTATGATAAATATATCTATACCTTGAGTCTTTTGAATATCTCAGTTATGTCTCCCTTTATAGTTTTTATTGTCATTTGTACGCACTTCGTAGAGTTTCTTGCAGGCTCTGTACATTCCCGGATACACCTGAAAGGGTAATAGTACCTAATAGATCAGTACCAAAAGGTTGCTTTTTGAGGTATTCTTATCTCAATTAGACATAAACTACATATGGAGGATAGACAAAAAGGAGATAAAGATTGGAAAGGTAAATATCGACGGATATAATGGGAAATAGTTGTAATTGAAGATAAGGACTAGAGTGTCCACGACAGATTCCTTTGGAAGCACCAGATGGGTTACTTAATCTGCAAATGGGCGATAATGGAAGGTAATCTCATACACATGTCACGAGAAGTTTCCATCAGAGGAATGGCACCATTAGACGCAGGGAAAATATGGCAAATGTGACGAGATTCATATTTCTACTGATAACCATCGTTATTTCTAAAGCAGGTAAAGGCATATCCGACAATTTGCCTTGAAAATTAAAGTCCATGGCATATATGTCAAAATTATAGAACACATTCCAAACTTAAAGATTCGTGATATTATAAAAAAAAAATATATATATTGAGAGTTTGGACTGTTATAAAAATTACTAGGTGGCGCCAATGTTAATTGTAAGATATGCTTTAATGTAATATAGTTCTCAATGCCAATATAATTTTTCAGCTTTTATCATCTATAGTATAAAATGATCCCACTAAAAATGAACAAGAACTCAGTAATCCACGCCAGATTATACAAAATCTGTCAGACACATAACTGTGCTTAATGGGGTTGTGGGGAGGTTCAACGACTTCTACGACCACGACCACGAGCTGTAGAAGTACATCCGAGCCACGACGAACTCCCCACACGAACAAGCCCCGTCACCTCGCGAGCTGGAGCGCCCTGCCCGGACGTCACCTCGCCTGCCACGCTCCGTGTGCGCCATCGGCTTCTTTACAACAGGGCGACATCAAACTTTCAACAGCTGCCGGCCAGTTGTCCGCTTTGTTGGTGTCCGACCTCTGGCAGGAGTATGGGTGTGTGTGGTGCTTGTGCGGGAGGGTGTGGGGTAGGTATGGTCGGAAGGGTCGTGGGGTGTGGGGTGTGGGGTGTGGGGTGTGGGGTGTGGGGTGTGGGGTGTGGGGTGTGGGGTGTGGGGTGTGGGGTGTGGGGTGTGGGGTGTGGGGTGAGTGTGGCGGGGTTCTGGGTGTGGTGGTAGATGGGTATGGGGTTGGTGGGTATGGGGTTGGTAGGGGTGTGGGGTAGAGGGGTGGCACCTGATGGGTTTGGAGTTTGGCTAGGGACATGCTTGGGTGGTGGACAATGTTGGGTGTAAGTAGATATTGCCTGGTGGTTCTTGGGTTGGTAGAGTTGATAGGAAGGTGGTGGACAGTGAAGTCGGTGGGTGCGTGGTGTGGGGTGTGGGTACGTAGTGATGGGTTTGGGGTGTGGGTAGGGGTACCTTTGGGTGGTGGACAGTGTTGGGTGTAAGTAGATATTGCCTTGTGAGTCTGGGGTTGGTAGGGTTGGTAGGAAGGTGGTGGACAGTGAAGTTGGTGGGTGCGGGGTGAGGGGTATGGGTAAGAAGTGATGGGTTTGGAGTTTGGCTAGGGACATGCTTGGGTGGTGGACAGTGTTGGGTGTAAGTAGATATTGCTTGGTGGGTGTGGGGTTGGTAGGGTTGGTAGGAAGGGGGTGGACAGTGGTGTTGGTGGGTGTGGGGTGTGGGGTGTAGACCGTGTGTATAGTAATGGGTTTTGGGTGTGGGTATGGGCGTGTTAGTGTGGGGGACAGCGGTGTTGGTGGGTGTGGGGTGTGGGTACGTAGTGATGAGTTTTGGGTGTGGGTATGGGCGTGTTAGAGTGGGGGACAGCGGTGTTGGTGGGTGTGGGGTGTGGGTATGTAGTGATGAGTTTTGGGTGTGGGTATGGGCGTGTTAGTGTGAGGGACAGTGGTGTTGGTGGGTGTGGGGTGTGGGTAGGTAGTGATGAGTTTTGGGTGTGGGTATGGACGTGTTAGTGTGGGGGACAGCGGTGTTGGTGGGTGTGGGGTGTGGGTACGTAGTGATGAGTTTTGGGTGTGGGTATGGGCGTGTTAGTGTGGGGGACAGCAGTGTTGTTGGGTGTGGGGTGTGGGGTGTGGGTACGTAGTGATGAGTTTTGGGTGTGGGTATGGGCGTGTTAGTGTGGGGGACAGCAGTGTTGTTGGGTGTAGGGTGTGGGTACGTAGTGATGAGTTTTTGGTGTGGGTATGGGCGTGTTAGTGTGGGGGACAGCAGTGTTGTTGGGTGTGGGGTGTGGGTACGTAGTGATGAGTTTTGGGTGTGGGTATGGGCGTGTTAGCGTGGGGGACAGCGGTGTTGGTGGGTGTGGGGTGTGGGTACGTAGTGATGAGTTTTGGGTGTGGGTATGGGCGTGGGCGGGTTAGTGTGGGGGACAGCGGTGTTGGTGGGTGTGGGGTGTGGGTACGTAGTGATGAGTTTTGGGTGTTGGTATGGGCATGTTAGCATGGGGGACAGCGGTGTTGGTGGGTGTGGGGTATGGGTAGGTAGTGATGAGTTTTGGGTGTGGGTATGGGCGTGTTAGTGTGGGGGACAGCGGTGTTGGTGGGTGTGGGGTGTGGGGTGTGGGTATGTAGTGATGAGTTTTGGGTGAGGGTATGGGCGTGTTAGTGTGGGGGACAGCGGTGTTGGTGGGTGTGGGGTGTCGGTACATAGTGATGAGTTTTGGGTGTGGGTATGGGCGTATTAGTGTGGGGGACAGCGGTGTTGGTGGGTGTGGGGTGTGGGTACGTAGTGATGAGTTTTTGGTGTGGGTATGGGCATGTTAGTCTGGGGGACAGCGGTGTTGGTGGGTGTGGGGTGTGGGTATGTAGTGATGGGTTTTGGGTGTGGGTATGGACGTGTTAGTGTGGGGGACAGCGGTGTTGGTGGGTGTAGGGTGTGGGTATGTAGTGATGGGTTTTGGGTGTGGGTATGGGCGTGTGAGCGTGGGGGACAGCGGTGTTGGTGGGTGTGGGGTGTGGGGTGTGGGTATGTAGTGATGAGTTTTGGGTGTGGGTATGGGCGTGTTAGTGTGGGGGACAGCGGTGTTGGTGGGTGTAGGGTATGGGTACGTAGTGATGAGTTTTGGGTGTGGGTATGGGCATGTTAGTGTGGGGGACAGCGGTGTTGGTGGGTGTAGGGTGTGGGTACGTAGTGATGAGTTTTGGGTGTGGGTATGGGCGTGTTAATTTCGGGAACAGCGGTGTTGGTGGGTGTGGGGTATGGGTACGTAGTGATGAGTTTTGGGTGTGGGTATGGGCATGTTAGTGTGGGGGACAGCGGTGTTGGTGGGTGTAGTGTGTGGTAACGTAGTGATGAGTTTTGGGTGTGGGTGCGGGCATGTTAGTGTTGGGGACAGCGGTGTTGGTGGGTGTGGGGTGTGGGTACGTAGTGATGAGTTTTGGGTGTGGGTATGGGCATGTTAGCATGGGGGACAGCGGTGTTGGTGGGTGTGGGGTGTGGGTACGTAGTGATGAGTTTTGGGTGTGGGTAAGGGCGTGTTAGTGTGGGGGACAGCGGTGTTGGTGGGTGTGGGGTGTGGGTACGTAGTGATGAGTTTTGGGTGTGGGTAAGGGCGTGTTAGTGTGGGGGACAGCGGTGTTGGTGGGTGTGGGGTGTGGGTACGTAGTGATGAGTTTTGGGTGTGGGTATGGGCGTGTTAGTGTGGGGGACAGCGGTGTTGGTGGGTGTGGGCTGTGGGGTGTGGGTATGTAGTGATGAGTTTTGGGTATGGGCGTGTTAGTGTGGGGGCCAGCGGTGTTGGTGGGTGTGGGGTGTGGGTAGGTAGTGATGGGTTTTGGGTGTGGGTATGGGCGTGTTAGAGTGGGGGACAGCGGTGTTGGTGGGTGACGGCGACGACCGGCGACGACCACGTCAAGAGTAGACCCCCAGGGCAATGATCGAATAAATAACCGTAGAGCCCAGCCACTAAAGGGTAATAAAACTCTGTCTGCGCATGGGCAGCTATGACGTCATACTATACCCCTAGTTGACTGACCCCGACGCTTGTGGTGTACCACAAATCACGCCACAAGAGGGCAGTACAGGTAATCATAGGGTGGGAGGGGACGCGGGAAGGAGGAGGCGGACAAAGGAGGCCGATGGGGGATGGGGAAGGAAGGGTGTGATGGAGAGATTGGGTGTAGGGCTGTGTGGTATTGGGTTAGAGGTCTGGAGGGTTGTGTAGTGTGGGGTTAGGGTTGTGTAGGGAGGTAGTATGGTCTTAGGAGGGTCTAAGGGTTCTAGTAAAAACGATGTGGCTGTAAAGGTTGTGCAATGGGTGTGGTGGAGGTACCAAGGGGTGTTATGTGTGGTTAGGGGTGAAGAGTTGGGGTTTAGGGGTGTGTAAGAAGGTAGTATTGGCTTAGGGGGTCTGAAGGGTCTAGTAAAAACGATATGGCTGCAAAGGTTGTGGAATGGTTGTGGTGGAGGCACCAAGTGGGTGCTATGTGTGGTCAGGGGTGGGAAGGGGTGAAGTGTTGGGTTAGGGGTGTGTAAGGGATGTAATGACGGGTTAAGGGTGTGTAGGTGTGTATTGTTGGGCGAGGAGTGTATAGGGGTTGTTGTGTGCGGGTTTGGGTATGTAGGGGTGAAGTGGGAGTTTAGCGGTGTGTAGGGGATGTAGTATGAGGTTAGGGCTGAGTAGGGGTGTAGTGTTGGGTTAGGGGTGTGTAGGGGTGAAGTGTGCTGTTGGGGGTTATGGTGGAGTAAGGAAAGGTTGTGTGTGCAACCCTCTCATAAGATCTCACACTATCTAAGTGGAATTCTGTATGAAATATAGTCCAAATAAAACCTCTAGGGTGTACACAGTATAATGAGTATTCCCGCTTGGTGGCATCATTGAGATTATGGGAATCTTTGGGTTGCATTGATGTATGTGTTTAGCACGGGAGGCAGGCCAGTGGATTCTCAAGGCACTAAGCGTAGTTCGTTAAGAATTCTTCTCACATATAGCGCAGTGAATACCTTATACAGAATACCACTTAGAGAGTGTGAGCACTTATGAAAGGGGTGCACCAAGCTTGGGTGGGGGTAAGGATGTCAGCGTTTGGGTAGGGATATGAAGGTGGTGTGAGGGTCAGGGTGAGGTTTGGAGGGGTCTGAGACTTAGGGTTGGGATTCGTGATGGTTGTAGGGGTTGTTTTGGGGGTAACGGGGTGGTGAAGGTATGGAGGGGTCCTTGAAGGGGTGTGGAGGTTCGATTTTGGTGGGTCCGGGTGTTCGTGCATGAAGGCGGTCATTAAGAAGACTGCGCCAGGCACGACTGAAGGAACGACAGACGACCACCACTCGGGAATTACACAGGCAAAGCCGGTTTGATCGACTTCACCTGGGTCTGATTTAATGTAAAACAGAGCCCCAGTGGTACGGCGCCTGCCCGACACCCTCCATACCGCTAGCTGATGAGTGAGCAAGTAGGGATCCACAGAAAACTAGGAGAATTCCTTTTGGGCACAGGATTGGTGATTTGTTTGATAAGTGGTAATTTCGAATCTTCGCTTCTTCCTTTGCAAATTATTGTTTGCGTAATTAAATGCTTATGTCAAGTGGTAATTGATTATTGTATGTTTTCTTGTGTATGGAATTGGTCTAATAAAATCAAAATCATTATTTACTTTATCTATTCCTATTTGGGTTCTACTTGATGCTAGTGACACTCACACCGAAATGTTTCTTTTTTTCAAATTACAATATGTTCGCAATTGTACCAGGCTAACATACATAAATCAGAACTATTCGTTGTTATTGATTGAAGCATTCACAGATTATTTTCAGAGATATGATGAAATATTCTTCTTTTTCTAATTCTATCTTGATCAGATATTTAACCACTAACCTTAAAATCAGCCTGCTCTGGGTATCATTTGATTAGAATTGCCACCGATCTGACTCGATCAGATCAGTTTCATTCGGCAACTCATCTTGGCTGAAATCTTTGGTCATTTGGTATCTAAAGGACTCTCCTGGGACTGCCATGTGAGAGTCTTAAGACCACAATAGGATAGACATGGATTGTACTCTCAAAGGACAACAAGAAAGACAGAGATTTAAAATGTACGACTACAATTATGACTTAAAACAGCGACTATAGGATATCTATGTCAGTATGAGAAGATATTTTGTCATGTATGATCAAGTTAACATAGTAACGAATCGGAAAAGGTAAAGGTTATCGCCTTTTCAAAAGCTCAAATTTGCGATTCTTCATGTATCACCTCATAAGACCGGCTTCCATGAAGACCGATAACTTTAGGTAGCGAGGATACAACAGAGCCCCTGATAAGATCAATGTTTCTATTGTTCTTAGTTTTCATAAAACCCCTCAGGATGTTTTATAAACCTACCATTGTTCTAACCTGCTCCTCTGCAGTTTCAGAAGGGAAGGATGTATGAAACCTCTACTGAGTGTGAAGAGACGGGAGAAAGGCATTGACCGCATGATAAAATGTGTATATCCGATGCCCAGAGAGGCCAAAGTGATCAAATAGCAGGTTGGGTGAAGGTGAGGCATAGACGTGGTGGCCCAAGGAACCGCTCGAGCCTTGCACCTGAGCCTAGAGGTGGAGAAAAAGAACTGTGGGTAGGGGTGCAAGCCGAGGAACCCTGCAAGGCTCGGGTCTAAGTATGGGGGTAGAAGGAAACACATGGGTAAGGGCGCCACCTGAGAAACTCTGCGACATGCCCCATGACAGTGATAATATGCAGGGTAGGAATGTCGCTTAAACAATGAAGAACTTGAAATTTAGGGAGCAGGGTACGATAAGACCATCGAGGTGGCTGGCAATATCAAGAGTTCAATGTATTCTGGGGGTTATGGAGGGAGATGAGGTATAAGGAGGTCAGGGGTGGAGTCCTGGTGGTCCCAGGCTTGAAGTTAGTCAAACAGGTATATATTGACATTGCTGAGTCGGGGAACCCTGTAACATAGCCATGAGTGAAGCGATATAGAGCAGGAGTGTCACATGGGAGATGTCCGTGAGCACATGGCACGTGAAAATTAAATGAACACAGCAGGATTCTGACTATTGATTCATAAACGGCAGGCGTGCAGCGTAGGGGCGCCACTCAAAGAACAGAGCGCTTGTTGCGCCACCTTGTGTAAGAGAACAGGAACCACAAGATTAGATTGGCCACCACCTCTGTCTACACTGTGTTCCAACTTAGAGGTTGGTAACGTTAAACAACGGAAGTGTCCACGGATTCTCACTCTCAGACCAAGTAGCTTTCTCTATTTTTGGATTTTTAGAGATAAGATCCTCATCATGAAATATTCATATCTGACAAAATTAATAATACAGTCTACCTTTATGTTTATTTGATTAAAAATACACACAAAGGGAAATATAAACATGGAAAAATGGTTTCAAGATTGAGTTGAATATATTCTCCAATCATAGGTCCAGGTCACATAAAGAATCTGCTGGGAGAGTAAGAGACACATACAGGTAGTGGATCTAGGCGGTTGGACCACATGGTAAAAATAGATACACAGAGTAAAAATAGATACCAACCCCTAACTCCCAACCGAAAAATAACTAAAGTGAATTTCCTTTACCCACTGTAATGGCATGAGATACCCGCTACCACGCCATGTCAAGGCCCCTGTCAATTTAACGTGACCAGAGCTAACGTAGTGTAGCTCGGGTGGCCAGTGTACCACAAGATTTGAACGGTGGATGTGAGGTGGACACGTGACACATGACGAGTCAGTCAAAACGCCTTTTCCTCCCTCCTCATGCACTTCAGTGAGGTCAAGGTCATGGAAAATCTGGGCATCGGACATGTTTGAAAATCTTGGCTTTGGACATGGTTTCATAATTGCAACATGATTACCATCAAATGGCACATTCCAGCATTTATGAAACTACATGGCAAGGCCTCGCCAAGCATCAGGTGCTTGAGGAACAGCAAAGACTTTGTCCTTGTATGCCTCAACAATGGCATTCCACACTTCCGTGACGAACTTATTGATGGATGATATACTACACAGAAAGTTGTATGCCAAGGAGGAGTAATTCCAAGAAGTGGCAAGATGTCTTATAGTCTGTGAGAATTTGAGGTTGGCCAACAAAGCTGACCACTATCTGGTGTCCATTCTCGCCTCATTATCTCGTCGCAGAGGTCAGGCGGCATCTCCAGGTAGTTGTGGAAGCTCACTAGTCAGCAAGGTGGACACATTACCAAATTCTTGGTGTGTTGTCCCTGACAACCAATGGCAAACCCTATCACTGCATCTCTCTTTCAGGCACCTCCATCAGCTCCTTTCACCTACCCTCATTGATGCCATGTACTGGAGCCGCCACTAGAGATTATGATGCTGCTGCTGCTGCATAGAAGATACTAGGAGTGCTGCAAATATTCAAGCATCATATCAACTTGTTTTTGAAAAAACCTTTTCCATTTTTATTCCTTCCTTGTGGGGAATGGAATAAAAGAAAAAAGTATGCCCCAGTCTTGATGAAGACTCGAGCTCACTATTGATTCTTTAGGAAAAGATTTTTGTACTCGTTGGTCGCGAAGCAGCCTTGTCTGCATACCTATCATATCAACTTGTGTTACCATTTCGCACAATAATGACCAGGACAAAGTTGCTACGATGTTGCTGTGCCAAATCAGTAGGAAAAATTGAGAAAGTATTATGAGACCCACTTTCAGAACTTTCAGAGCGTCAAGCACTGCAAAGCTACGTCTTTGACTCCCCACTTTTAGACCTGTCAGGACACTGCTGGGGGGACTACCAGGAAATGAAAAGTGGGAAAATTCACTTTATGTCAGCATATTGGCAGCAGAACCTAGTGGACACCAACAAACCACTACAAATATATTTCACAGGGATGGCAAACGTGACCCAACTGAGACGGGCGTAGGGCACCATAGTAGGCCAACCCAGACTGGCCTGGACCGTAAACTTATCCTCATTTGACCGGCGTTGAAATGTAACTCCCTGCACGGGTACCAGGGACCTGTTTCATTAGTTTCGGGACATGTCTGTGACACCATACAGACATTGGGGTTGTCTAGTTCCGTGACAACACAAGTAGCTGCCCTTAGGAAAAGACAGACCTTAGACATAAGAATTAGACAAATCTACACATCATGGACCTGTTTCACTAGTTTCGTGACAAAAGTGGCACCGACAGTGCAAGCAAGAACAGACAAAACGAAGTCTAATGTCTAGTTCTTATGAAACCGGGCAAACCGGACTCGACATCTAGACATGTCACGAAACTAGTGAAACAGGTCCTAGGACTCACAGCCTGTCTGACCTGAAACCCACATTTTCCTTAATGGGACTTAATGCGCCGTGGTAGAACATAACTTATCAGCCTAATTTGGGCAGAGCAGAGCAAAAGTGATCAAATTACACTGATAGTTTCAGAGTGAGCCATAATGTGACCTACAGGGGCCAACGGCGCTGGTTTGCTCTACATCTAATAAAACAAATAAAAAAAACCGGTGTAAAGTATCATTATGCATTTTATGTGAATGGTTGGCCCGCGCTAAAGAAGCTCAAACTCAATGCGACCTCTCTAACCTTAAGGCAGAGTATGTATGAGCGTATGACCCATACTCAACATACTCAAAGTCTATGTGACCATTCCAACCCTTTGGCAGCGTAAGTGAATGTGTGAATCCACGCTTAACAAGCTCAAATTCTATTCGAGCACTCTTGTAGCTTAAGCAATGTATATATATGAGCGCGTGGCACACATTAAACAAGATAGCGTCCTGGTCATCATGCCTTGTTTCTGCCAATTCACCTGTCTCCCGCTCGGCACAATATATGATCGTTGTCGATATAACTAAAAGTGTCTGTACGAATTAACAAAAACTAACGTTAGGTATCCAGGGCTACTGAATTGTGCTTAGTTCAACAGGATTTGTTTTCGAATAAGCTACATTTTTAGCAGGAAAAAAACATAAACAGATTACAAATCTTCGAAGAAAAGATGACATATTCTTGGATATCCTAGATAAGAACGATGGCGACATGTTCAAAGAAGTGAATTTATAATAGAGACATCTCGTGAACTTGCTGGAAACCTGGTTGACATTTTCCACGTTAACCCTTGCAGGCACTCCCGTGGTGCTGAAACCTCATGAACCAAAGACGATGATGCCATCTAGTGGCAAAGTAGGTCATTAGACAGGGGCCAACTGCTGTTGTGGTCAACGGCCGTCCGAGTCAGTTTAAGTCTGATTTATGCTACACTTTTTAAGCCGATTGCCTCAATGAACGCCATTTGCTTGGCGATTGACCCTACTTAATTTAGTTTTTCTTCATATTTATATTTTAAAATGATGTATTTTGTTTTTCAAAGGTAGTTACATTTATCCTGTTTTGGAGGTTGGTCCACAAGAGTCTATGTCCATAAGCTATGGCTTATTTAAAGGAAAACCAAGTCAAATAATAAGTATTTTTCTAAGTCAAATAATAAGTATTTTTCTCATTTGACTATAGAAGAAGAATGACTAAAATCGTAGGAAGTGAGGTCTATGCCTTTAACATTTCAATCCTCAAAGAGAAATGCTTACTTTGATTCTGTTAGATCATCGTCGGCATTTGTAAAAGGTATAGATAAATGGTGCTACAGACTTTATTCCATGAATCGTTTGAGTCCGATACAAAGATTCAAACAAATGAATGAAGGTGTTGTAACAGTTTGATTTCATCATTTCTATTTACTGAAGTAAATCATTTAATCAGGGTAACATCAATCATGTGGGGACTGTACTAGATGTACACAATTTCTGCTACACTGAAGCATTTACACCAAACTACCTACTTATAATGAATGATACAATCCGCACCGGCGGAAAGCTCTGTATAACAGAACATGACCCATCTAGAATGTCAAAACTGTACCGCGCCTCTTTTGATATCCGACACCAAAATATACTACCGCCTCTCTCTTTTTTTCATATGAATTGACCTGTTTGGTTGCCCCACACCCACGGGGGCGAGCATATACCTTACAGAGGGCAAGGCAGACCCGAACTGCTACGTATAGTAGTGAGCGGTACTCTGTCTTTACCTTTGTAGGCACTGTCAGCCGATACCTGCGGCTGAATACGTGTCTCAGGATGTGTCATTCAACCGGCTCCTATAGACGGGGGCTGCTCAATATCAGCTCGATCACCCATCGGGCTCGACAGGGGACATGGTGGTAAGCAAATGAGCAGGTGGGAGCGGTCACAGTTGCAGATTAGATACCAGGTCAGCTAGAAGGTCATGGTGCAGGTCAGGTTGAAGGTCAGGGAGAAGCTCACTTACCAGGTCAGGTAAAAGGTCATATTGCAGGTCAGGTTGAAGGTCAGGGAGAAGCTCACTTACCAGGTCAGGTAAAAGGTCATATTGAGGAAAGGGAGCAGCTTACTTACCAGGTCAAGTAAAAGGTCACGGGGCATGTCGGGGTGAAGGGTCAGGAAGCTGCTTACTTAGCAGATAAAGTAAAGGGTCATGGTGTAGGTCAGAGGGCAGGTCAGGGAACAGCTTGCTTACCAGGTCAGGTAAAAGGTCATGGTACAGGTCAGAGAGAAGGTCAGGGAACGGCTTACTTACCAGGTCAGGTAAAGGGTCAATTGCAGGTTAGGAGAGGGTCAGGGAAGAACTTACTTACCAGGTTAAATAAACGGTCATCATGCAGGACAAAGAGCAGGTCAAAGAGCAGCTTACTTACCAGGTCAAGTTAAAGGTCATGGTCAAGTTAAAGGTCATGGTGCAGGTCAGAGAGAAGATCAGGGACCAGCTTACTTACTAGGTCAGGTAAATGGTCATGGTTCAGGTCACGAAGAGGGTCAGGGAGAAGCTTACTTATTAGGTCAGGTGAAAGGTCATGGTTCAGGTCACGAAGAGGGTCAGGGAGAAGCTTACTTATTAGGTCAGGTAAAAGGTCATGGTGCAGGTCAGGGAAACGATCATGGTGTAGGTCAGGGTGAAGGTCAGACCTGTAAAGGTAATTTTCCGACTTACGCTTTGAAATTATAAATTATTCTTTCTTTCTTTTTTCAATATGAGAAGCAGACATGGACTCTTGATTAGCGTCTTTGCAGACAATTACAGTTGTGTGTAAAACAGTTGTCCACAGTAATTATTCTTGGTCTTTGCCAAATAATTACAGTTGCTGAAAGTCTATCAGAAGCTGAATAAGCAATCATATTCTTGCAATCATATTCAGCAGTTATTTTAATGTGTGTATTCACTACACTACTGCTGCTGCTGAAACCATGCAGTTACTGATTCGGCGAAACAATGTATATTTACTTGACTTCTACAATAACCTAATTTGATTTTGATTTTTGTCCGGAGGACCTGATGTTAGGTTAAAATGTATCTTATCAAGTATCGCATCGTTCAAAGCATTATCAGGTTTTGATGTGGCTTCACTTATTGTACCTTACATCGGTCTTTTACCCCAGAGGTTGGCCTTAAGGTTGATGTCTACTGATGCACAGGAAAGGTGGACAAATCGGTTTAAGTCTATCTCAAGTATAATTTAAATCCAGCTAAAACTACTGAAATATAATGAAATACGAGTATAACTATATAATTACTGAAGCACCAATCCTGCTTCCCCACTCCCGTTTCCAAGTACTTCAGCTTGGTCACGCCTCTCGCGGCGGCTGTCATGTAACTAGGGTAACCACCAGTCATTGCTTCCTTTGCTGAACGGTTGCGTCAGTTCGCTTGTAAACTCCCACTATAACAGACCTGCTGTGTCAGGTGCTGGAAAATTTATTCTTTCCATTTGAATAAAGGGAGTGGTTTTGTTATTTGCCGCCAAACTAAATTACATGTCTCCTTGTGTGCTACATTTCTCACACCTTGGCAGCGAGCCTAACTTATATTATGATTTTTCTTGTATCTTTTGCTTGATTACTAAGTAATGAAGTTTCCGCGTGCAGCAAGTCGATGTATATATACTATATGTATCTACTGCTACTGCATACTTAACCTATCCAGATGTGTGCTCCCTCATTCGATGTTAAGACAAGTATCTGACTTGAATAGATCCTGGCCAAACCCATCCCTGGTATAGAATGGTAATTTCCGATTTCAAGATAAAATTTAGTCGCCACACGCTTAGCGTTTACACTAGACGATGTTTAGCCTTTTATTACTAAACGTCGTCGGTTAGTGCTCAATTCAATCGAAAATGGACATTATGTAAGTCAATTTGAGAAGGGCATTATGTAAACAAATAAAATAAGGGTCGTGTAAGTAAAAAAAAGAAGGGCACTCTGTAAGCAAATTTATAAACGGAAGGCATTGTGTAAGCAAATGACAGAAGCAGATGTATTCAAGCCAATAAGAGAAGGTAATTCACTAAGCCATCAGGACAACATCTTAATACTAATAATTGATACTAATGGTCTGCAAATGTCTCTAATCGTGACCGTTTTTTGCAAGTTTGTTGCGGGTTCGGTATCTCAGACAAACAGGTAAGAGTTAACAGAAAACAGCGGTTTCAATATCTAGTATTGCATTCTAATATAAACGAACAATTTATATCCGTATTTGTTTCAATTCACACGGTTTTATTTGATATGAATGACATGATATGTAATGCCAATATTCTCCTATGGCCAGGAATGTTTATAGCCTTTCCCTAGCTCCAGGGATTTAAAACTGCCAGGCTAGTAGTATATGAGCAGCACGCTATCCATATGCATCCAGCTCTTCACTGGGCAATCTGTGTAATAGATATCGCCAAACCTGATCTGTGATGTGTGATTTGAACAAACCCTGTGAGCGTGACTGAGGCTCGAGCTCAGAGCTCGGCTGGAGTGAGGTGACTGTGTAGGGTGAGTGGTGTTGATGTGAGACCTGCATGCAGATGGGGCGTATGGAATATTTGATAAAATTAGAACGGGTCCGGGCTGAGGATGTGGCTGGTGTGAGTTGCGAGTGAGGTGATTTTTTTTTTTATTTCAAGGGAGATTTATTCAGTTTCTTCTTAAATAGTTACATCTAGATAGTAACGCAAACTGTATGTCAAGTTTTATTCACGTCTTTCCTTCTTAAAAGTAACATTTCGTGGATGTATTTTATAAGCAATTCCCTTTTTTCTTCTTTTTTTTTGGGTTTGAATATTCAACCTATTTTCAATAGTTTCAATGTAGAAAGTTTACTTTGATGAGTGAAATCCCTATTAAAGTGTATCAATCTCTTACAAATTTGATCTTCAGAAGAATTACATTTAAGAAGTACACATGACATTTGGGGGTAATAGTCCCAAGTACAGTACACGGACAGACCATACTAAAACACAACATGAACAAACAAAAATTACATGCTGACTGGACCTTACATATGACAGTAATATAGGGCAGAGGAAAAGAAAGTTTATATGGTATCCCAAGTTTTTCTATGATCGCTTGCAAAGTTCCATTCTACTGGGAGTTCAATGCCTTCAGTTTACATCTTGTTTATCATACTGCAGTAAAACTGCAAGCTACTGTTTCAACCCTTATATTCCTCTCAGATGGTAAAAGTTTAAGAATCAAGTCATTTCCACATATCTGCAATAAAAATCTCTTCTTCTTCTAGAGGGAAAACTAAATAGGAGGTTGACAGACAAACAGGACAGAATCAGGACATGTCATATGGGAAAAGGCATTTTGAATATGAAGGAAACAAATCGTGTTGTATACCATGACAGGGGGAGTATTGAGTGATGTCTATTGAGTTAGGTCCTTGACTCAGGATTGGCAAATTGCCTACCGCAACATTAAACAATATTCCATTCCTGTGTGCTGTGGGTTTGCCTAAATCGTCTATTTTCCTGCAAAGTCAGTTCCTTGAGAGTGAAGCGATTCTGTTGGGGCCAGACATGTGGAAAGAAAACCTTTGTGCAGATGGTGTTTGTGGAGTACTTGATGAAATCAGAATGGGCCTCGAGTGAGTGTTCAGCTGGTGTGAGTTTAGATTGAGGCTACTCTGTAGGGGGAGAGATGTGGAAAGAAGACCTATGTGTAGATGGTGTGTGTGGAATAAGAACAGCTCTGGGCGGAGGGCTCAATTGGTGTTGGTTTTGATTGGGATGACTCAAAGTAGGTAAAAGGTGTGAACGAAAACCTGTTTGCATATGCTGCTTGTAGAATCTTTGATAAAATCAGAACAGGTCCGGGCTGAATGATCAGCTGGTGTGGGTTCTGAGTGGTGTGACTTTGTAGGGTGAGAGGTGTGGAAAGAAGACCTTTGTGCAGATGGCGCCTGACGAATGGTAGATGGAATCAAAAGGGGCCTGGAATCTTGTGGGTGCTTGCGGAACCTTTGATGAAATGAGAACAAAACGGGCGGCGAGAGTAGGAGATGTAGACATTCCAGTATTGAAATACAATATCTATGAGTTGTTAGCGCTCACATACCATACTTTCCTCCCGCTGTTTTCATTATGAATAAGTGGTTCCTAAATATAGCATATCATTGTGTCGACTGGTGGAAAACCACTTTAGGATTCATCCATAAAGTACGTATGCAATATTTCTAAAAACGTTTACCCCCCCCCCCCCCGGACTCCCTGTCCATCTTGCACACAATAGAGGAAGGGACGTGCGCCAATCTTTTGACATTTTAGACCCCCGTCTCAACCTTACTGCGTTCATATTTTTTCATTTATTTATTTCTTTTTAGAGTTCATCGACGTTAAAGGCTCAGATGAAGTTATATAATTTCAACCTGGACGGTCTAATAACGATAACAACATGGGGACAGATATAACAACGGCATGTAGAAATCTACGTAGTACAAATTTACCCTCTGTTGGTGTAATGTGTCTGACAAAGGTACTATAATGTAGACGTACACTCCGAAAATGTGTCATAGACAGATATAAATACAGATACATCACATAAGACGATTCTAGGTATAGACAAAGGATATAGGGAAAAAACCTGTAACCTATCATCAGGAGGCGTTTCAACCTGGGAATTCACAATAGGTATGCGACTGCATGTATAAGTCTGATTTGTACCAAAGAGAATGTTGTTAGGGCAGAGCTCACAACTGCCTAAACGCTAAAACTCTGGCAGGGTAAATGAGACTGGCCACCCACCAACGCCGATACACACCGCTACGAAATGACCAAATTGTAGCCTATCGGGAGGCATATCATAGTGTATCGGTGTGTATCGGTGTGCGTCGTAACATGTTGGGAGGGTGCATAAGAGGGGACCCCCACCTACCACGATAGGCCACGACATGCTTCCCGATCGCTACGATTTGAAATGCGGAAATCGTGACCTATCGGGAGGTCCAATAGTTTGAAATCTTAGAGCGTGGCAATGCCTTGGGAGGACCAATAACATAAACTATGGTCACGATAGCTCCACGACGAAACCAGCGGCTGCTACGATACCCTACGAGAGGCTACGAAATTTCCAACATGTTGGAAATTATCGGGACCTCTACTATTGACGATTTCATTGCAGCCTATCGTAAGCTGTCGTAGACGGAATCGCAGAAACCTGTCCCACCTACCACGATTTTGCCAGACCTCACGCTACAATCGGAATGGTTTCGGGAAGGCCTTCGTAAGGCCAATCGGGACCAGAATCGTGGTAGGTGGGGGCAGGCTTTAACACTGCATGAAAACCACCATTTTATTCATATATACGCCATCACTGAAGTGTGTGTACTGGCTGAATATTGATTTGTTTTGATATATATACGCCCAGGGTTTATATATGGATGCATCTTGGCTGTATTTCACACCCGGCGTATATGAGAGGAAATAGCTTCTCCACCGCTGACTCCCGCCCGTTTGTGTTAGGAGAAGTATAGGTGTCCTCAGTGGGAAACCCTACCCACCCCCGCCACCCCACACCCCCCTACCCACCGCCACCCCCCCCCCCCCCCGCCCGCTCTCAGTGAAGTCCTCTTCACTGGACGCTTATATCCGCCTACAGATGAAGCGTATATACACAGGGAATAGGACGACCTTGTATACGCAAAAGTCATACTTATATACGCCGGGCGCATTCATATGTAAAATGATGGTTTTCGTGCAGTGTAAATAAGGTACCATCCATTTGTTTATTTATTTTTTTTATTTCGTTATTTATACTACATGATCGTCAGCTACGAAGCTGGTTTTAGTGTTCATGCAGTTTTGGCATGAGAATATACAAATAGATATCAGATGATCATCTCATCTCAAGTCCAATAGTAGTGTGAAAGTTCAGTAGTATGTATTCCTCGTGAACAATCAGTCCCAGTAGTTCATTAACTTATGGTTTACACCTCACGGGTATAATAAACTTGTATTCCGCACTATTGTCTTTGTTTTTCATTAAACAGAAATCGTTCACTTTGGTAAAAATGGTTCAACATCATCAATACAAGCCATGGATCATGAAAAATATGATTAACAATCAGGTAAAATTTACAGCATAAACATCGGATCAATGGAGGGTGGAAAAGGGAGGCCCTCAAGTCCTTTCTTACATCACAACAATCCGTCGAATTGCATAGGGACCATGGTAGATACATACCAGTATTTTGTGATATTTCATAATAATATTAAATGAAAATTCAGGTTCAAGTTGAAGTATAAATTGATCGATTTGAGAACTTTACCTATTATGAAATTTCACCAAAATTCTGAAAATCTTATAATTTTCCATCGATTATTTCAATTTATTTCCCGTTCAAAGTGTCGCCGATACAAACCGACGCACATTGACGTAGTACAACAATCTATACATGATCGATTGTTGCAAATCTACAATACAGGTTTTTTATCGTAGCGCGTCGGTGCGCACCGGTAGCGTTATCATAGAAACCTGACAAACTGCCCCAATATGCACTACGATTTCGCTACGATATGGATTTTGTATTGGGAGGTAAATATCGGCGTGTATCGGTGCGCGTCGGGTGCCCGCAGGACACCCCCTAAAAGATAATAAAAAAACATAAAAAATAAATCCACGAATGTCATATTTTCAGTCATCTCAGTTGAAGGTCAAACGCTTGATTGGAAGGTAATTGTCTTTGCGTGGCACTCGGACATAATAGACTCGGTACAGTCCCAGCTACAAGAGCTCATAATGACGTCCGTATCTCTAGAGAACTCAACCCCTAACTCAATACACAAAGCAATAACAGTGTGTGCGAGGATGACCACAGTGGGCTAACTTACGGAGGCTCGTCATGAGTACAGAAAGTAACTCTAGGCCCGGTTTAGACCAGGCTATTTTGCCACACGATTATTGAAACTCGTCTCCGACCGATTATTATGCATGCCTGATAAAATGCCGATACCTGGGATCTACCAACGCCGATACACGCCGATAGACCTCCCGATACAAACCGACACTAAATGGCCAAATCGTAGTCTATTTGGAGGTCCTTATCGTAGCGTATCGGTGTGCATCGTAATGCTTTATAGGAGGATGCAAGAAGAGGTGATAATCATGGTCCCGATGTACCGCACGATGCAGACAGAACATTGATATAGTGCTTGATGTAGCATGTGTATAATCCTTTATAATTCCGAAAAAAATGCATGTTTATAATCGGACGATTTGCAACATCAATTGCGGGATCTGGCAGCAGTGACCCATTTCTGAGGCCACTGATGAAAAAAAAACTTTGTCGAATTAATAGGTTTCAACCTCTTTCAGTGTCCTCGACCATTTGTACAGATAATTTTTGAGGGAGCTCCCCCAGCTGACGCGTATCTTCCCAATATTCTATCGGTGCGTTTTACATCGGCTGACCTGTGTAAACTGGGCTGTAGGGTCTGTGATCAGAAGGTTTAGAGAACGGATACCGAACATTTGTTGATTGTGGCTCATGTTATGGCGAGATTGAATCTACGAGATGAGGATAACAGATAAGCAGGAAACACAGAAGCATGACTTGGCACCTCTAATTTTGCTCTCCCATCGTTCTAGAATGATAATCGTCTGAAGATATTGCGGCGTTTCCACCTGAAGTTTATTGCCATCGATTATGTCATTTAACACCGCGGACCGATAGTTTGACAATTTTTGGAAAGTTATAGACAAGGGGAAACCTCAAGGGCCAAAGATCTTTCCCTTCAACAGTACATAATCAAGTATCACCTACCAACTTTTGTACTGTTTATTAAAAAGGCTCTGTGTTTTTGTCGGTAGTAGAAGGAAATGTAACATAAAAGATAAGAATCGGTGACCACCTCCATTTTCATTGTGAAAAAAACCCAGTGTCTTTCCTCAATAAGATGGATCATTGGCACGAATATATTCTCAAGGAGAACCAACGACTGACCTTGCATAATGTGTCTAGAATCTGTGCCCTTCCCGTTGGCAGACCGAGACACCACAATTGAGAGAAATGCGAGGGGATAATGTCATGAGAAGTATTATCAAACATGTCTGATGTATATGCAGAGTGGTAAATTATGTCATGGTATACATTTATTAGCACAACTGAATGTATGGTCTAAGGTATCAGGCTTCCTATAAGAGTTTTCGTATCCCTCAAGCTATTATTGATCACTGATGTTGAAATCGAGGGATTATTGATCACTGACGTCTACTGATGGACAATCAGTTAATAAAGACAAACAACACCGTCTTTTGCAATATCTAATTGCTTACTGGAGAGACAGCCATATACCATGAGAGGTCGACGCAAGTAGTACATTCCCTATATGAATTACATTCCCTGTAGAATTTGATCAAATGTTAACTGGCACATTTCACCCACCGGATAAGCACAGACGGAACACAATGGTGCATGTATATCATACTGCTTTGGCATTAGAATACATCATGATAAACCAATTGAGACTGATAATTGTTGATTATAAAAAAAAACTACCAGGTACATGGTGCATATTCCTTTTTATCCTACCCCTAATAAAAAAACATCATTCATTTAACATAGGCAAATTTTATGTGGCATGCCATGACAAAAAGTAATATTTATGTACAGTAGAACCTAGCCACCGGACAACCCGCGTAGGCGGACAGCCAGCGTTAAGGAACACCTTTGCTCGGAACAGATCCCTCTACTAGATGTTTGGAGCGGAACGGAGGGTGTCTGCTTATGTAGGGTTCTACCGTACCTAGAGAAATAAAAAAGAAATTGACCAATCAGCAATCAGGAATTATTCGCCTGTGTAAATAGTCCCGGCTGCAGAGCAGAAATTCTGACAGCTGTCAAATATGGACGGAATCAAGTCAGACTTTCCTAATATCATAAAGTTGTGGAGACAGGGTAGGATGAATACGAAACCGAACTCCAGTTAGATTTGTCAGTGTCAATGCCACTCTGGTCAGGTCTGTTCCTCACTACGCTCAGCTAATGCTTCATATAGCAATACACGACCTTCTTGTCATGGCATAAACACTGACAAATCTAACTCTCGTTCGGTTTCTACTAACAGTCCATGTATTTCGGAGAGTCATGTGCAATATCTTGCTACAAATGGTAGTGGAATGATTGTTATATGCAATAACTGAGACCGTAACAATTAACAGTGCATATCATATCACAGAACATATTCATTCTGTAACACTCGAACGAAGGCGATTTGTCAGTATAGATAAAACAATATGGCGGTGCCCTGATCTCAGTCACGCGGACAGCGAGGTTCTGGACGCCCAAACAGACTGTTCGTGTTGTGTCAGGCAACACTTGGCGTGCACGGGAGGTGCTGGAAACGAGACAATGGTGGAATAATAAAACCATGAAGCCTGGCGGGTGCGTGAGTCGTCGCCATATCTTACAAGGCAGGCAGGAATGACCAAACGATGAGGGCAAGTACAGGAGGGGGCTTGTTTGGTCGGATCGTGGGTCAAGTTATTCTGTATGAGGGTGTGGGCATGCATAGCTGGGCTTACTCCTATGTAGGCCTTCATCAGTATAAGAGCTGGGTAATGACGAGGTTGGGCTGTGTGAGGCTGGAAACAGATAAAATACCTGAAGTAATGGTATTGGTTAAGGAAGTGTTTAGGTTGGAATTGAGGTGTTTTGGGTCTGTGCGTTTTGATTAGTTGAATTTGCCCTTTCTCTTGTTACATAATTTTAAAAGAGCACAATAACGCGTAAAATTAATCAAAAAGTAGCCCTGACCAGATGTGGCTGATTTGCATATAAGATGTGAACATTTTCAATTTAGAGGTAAACGGATATCGGGTGGGAAAGCTCTCGATGTTCTGGTAGAGAGTACTGGATGTATCTCACCCATAATCGGTTATTTTATATCTAAATTTAACAGAAATATGGTATCTTTAACTCATCGATTTAACGGCCGTCACATGGAAATGTATACGTTTTCAAACCGCAGGCTGCCAGAACTGGGTCTTCAATTGCCGAGAGGGAATCGCGTGGCTAACCTTGGTGTTACACTTTCAGTATCGGTATAAATACTCTAGATTTGGTATGAACAATAGAGATTCTGAAAAATAAGCTCCTTGTGTGATTGTCAATGTTTCGCTACAGCCGCCTTGTGGAATCTGAATACAAGGGATTTTGAATAGCATGTAACCATAGAAGGTTTGGCTATAGGTATATGCCAATAAATGATTGACCTTAAGTCATTTCAAACAAGCCACCTTGTGCGTTTAAACCCATTCACATTTTCGAGGCGTTGAATATCAAGGCGTTTATAAATACTAGACAACTAAAATTGTGACAACTGTAGATCGTCTGGCCAATGGTCTTCGTGTGTTGTCCGATTATGCAATATCGGCTGCAATAGTCCATTTACCATTTAAACTAGACAGTGAGTTTATGAGGAAATCCTCACGTTATAGGGCTGAACGGCTTTGGAATTCACTGCCTGAAGCTGTGAAAAAATTACCCAGTAAAACTAGCTTTAAACATGTAATTGGTAAACTGGAAATTCTGTATGCTAGCCAGATCGTGAAAGACTGTTATCTGGGGCAAGAGAACGGATATACAAATCAGCCTAATCCCATTTTTATCTCATAAACTCTCCCTTCTCTCCTTCATCTACCATGAAACTTTTCCGTTATTAGAGCCAAATTACCCCGAGTCCTCACATGATCTGGCATGGAAAGAAGGGTATAGTTTTTCACCCATTTCTCACTATATTTCTCTTCTAACCATAATCTATTATCTTTATATGTAATATTACTTACCAGATTAGGAAAAACCTAAATGTATACAGATCGGACTGTCTACGCTGTAATGGAAGACTGCCACTTTTGATGCGAATTACTTGCAATAAACAACAACAAAAACCACTAAAATTGTGACAACTGTAGATCGTCTGGCCATTGGTCTTCGTGTGGTGTCCGATTATGCAATATCGGCTGCAATAGTCATCGACCAAGGATCTCATGAACCATTTACACTAAACAGTTTTTCATCCTTTAAACGAGAAAGGTATTACTTCTTGGTTAGCAGGCTTTTACCCTTGACAATCATATGCGACGCTCCTTGAAGGTTAACTCTGTATAAACTACAGGCGAATATGTGCATTTTCCATTACAAATTCGCAAGTGTAAAAGGTTTAAGTAGAAAGTCCTATTCGTCGACGCAAAACACACGTTTTTGCCGAAACAAGAGTTGGTCGTGGACGGAGCTATTAGAGAATCGCAAGCTGGCTGGACAGCTAATTCAAGCCAACTTTTGAATTCAATTGAGTTATTGACGCACCTAGCGCTTACAGTATCACGCACCTAGCGCTTACAGTAGACGATTTCTAGGTTTTTAAGGCAGACATTAGTCAAGTTGTGCTAAATTCAAGAAGCGCCGTCGATTATAGTGTTAACGCCGGGTCAAATGATCTCAGAGTATTGCAGAAAACATATGTAACCAAGTAAACCGTTTTCAGTCGCCACACGGTATCGGCTTTACAAGGTCTGGGTATTCCTTTCAAAATCATGCCCTTCAAGTAGACATAAAATAATTGCCTGACCAACCAGACGCTATCAATTGCTTTGGCTTGATATGAAGGTGGTGGGAACCAAGTTTTATTGATTACAGTAACACATACCATTCGGCCATCATACAACATCGGGACCGAACACAAAAATGACATCTTACAGTTTGTTTGCGTGATAGATCGGTCTTATGTTTATTTCCTTGGGAATGATTAGTAATTACATCCTTCCTTCGCCCATAGGTGGACACTAAAAACACACAGTACATCTCACACTCATGTCTATAAATCCTGAATCAACAAAATTAGATCTACATCCAGTCGATGGTCCTTACAAAACCATGCGAAAATACCAGTCGGTTAGGGAAGGCTCTTGTCTGGTTTCAAAAGTACAACATCCGACTGAGCTTTAAAGGCACATCAGAAAAAATACCTTTAAAATAAAAACAATCAACTTTGCATCTAGAGATCAATATTGTGAACATGTTAGAATACAGGATCAATTACATATGTACCACATCACTAACTAATTTGCTACGATTTGTGACACCTTACCAGATTATTTGTGTTTATAATACTCTATGGATGTTGAGTATGAGGTTTCAATGTTTATTGGGGAAAATATGAGCTATAACAAACATATAAGAATGGGATAAATCTCGTGACTGCATTTTATTAGTACATACGAATGGGAATAAACAAAAACTCAAAACATTTCTTGAAAACATTTTACGTCGTTTCTGAGAGAGAAATGATGGCTCGGGTTGGTAATTTTGCTTTTTGCACTTACCGATTTTTTATTTGTTTTATTAGTTTATTTATCCTGGATGTCTTAGGTTCAGTGGCCTGTCTTCCTTCTATCCACCCATATCCTGCCGCTGTTCGCGGATCATGAACATTAACATTTGTCATTTCACCAAGTTTATAACCTTTTAATACCAGGAACGTCTAGAAAATTGTTCAACGGTGTTATAATCTATGATCGGTAGGTGTAAACGCCCATGTAGGGCCATCTTGCAATGGCTGATTATTTCGCCCCGATATGAAGTCGGGAGCCTCCCATCGATTCGTTTAGTATACTGATCCCAGATCGTTGGATCGATAGCCCCTGGTATTTGAAATGATCACTAAATGATTTGGCGAACATTATGCAACAGACCGACCGATTTTGGTCAACGACCGACAGAATCAAAACGCTTTTTTCATGGCTAAGGCTCAATGCTGAGGCTCAACATTTTATCATTATGGAAATGTGAAATGCAGTGAACACCTGGCAACCTCTGCATCACCGACTTATTTGTATCGAACGCCAGTCGATGGCACCACCGACATTCTTTTGAGAGGAATCCAATGAAGTCCCTAACCCAGTAAGCTTCTGACGCACTCCAACAAATCGTCTGAATACGCTCCCGACAAACTAACACACAAAATGTTCAATCCTTCGACGTTGCTACGATGCAGGAATTTGTCATACTCTGACACATAATTCTGCAACCTGTCGACACTGCCATACGATGCATACATTCTGATTGGCGTCCATGTCGTATAGCCGTGTCGGAGTATGGCGCAAGCATTGGGTGAGGGTCTTTAATCGTTGCCATTTTCGTCGGCTAATGGGAAACGGCCTGTGGTGGTATTGTGGTCTGGTAGGAGGCACAGTAGGCATTGTCTCACGTGAACTGGCTGGCTGGCATGACCACACGGACGTCCGTATTCCGCACACCACCACTCATCGTCATGGCCGCTGATTGGCACCGCACCCCAGTCCTCTTAACCAGGAGGGATCGCATGTCTGCGGCAGCGAATGGCGCCAACGAGGGTGCAACTCACCCCGAGGCCACTGGCCCCACCCGTGCTGGTGTCTCTCTGTTTCTCATTAGGTGTATGTGTCTCTGCCACCCATACTGATGTCTCACTAGGTCTATTTATATCTGCCACCCACATTGGTATCTCTCTAAGTTTATCCGTCTCTCATCCCAATACTGGTGTCTTTCTGTTATCACTAGGTCTATCTGTCTCGGCCACCCACATTGGCATCTCTCTAAGTTTATCTGTCTCTCACCCCCATACTGGTGTCTTTCTGTTTCTCACTAGGTCTATCTATCTCTGCCACCCACATTGATATCTCTCTAAGTTTATCCGTCTCTCACCCCCATACTGGTGTCTTTCTGTTTCTCACTAGGTCTATTTATATCTGCCACCCACATTTGCATCTCTCTAAGTTTTTCCATCTCTCATACCCATACTGGTGTCTTTCTGTTTCTCAATATGTCTATCTATCTCTGCCACCCATATTGGCATCTCTCTAAGTTTATCCGTCTCTCACCCCCATACTGGTGTATTTCTGTTTCTCACTAGGTCTATCTATTTCGGCCATCCACATTGATATCTCTCTCAGTTTATCCATCTCTCACTCCCATACTAGCATCTTTCTGTTTCTCACTAGGTCTATCTATCTCTGCCACCAACATTGGTATATCTCTAAGTTTATCTCTCTCTCACCCCATACTAGCATCTTTCTGTTTCTCACTAGATCTATCTATCTCTGCCACCAACATCGGTATCTCTCTAAGTTTATCTCTCTCTCACCCCATACTAGCATCTTTCTGTTTCTCACTAGGTATATCTATCTCGGCCACCCACATTGGTATCTCTCTAAGTTTATCTCTCTCTCACACCCATACTGGTGTCTTTCTGTTATTACTAGGTCTATATCTATCTCTGCCACCAACATTGGTATCTCTCTAAGTTTATCTCTCTCTCACCCCATACTAACATCTTTCTGTTTCTCACTAGGTCTATCTCTCTCGGCCACCCACATTGGTATCTCTCTAAGTTTATCTCTCTCTCACACCCATACTGGTGTCTTTCTGTTATTACTAGGTCTATATCTATCTCTGCCACCAACATTGGTATCTCTCTAAGTTTATCTCTCTCTCACCCCATACTTGCATCTTTCTGTTTCTCACTAGGTCTATTTAGCTCTGCCGCCCATATTGGCATCTCTCTAAGTTTATCCGTCTCTCACCCCCATACTGGTGTATTTCTGTTTCTCACTAGGTCTATCTATCTCTACCGCCTAAACTGGTGTCTCTGTTTCTCGATATTTCTATCTCTCTGTGCATTAAAAATCACGTTGGTTTGTTTTTTGGTGGAGGCATGGTTGGTGGCGAAAAATTTTATATTCAGTTATACTTGAATATATTATTGTCTAATTTATATCGACCAACATTTTATCACAGAAGCCATAGCAGCAATCGATGGACATTGATAAATTCAGTACCAAATGTCGGTTGATGAAAAGTCATTGATCCCCAAGAATATTTCAAATCTAAACATAATGGAAAAGATTTTATCTGTGATTGGGAAACATTGAAGTTTGAGAAATTATTTATCATTTTATAGTTGGGCAGTATTACTTATATGCATACCTCCCGCTCTTAACCGTGTCATACTTAATTCGTACATCACTATGTGACGTGTAGGAAATAACATCCGGTTACTATGGGTGAAATTTCACGATTTTAAAATATACATTCTAATACACCTATCGTCGAACATCCAAGAAGTAGTACCCGCTGATATGGGTAAAATAAAGCGCCCGCTAACTGCATCGTTTGGCTAAATAAATGCCCGTTTGCATTGGCTGATGAAAACGGTGTAGATTTTAGGATTTTTCCCAATAGCCCATTTTCATTGTGCCTCAGCAGTGAGAAGGTCCGCCGGTGATTCCGGACTGTAGCGGTGTCGGCCGATTGAAACGAAATTAAACGCTGCCAGCGAGATCTGGGTGCCTGCCAGGTGGCAGGTTGCGCTATTTTCACTGTTCAAGGCCTGTCCGCCATTTTGTTGAAGCACCTACGTTATGTTAAGCCTATGGATGGATTAGGACGTTTATTTCTGATATTATTCAATGTATAAAACTATTTACCCTATCCCTCAGGCCTTTCCCTTGACAATATCAGGATTCTCTTGAACTATAAACCCAATGTCAAAAAGATCCTCTAAACAACCTATTATTTTCGAGTTATGTCTAAGTAGTGTAAATAATCACATTTCAACCCAGAAATGAACAGAAGAATGTCAATTGATTTAGTTTTTCGCCAATTTAGACTCACAAAGCACTTTGTATTCACCAGCAAGGAGGGTGCTTTGAACGGAAAGTCATCAGCCGGATGGGCGAATTGTGCTTTGTGGAGCAGTAAAGTAAATTAAATATAGGATTTAAATGGTCAGGAGGTGAATAATAAAAAGAAAACATAGTTTCTGAGCCCATAGGGATGGCCATTGGATTTTCTTTACTCAAAAATACGGCCCGACACATTGGGATATATCTTATTGACGAGTCTGTATCTGAAAAATTTGTGTAAACGAAAGATACAATAAAGAAATAGAAAATAAAGTTTCCGTATATTTCGGCTTTTACACGAGATGATTAAATGCGACAATTTTTAACCATTTCCCTGAAGCATCCAGTTCCCCTGATTAGCATTACAGTGAAAGGGTCAGATCTAGCACCACTCAATGGCTTTAAGCCATAACAAGCTAGAAAGTGTCTAAAATAAACGCTAAAGTAGTGATAACTACTGATCGACTGATTACGTCAGATTAGTCAATTTTGCACACCCTCGCGATTATTCAGACGATATAACGCCGACGACTATTTCAAGGTGCCTTGATTTGATGAATTGGACACCTGACGACACCTTTCTATAAAAGGTAAGTAGAAAGTATCTAGCGTAAAGGCTTGAGGAAATTATTGGGTTAACGACAGTTGTGGTTGATATTGCGTTATTGAGCACCACTTGACGACTGTTGGCTAGTCGTCAGTTGTCACGATTTTAGTCAGAATCTAGGGTAAGGCCCAGCGTCCACCTACTACGATATAGCACCGATATGGTCACGATGCACCTCCCGATACAAAATCAAAATCGCGTCGGAAGGTCATCTAATATCGGGGCAGTTGACCACGTTTCTACGATTAGACACCGATAAAAAAACACCATGCAATGCGTGGTGGATTGGTATGTCTAGACATATGTCTACGATTTTGCACCTTCCCGATACGTCTCCGATATTTGCTTTTTGTATCGGTGCCTTATCGGTAGCTATAAATTTCTATCGTAGTAGGTGGACGCCAGGCCTAAGCCAGTTTCTATATACTACACACATGATAGGTCACATTGATCTACTCGTACCAAGAATGGGAAGTGCAGCAATTTTCGCGCTTGTTCGCTGAGGAGGTTGTGCGAGCTGCTCAGGGAAACACCAGGTGTTATATTGAGGTCAGGAGCTGCTGGAGACACCTGCTGCAGCGTAGCCTCTGGGTCCCCCTTCCCTCTCCCCAACCCCAGGCTGATCAATAAGAACAAAGACTACCATGGGAGCCGACCACGTCTCCTCGCCAACATCCATGCCTCAGGGTCACCCGTAATCTCTGTTGTCACAATGCTGGGCATTTTTTGTCTCGTCTCGTTATGATTAAAATAAGATCTACGGGAAAAGAAGTACTACCTGCGATGATCTGATTTAGATAGGATCGTAAGAACATCAGTCCAATCATGTAGTAGCATTAAGACAGTAAAGAAAATATGATATGATGAATGTGATGGTAAATATGATAAGTTGGGGAAAACTTAAAAAAGTATAGATATAAAGAATATAATACTCCTGTAGTTACTATATTATCAAAGTATATTGATCAAACAGAAGCACACCCGTATACATTTCTAATGGCGTAATAGGTGGATATCAAATACATATTATTATATACCTGTGTGCGAATGTTTATCAAATACTGCCCGCTGCTAGGGGTGCAGTAATAATAATGTTCGTGCCCGCTGTCCCTGGGACTTAATAAGTCATTAAAACGGCGTGTTTTTACCGATTTAAGGTATATAATAATAATAATAATAATAATAATAATAATAATAATAATAATAATGATAATAATGATGGTGATGATGATGATAATAATAATAATAAAAATATTAATATTAATGATAATCAAACGTCCTTACTGTGGACGAACTGGTTCTCGTTCTCGTTCAGTCGTTGATTTCATACTGCCTCCCGCCTATGGCGTCAGGCAGTATTAAATCGACAACTGACCTCGAACAGGAACCGTTGCGTCCATAGTAAGGATATTTCCTAATAACATTACAATTGACTATGATCCGCATGGTCATATTGTCCACGTTGTTGACGCGTGGTAATATCCGAGCGAATTAAAGGATATTGCGTGGAGTCAACTGCAAGGAGAATACGACTATGCAGGTCAAAATATAGTTAATATAGATATCATCCATCATTCCAAATCAAAGGAAACGAAGAATCGGCCCTGGTATTCTCACCCACTACTTTTCTTGCAAGGGACTTTTTTCCGTATCCGGAAAGCCGAATCCCACTCAGTAGTGATCTTTATCTCACCCCTGGTACAAGTTTAGCCATAGGAATAACCTTAGAAAAAATACTCAACGATCAGCTCCGTAAAGTGACAATACTAAGCCATAGCCGTGGCGTAGTGAATTTGGGATGACGTCATATGGATTTGCTAAGTCTATTCTAATTATTGTGACAGTTTGATATTTAATTTGATAAAAAGGGGTGAGATATAAGTAGGCTCCCCATGTTTAGTATATAGATTCAGTAATAGGTGGATGGTAAAAGCTAGTCATCGGGCAGTATACCACAGGGCTCTGTGAAATTCTGGTGCCCCCGGGTCTCCAGGTGATGGATAAAAGCGACAGGGGACGCGGCACTAACTCAATGCTGGTTGTGTCGCAAGGGGGCCTGGGAAACAGAGATTCTGGTGAGCTCGAACACCTTTATCAGATTACCGCTTATAAAGGAAGTGGCTGACACCGAAGACCGCAGATTGGATGGCACTGTTTGGTGTTTTGTTCTAACCAGGTCAGACTTTAACGTTTTGGGAGATAGGATGGCTCCTCTGTATGCAGGAGATGCGTCAGCCTCAGGCAGGGCTTCGTGATAATGGATTTGCATGCTTCCGTTGACCTTCCCTACTTTACCACTTCATACAGCCGCAGGTAGAAACTCGAGAGGAGAACCAGTACTGTAAACCGTTACACACTCTACTGAGGGATTGTAACGTGCCGTACTGATGTGCGCCAACTGAGAGTAGCTGTACAGGACTCTACTGAGGGATCATAACCTGCTGTATTGATGTATATTCACAAGTGGTATTTGGACAGGACTCTACTGAGGGATTGAAAAGTAGTTTATCAATGTATTTTAATTGGCGGTAGATGTATAAGACTCAACGGAGAGTACCGAGGATACTAGACAAAGATAATACAGCACGATACTATATAAATTCACATAGGTTGAACAAGTCGGACGGCCGATTGCCAACTTTATTCTTTCATAGTCTTCAATATTGAGAATAAGAGAAAGTAGGTTAAGCAATCTACTGAAAAGCAATCAATTGAAAACCTTCAACCATTTTTTCAAACTTTTTCGTGGGTTTAAACATTAATTTTACAAAGGTATCTCTCCAAACCTAGTTCCTTTCTAATTTCTATAGGACAACAAAATAAACGAAGGTTACTTTCATGAAATCGTTTTTGCCTATAGATATAGAATTAGGCATTACATTGATATAATTTAACCTATGTAATATAGGTCCTTTACTTGGGAATGGAATCCCAGTCGTAAGCCTCTAAGCGTGCTACCTCCTGTACTGGTTATCAATTTCCCAAAAACGTTCAACCAATGGACAGTCCAAGAGATATATGTTTCAATATCTTTTCTGAACAGTATAAATTTAGGTCTGATGTAAGTCTTTTTTAATAAGTAACAATTCGTGGTTATCAATCGGTTAATAATTTTTTATTGGAATGGTTGTAGATACGTTTCTCTACTGATTCTGTATACATGTTTTCTCAAGTCAGCGTCCATTTGGGGGATATTGTACTGAACATACTTATATTCCCGAAAGACAATTTTTAGCCTCGGATGTAACATGTGCAGAATTGTACGCGAAACTTTATATTTCTGCTCAATCTCTGATTCTGACACGAACATATCGTTTGTAATGATATCATGAAGACATTTGATACCGGCTGCAACCCATGATTTCTTCATATTCCCTTGCTTAAAGATATTGTGGTAATTGAATTTGTTGTCCCATGAGAACTTGCATTGCCAATCCCCTTTTTGGATAGGGAAGCACAAATAATCAGGTTGTATAATGTTACCGCCCACATGATAAACGCACTCACAAATGTCCTTATAATAACTCAAAGGCACACACATTACCCATATCACTACCGTATAAGTACATAATATCTGCATTCATGTATAGCCCCCCCCCCCCCTTGCGTTAAATGACAAATTAATTTGTTTCCAGAAACAAAAATCAACTTGAATATGGTCACAATAAGTTATGTCCTCAGTAGATAAGTTGATAGCTTCCTCAGCATTGTTACAAACATAAGAGTCAGGAACTATACTATTTTCTTCACTGACAGAATTTTAGAACTATAGAATTGATGTCATGTACACTGTATCAATAAACGCGTCACAAAATGCAGACCAATATCTTCTGAATTAAACACACCTTCCGGGGTCGCTGCCGGTCATCTTACATCGTTTACTAGCCGCGCTTTTCAACAACTTAAAGCACCGTGACCAGACCCATTGCAGTTAGAACATGTATGACAATATTTTATGCTATACATAAATTTAGAGGTCATCTCCCTTGTTATAAACAGAACAATGACCATGATAACCCCCGGATTTAGAGCGAATATTTAAAGACCTATCATAGCTCAAACGTATAACCTTCTCAGCATAACGATCAACATCATCTTTATCGGCTCAAACTTAAATCGATTGGTCAAAATTGATAAATGCATCATTGGCGAAAACATCAGTATCAACTTTTTCTGTACATAACAAGGATTATGTGCTCCATGAGGCCATTCTTCTCCATGGGAAGCAGTTCCATCTGAGTTGCCAAACTCTCCTCTATCCCAGTCATTCTCTTCTCCAAAGAACTCACGTCTGTTACACCCTCCAATGCAATAGGCACCCTGAATGAAATGACCCTGAAATGTAACATGATTTCAACCATATTTATGCCACAGATGTTATAAACTTCTCCCTAAATAACTGTTGAAACTGTTGATATTACAATTGGGGAATCAGGGTGGTCAAGTGGTTTAAGATTCTTGGATATCTCGTCAACTGTTTACTGGGGTTTAGTGTGAGTTCCAATTACGGGGCCAGCAGCCCATCCATATTGTCTCCCAGCTCTATAGACTTATAGCTAATCATAGCCAATTCTTTCTCATGCTGTGTCAAAGCAATATGGAAAACAAAAGACTCCTCCCCCCCCCCAACTGCTTCCAGAAAGATGTAGAGGCAAGGTTTTCACCTTCTGCATAAATACGATCAAGATCACTTGCCTGAGAATGGTCCAGCGTATATAAATAAAAACATACTGTGCACAATATGTATTCACAGGCGCATATATATCACGTAGATGTTACTTGAGTTTGGTATATCATATAGATACATATAGATATATATTTAAGAAGTAAATAAGCTTTATCAGCTTCCCGTAAAACAACACAGACCTTCTCGCCCTGCCACCGCCACTCCACACACCCATCTGCCACCATACTTATCAGTTCGCCCTACACTCCCTGTGTGCTTGTACCAATAGTGAAGCCCTTGCTCCTGATTCTCACTCCGATCCTGATCCTGAGCCCATGGGGTTTTGAAAGTAAAAATTATAAAGAAATTTGGTTAAAAGACAAAAGAATGCTGGATTAATTATGTGTTATTAATCTAGTGATACCCAATAAGGTCTAAGAGATAACTTATGATAAAATTTGGGAATATATCATTTGATTTTCCATGTACCATGGATTTTAATGACTAATGGCAAATGAAATAAAACCAGCACTGGTATGGGAATGATTGGACAGTGGCGTAAATATGTGTAAACACAACTTACCAAGCAGAGGATATATACAGAATCAGGCGAATATATAAATTTAAATAAAACAAACGTATTTGCGCCTGAGGAGCCATATATGCATATATGCATGGAAATTAAACATGTGTCTACTGAAATTTCATGCTGTGTTTGCTACAATAAGGAAGAAGGTTATTACATTTAAGGGTGTAACACATGTCCCCACTTCCATTGACATCCTCTTACCTCGTACCAACCACATTTGAACCATTGCAGGTGAAGAAGAATCTCGGCCCTTAATTCTCTTGATGCCTTCCTACGTCTCCTTCTTAGTCATTAGAGAAGTCCTCATCTATGTATAAATCATTGTCGTCCACCAAATACGTTGGCTATAGATCTTTTTCAACATGTATAGACAGTAATCGATGGTTTTGTAGACAGGTGGCCGTAGACCACGAAAGGTCCATGCATAGTTATACACGAGCGTCAACATCAAAGTAGAATGGTTAACATAGCCGCCTGGCCAGAAAACCATCGTTTGTTGTAGTAATTATAACTTGAGTCCGAACTGGCATTATCAAATTTTATTCAGACATAAAATTCAATGTTTGCAGTCCAAGTGGGAATAATGCCGAGGGCATAAGGCATGATTGAAACAAAGCCCTAACAGGAGGGAATTGTTCATCGGTGTGTGTGGGTTAGTTCAAAAACCAACATGCGCGTCTGTGGACGGGCAGATAGTTCATATATTGGCCGCTGGGCGTAGACGACTTCAGATGTAGACGGTAGAGGGCGTAGACGGATGAGTTCTGGCTCTGTAGATTTACTGAGAATTTTCAATTCTCCACAATTATCCATCTTAAATTCTATTAAAGGGTATATCAATATAGACTTGTTGTTTTGCTCTCTAGTATAAAGGGACTTTCTTACCGTATAACATGGCTTTGAGTCCCTATTCAATGCATTTCAAATCCGTATACAATGTTTTGGTATCTTGAAGATTTTAAACGATTGGTACTGGACTTCCCAGTCCCCATATATTTTCTGTGGGGACTTTGTATAGGATAGATGTTTTGTCTTCATCAGTTTTTTTTTACATAGATTGGTCGGCATCTATTTTTAAATTTCTCACAAAAAAATGCTATCAGGCCCATCAGTTCGTTCTCACAAATTTATCAGAACCAAAAGTCTGTGCGTTTAAAGTAGCATATACTCGGCCAAATTGAGAGTCCAACTCCTTTAAGAAGCAGAAACCATGACTAGCTAGACATTGTCCTAGAACATGGAGGTAATGGAATTCCATTGCTAATTACCCCGCTTCCCGCACACCCTGCCAGCCTGATCTTATGTCGGACGGCATGACAAGTGGCCTATTACCTAGGGCGGTCTAGTGTCTAGCGGACCGAACCAAGCCAGGAGTACCTCTAATTGATTCTGAAGGATGAGGTTAGGATACGATGGTCTATGCGGACGCAAATATCGACAATATACACTATTTACTACTTTAGCTTTATAAAATTTTTAGAATGTAATACATGCTAAAATGTTTAGCTTCGACACTGTTATGCCCTTCCCACCCACTCCTCGAACTATTTCATTATCTAATATCATACTTTTCCTACTTCACTGTATTTCGTAAGGGTATCTCATCTCATAACATATATTAATACATATCTAATGAAATTTCATGCAGAATAATGAATAGGATGTTATATGTTATCATCATAAAGGAATTATGATAAACAATTAAATTTCACCAGCCGGACAACTATCTCGTTTATCAGGGTGTATGTGATGTTGGCAAGAGGTATTTCTATATAAACGTTTTGTCACTGTGACCAGCTAATTCTAATATTTAAAGTATGAGTATTGGGCCTTTTTATTGAACTTACAAAACATAATACCAAAAATATGATAATTAGATTTATTGACATATTAGATATAATGTAGCTTAAAAGAAATAATATATAACTAGTACCGAAATCAAAATGGCATAGAAAGTAGGTGAGAATGAAAGAAGTTTTAAAGGTTCTTTTTTGGCCAATGGAAATATGAGTTTATATCACAGATTGATTATTTTCTATAGACTATAGAATTTAATGCCCTCGAGGGCGTTTTCTCATAAAGCGTCGTTCGCACCTGAAGATTGCTACACATGGCGATTGTTGTTCTGTAAACCACTCGATGTTGACGTCGTATGCTCGATAATACTACGCGTAGACCTCTCGCTGTGTACGGTCGCCCGTCTACAGAACCATCGATTGCTGTCTATATATATCTCAGTGAGGTTGAGTGGAGACATAGACAATAATCGATGGTTTTGTGGACAGGCGGCCGTAAACCACGAGTGGTTGACGCGTAGTAATACACGAGCGCTAGCGAGTGTATCACGACGTCAACCTCGAGTGGTTTACAGAGCCGCCTGTCCAGAAAATCATTGTTTGTTGTATTTATTATCAATCTTTTCAAATAAATTAAACCCAGTAATTGCCATATTAAAAGGTATAACAGTAGGGACTAGTTCTTTGCTCTATAGCACAAGGGACTATTTTTGCCGTATACCATGGTTTTGAGGCCGTATACCACAGATTTGAATCCGTATACCACAGGTATTGTATCTGACAGGTTTTATATAATGGGTCGTGGTTTACTGAGTCCCCATATATTTTCAATGAGGGCTTTGTATACGATGGATAATAAATTTCAGTAATCATCCTGTTGGGAGCAGGGTGGTCGGCCAGTCCAATGTATGGTCTCATATAGTCCGTGCATGCGTCCAAACGTGGTAGCCTGGCCAAGTGGGCAACACGCCAGATTAAAATCTGCAGTGCTGGCTTTTTGTCTGCTTCTTTTTTTTCAGTTTTTCTCATTACGGGTGTATGTTTGTTTAGTATACCGTCTATTCCCTGCAACAAGACCTGATTGCAGGAAAAAACATTGTAGTCGGAGTCACTAATTGTATTAATACACGGCGCCTAGATGGTAGATGCTATATTTAGAATGATTCATATTTCTTTTTTTTTCATTTCAGAGGGATATCTGTATGGAACAAAGCAGCGACAAGATAATATAGGTTAGCGTTTCATGGTGGTTCATGCCAATGTAATGTGCAATGCTGTTGAGACTGAAGCTAAATCCAAGGAAAGGAGACGATATAAAAAAACAGTGTGATCCAGTTTATCCACCAAACGTGCTTTCAAAAAGCCCGTTTCCATTGGCCGACGAAAACGGTGTAGATATTTTGAGTTATCCTAAGAGCCCATTTCCATTGGCCGTCACCGATCTACAGTCAGGCACCACCGACAGACCTTTATCACTGCTGAGGCACAATGAGAATAGGCTATTAGTAGAACTCATGAACTCTACACCGTTTTTGTTGGCCAATGGAAACAGGCCTTAAGCTATTAGGGGTGGATTAGTAATCCCAAGGTTGTGGGTTTCAGTTTCCCTGCAGCCACCTTTCTCCTTCACCCCCAGTGTTACCCGTCGTTTACACTAGACGATTATAGGCGACGATTCTTGAAAGAATGATTGACGACAACATATCATCTGATTACGGCAGATAATAAAATGTGACGCAGAATGTCTTATGTAAATTTATTTGAAAAAAAAAAAAATTGTATCAAGACAATTTCACTGTGATGCCTATTTCTATAAAAGGTTGTAGTGTAAACGATTCAGGGAATTCATGGGTTAGGTCGGCAAATAAAGTGGCTGATATTGCTTAATCGAGTACCACCTGACTACTAATGGCTAGACAATATACAGTCGTCACATTTTCAGTTGTCTTTCAAACACTTGGTTGGACTTACTGATTTATCAGAGGCCAGTCCTTCCCATACCATATCTATGTGGTATGGTGTACAGTCACTATTCTCCTTTATCCAGGGCTAGTCTTTCTCATATATGTGAAGTGGGAAGTAAAATAGCTCTCACGTTGGTAAATGTGTTGGGGTGAGTTTTCTGCCTAACTTCATCAACTATAGATTTAATCTCCATCACTATGGTACAAAACCAGCAGGAAATGCTGAACCTTGAGATGGTCTCTATATATCCCTTGGGTCCCTTGGGATGATGAGCAACAAAGAAACCAAATCCTAATCTTTTATCTGGAATACCAGCGTGTGAAAGTCAAAAGTTTACCCAAAAGGTTAAAGGTTTATTCATTTGACTTTTCTATTGCTTGTCCATCGATTAGTATCAAAATGTGTAAGGCCAGAGTGATGCACTACCAATTTTTATCTTCTCAGAAACAATGAAAAACGATTTTAAATCCAGTGATTATAGCCACACAGCCATTTATTACAGGAAAATACACTACGCCAACATATGTTAGCCCCTTTGTGCTGAATACCAAATAATAATACCTAGTCCAATAATACAGAAATTCTTAGGTTTAATCAATTAGAAAATACGTAATAAATACTTCAAACGAAGGTTATGCTGAGGGGCGGCTATGTAAACCACACATGATTGACTTCGTAAACCTTTCGTGGTTTACGCTGACAGTCTACAAAGATACTGATTATAGTTTATATCTCCATTTAATGATCTTCTACAGAGTAATTTGATCGTAACCCCTCACGTTTCTTTCCAACCTCATGCGTCATGCTAGGTGTATGTGGCGTCTGGTTTAGAAACGTACCCGTGTGATGTCTTTGTCGGCTTTATAATACATACACAATAATGACTGGTTTTGTGTACGAGTGGCCGTAATCTCCGAGTAGTTGACGCGTAGTAATATCCGAGCGATTAGTGAGGATATTACGTCGTCAACTACGAGGAGACTACGGTCCCTCGTATACAGAACCAGTCGTTATTGTATTTATTACCCACCTACATGATTACAACAAATCGATTGCAATAAAGATGTTTCTGTAAGACATTTAGTCCCAAACACCACAGCACTGTCAAGCGTGGCAGTAATTGGGTGTAGACTTACACCAAAAATGTAGTTCGCCATTTCATCATGATTTTAGCATGCAAAGCATGTTATGACTGTGATTTCTGATGGTAAATGAGATTATCATGACTGATTATGAATAATTCATATTGAATGAACATTCAAGGAACTTATTTTGAGATACATAATAATTTGACCTCAGTATGGATGGGACTTTTTTTCCAGAATCTCCTGCAGGAGATTCTGACATGTCAGAATCTCCCGGTAGCCGATTCCAGGTGCTCTATACATTTCCGATGGAGACTCCGTATTTGGTGGGTAATAAAACAATATAACAGATAAAAAAACAAAAAGATTTAGCCCCAGTCCTTGATTATCAGTTGACAGACTCCTTACACCAGGACTGACCTGGCTTATTTTCTGTGGACTGCTCTGCCACCATCGCCCGACCGCCCCACCACTCGGCCTACGTCAACTCTACGGCAGTACTATCATGAAATGAGATGGCACTGATGATAAACCAGTCTGGGCTCGGCTGAAGTTGAGACGTCATCCCGTGCGTCACGTTGACACGTCACGTGGTATTTCACGTGGTACGTCACGTGGTGGCCCTAGACGTCATTCCTAGAGACTCCTGTTTGGTCGTCCCGACACCTCAACGTCCATCTGCAACGCATATTCTTCTTTTTACATATGACAACTTTTGGCCTCTGATGAATTTGTCTATCAACACCGATGGATTTTCTATCAGTTTTGTCAGATATCGCCAAGTAGAAACAGAAAATGAAAGCAATCGGCATCCAATCTATAGTCCGACTTTTGGCACCATTTCCTGACATAATTGCACCCGCTCAGTTCTACAAGGTTTGATTTTGTTAGGGATAAAATAGGTTAGACATCGATTCACCAAACTCAGATCATCACCTGATTTGCATATTTGAACTTCCTAAGAAGATCAGGGTACTTCATAAAATATCACCGATCATTCAGTCGGCAGGTAAAATAAGTGCAAACAGTAGCGGGATCAGAGATCACCATCTTCCACTTCTGATGAGGGGCATGGTTGGGTGGCGTACGGTTGAGGTATGCTCATAAGTAGTATACGACGGGCAAGTGATGCTAATGACGAATGTACTGTGGGATCTAGACCAGCATGTATGTTTCCGCTAAAATCCCATAATACTCAAGACAAGGTACACTGTAAATATGTAATATCCCAATGGTATCCAAGATAGGTTAGAAAGGATGAAAAGAACTGCATTAGACCTTTCCCCTGGCTACGGGATGAAGATGCCTCCTAGCATTCCCCTGGCTAAGGCAGGAAGATGCCTCCAGGCATCTTCGAGGCATCAGTGTCACTTATATACAAAATTCAATAGATAAAAGATGATTGTTTGTTTTAAAAAAAATTTTGACAAGGTATAAGAGCCATATTGACCTTTGATTTGGTATAATAAAATATGTTCAGTCACCAAGGTAAATTGCTTAAGTCACATGACACATGACATGACATTACTATTTCCAAAAAAGGTGCATGCCGTAGCAGGGTCGTTTGGGCAGGCAATGCCTGCCGTGTAATGGTGAATCGGGGAACTGGGTGCTGCAGGGAAAGGGTTAAGCAGCTCTACCGCTAATCGATCAGGCATGGAGAATGTACTGCGAGGAAGGTTGTTTGTACTCAATGTAAACGACAGAGAAATGTGCCTTAAAGGGAGAATCTCATTGTACATATTCATTCTTGCACCGTTCAATCACAATTTCTCATCTGCTGTTGCTGGAAGAGTGATTCAAATGTAATGGAATGCAATAAAGCCTTTAAAGCAAAAAAAACAGGGCCGGGGTATGCTCACACGTAATCTACGGTGGGCGCTGCTGCGATAAGTAGTATACGATGGTCAGGGCTGAGGTGCACTCACACTTAAGTAATATATGGTAGCCGAGGCAGAGATACGCTCACATGGAAGTAATATCCGGCGAGTGCAGCTAAGGTACGCTCACATGTAAGTAGTATACAAAAGTCGGAGGCAAGGTATGCTCACACAGTATAAGTAAAGTCAAGTAGTATAAGAAGGGCAGAGGTGAGGTACGCTAACACATAAGTAGTATACGACAGGTGGGGCTGAGGAACGCTCACATGTAAGTAGTATACGGCAAATAGCCTATGATCCGAGTAGGTGTTCTTCACTAAAGGAGGTGAAAAAGTAGGTGTTCTTCCTAATGGAGGTGGCAAAGAAGTGAGTGATAATGGGGAAGTGTCACAACTCTAGCCATGCTCACATATGTATAGAAAGTGTTCCATGAGGAAAATATCATGTCTTGGGTTGAATTATTACGTCATCCTGCTTTGTGATGGGTGTAGAGAATCAAAGGAACCATGGTAAAGCATTGAGAGGCCGATAAATTTCGTAAGAACAAAGAGCCAGAATACAGGTTTTGAGCCCCGACCACCTAGTGACTGCTTTATGAACTAACAATGGCTCTGTCCCCTATACGACAGGTGGGACTGAGGTACGCTAACACGTAAGTAGTATACAACAGGTGGGGCTGAGGAACACGTAAGTAGTATATGAAGGTCGTTTTGACGCGGGCTACGAAGCGAGGAGTGAAGAATAAAGAATGAGGACCCAGGACTACATCACCACTCTTTATAAAGTGTGCACTTAGGTACTCTAGACAAGCAAGAAACGCAAAAGCACACATGATTGACTTCATGATACCCTTGCTAATGCTCGTGTACTTTATGCGTTTACTCTGACAGTCCACAAAAATATTGATTTTTGTTTATATTTCCATTTGATGATCTTCTTCAGAGTAATTTAATGGTACCCCGTCACATTTCCAACTTCATATGTCAAGGGTGGTGTATTTGACTTATATAGTACACGAAGGGTAGAGGTGAGGTGCGCTAATACGTACGTAGTATATGAAGGTCGTTTTGACGCGGGCGACAAAGCGAGGAGTGCCGAGTAAAGGACCCTTCCATCACCACTCCTGATAAAGTGTGCCTCAAAACTCCCGGCGCTTAGGTACTACATGAATGATAGACAAGAAGGAAACAGCAGAACAGCAGAACTGAGCGTGAAAGTCACGACCTTCGTAAAACCTATCCCATCCATTGTGCTAATCTCATTAATACCTTAGAGCAAGTACTAATACTGAAAAGCATCCCGCATTAAGATAAATATTCTCCAATATAGTATGTATGTATCGTTGCATTATCTATCTCTAAATGACCATATTTTACATATATGTGTGTGTGCGCATACATACGTGTGTCTGTGTTATTACTATACACCTATGGGCGAAAATACTGCCCGCTGCTGGGGGTGTAGTATAAATAATGTTCGCGCCCGCTGTGGCAGCGGGCCGTAGTGAATAGCAGTGGTCTTTTGAGGTGCAGAAAAGTTAATAAAAACATATTTTTCAACGAGTAGGAGGTGTATAGTAATAAGAAAACGTAGTGACTGAGCCCGTACGGTGTCCGTTCTCGGTCATTTGATGAAAAAATACGGCCCTCTAGCCTGCGGCATCGGGCCGTATTTTTTCATCAAATGACCTCGAACCGCCACCTGTACGGGCTCAGTAACCACGTTTTCCCATAGTACAAAGTGAAGCCGGTTCTCCTGCCCTAATCAACTACCTCTCTTTCCTGAATTATCGCCAGGCCTGTGGGTGCATGCGCCTTGAGACAGTTCCGTCACTAATGGCGTCACAAGTAGCGGTTGTGGTCATTGATTTACATTCAGATAGCGGGCGGTCAGACGTGGACCGTACGTCAGCGGCGTGCCGGCGACCAGATGACAGACCCGGCACGACCTGAGGCGCCGCCGCCACCCGCCCGACCACAGCCCACCATTATTTACCAGCCACCTTGTGAGTCTTGTTTTGTAGTCAGCCGGGGCCGCGTTCACCGTAAAAGAGAGTAGGAAACAGTGATACTCCACTTCGATTTGGAGTTTCGGAGGAGTTTTGGTGCTGTGGAGATGTTTTGTGATGGTTTGGTGGTGTGATAGCGTAGTTTTGTGGTGGTGTGTTGTGGTTGTGTGGTGTGGTGGTGATGGTGTTGTAATGCGGTGGTGTGGTGATGTGGTGAAGAAGCTGCATGGTGTGATGGTAGTGATGTAGTGGCGGTGCGGTGGTGTGGTGTTGTAGGGTGTTGTGATGTTGTGGTATTTTGGTGGTGTGGTGTGATGATGGTGTGGTAGTTTGTTATGGTGGTGTGGTGATGGTGTGGTGTGCTGTTGGTGTGTTGTTTTGTATTGGTGGTGGAGTGATATCATATAGGATGTGTCAGTGGACGTCAACATAAAGTCCTATGGAAATTTCATTTTTGTTACGGGCCTTTGCTATTGATTATGCAAGTTTCAACACTGTTTCTCTCATCCCACGTCTTTTTTCAGAATCTGAACTGACTTGCACTAATAGCATTTTTTTTAGATTGCCTGTACAGCTGCGTATGAACTACCCACCTCAGTACCTTACCTGGAACGGGTAGTACACACCCGACCTAAAATTGTGGACTAAAGGGAAACCCTATTCTGTTAGTGGTACGAAAAGGCCTTCTTCCCAGTGCTGTGGAAACTCACTTGCTGCTATTATTTTCCGCAATAGAGCAATGCGCATTCCAATGGAGTTCATGAGTGTATACTTTAGCACCTCACACCTAATGTATTGTATCCCTGAAGATGTAACAATGTCTAATTTATGAGAAAAAAAATTCAAATGGCTGGAGGAGGTTTAACTCTCCCCTCTGGTACTACGAAAAGATACTCCAATAATTTATGAACAATCGTTTAAGTGTCTGTGTCCTTCACATCCTCGTGATCTATTTCGAACCCTGGTGTATTTTCTCTCGATACAGTATCATCTAAAGTTGTGTCCTGCTTACTTCCAATATTACAGAAAAATGTATTAACTGAACCCTCCCTCTCTCCCCCATTTCCATAGTGTAGCCATTATCAATATATAAACGTTTCCAACGTTTTACGTTTTATGTATGTCAGCTTGAGAAACCCCAGCGTTATTCCGAACCCATATCTTCTTATCTGTGCGTGATCCGGATGATCACTGTGGTATCTGTCCAGTGTACCTGATTTCTTCACGTATCATTTGTTCTAAGCCTGATGTATTACTGATTAATTACTGAAGTTAATTTCTTAGATATTTGGTAAATATATTGAGACACCATAGAGTCATCAGCTTTTGTTACCATCTTGATTTTGATCAAGGTCAAGGTCACCAAATGGAATGTTTCTACCCAGAATTATACCCAATTTCTAAATATCTAAGATAATTCCCAAATATCTAAGAAATCAACTTAATACTTTTGGGGAAAATGACAAAATATGTCTCAATTTCGAAACCCTGTGAAATTTGATGACTTTTGACCTTTGACCTCTAATAAAAGGTCAAATGGACACATTTACAGAAAAATGACTACCTTATCTGGAATGGCCAAGGTCTTAGCTTTCATTTGATACAATAAAATTGCTGCTATACTTCCATTGAACGAAAAGCCACTTTTTCAGGGGCTGGCCCCCTGCTTATATATAGTGGGCAGACCAATCGCAATCGCAGTTTAGTGCAGAGCATATTATCTTTTCAAATCCCTTTGATAGTTATCCTGTGTATGTTCTGCCACTGCTGGCACCAACAGTAGCAGACGGTTTTTAAGAATTATTTTTCATGCTCCACTGTAACAAATATCCAGCTCGAATTGCTGGGTCAGCATTTATCAGCACCGAATGGGTCTGTGTCAAGCTTAAAGCCATTACCGAATGTGTATATTCTGCCTAATGGAACACAAACTCTAAAAGCGTGTTTCCATCTTCCGACAATACCTCACTGATTATACGGTTTGTATAAAAGGTCGACCGATCATGACCTTCTAGGCACAAGTCAGTACTCAATTATCAGGGGCATTAACCATACGAATTATAAGCCTTTTTTCACTAGCCGACGAAAACCACGCTCAAATATTGAGTTCCCTTAAATGTCTATCGGTGGAGCCACTGACTGCGGTGTCAAACTGTCGGTGAGGGTGCATGCATTGTTTCTCCTGTATTTTACAGGGACCTGTTTCACATGTTTCATGACATGTCTGTGACACCATACAGACATTGGGGATGTCTAGTTTCGTGACAACACAAGTAGCTGCCCTTAGGAAAAGACAGACCCCAAACATAAGAATTAGACAAATCTACACATCATGGACCTGTTTCACTAGTTTTGTGACAAAAGTGGCACCAACAGTGCAAGCAAGAACGGACAAAACGAAGTCTAATGTATAGTTCTTATGAAACCAGACAAACCGGACACGCCATCTAGACATGTCACAAAACTAGTGAAACAGGTCCCAGGTTGTTTCAATTCACCGATCGGCATACCGAGAAAATATTAAATGGTGGTATCCAACTGTAGATCGGTGTCATATAATCGGCCAATGGAAAATGGCCTCATGCCCATTACACATCATGGACCAATAATCGGTCATTGGATACACGTTTTAGGTATGATATTACAGCCGTTGCGGTAACGGATGATTACTAGTTTCCGAATAAAGATTTCCTCCTACCTGCTATAAAGCGAGAAATTAGATTATGAATCATCACCATTTATTGCGAGGTGGATTATCTCATTTACAGTAATGATGATGATGTTGATTATGGCTGTAAGATAATGATGATGTATTGAGGCATAGGGTCATAATTAAGGCAAGAAGGATGCTCCTTGTCAGTACGCGATCTAATCTATAACTAAGTGTTGATGATGATGAGGGAGATATGGACCCGCCAGACGGTCTACATGCTATAATCCGGGGCCCCAGGACACCCTACTGCTGCCATGATCCTGAGTTACAGACCATACAGCTATACCATGTCCAATCCGCATCAAATTACTACATCGGATTGGTTGAATTCCAGTTTAGAATGTTGGGCATCACGCGTCTTTATATGAAAGAGACTTACGAGGCGTATATATGTAGTTCTATACGGGAGCTTGTTTGCTGCCTTTGTTTCCAGTTGTTCACACTAGACGACTAAAAACGTGCCGACTGTAGACTGTGAAGCTGACTGTTGTCTGTTGGTGGTTAATTATGGAGAATTGAAAATTCTCTGTAATTCTACAGAGGGAGAACTCATTCGTCTACGCCTTCTACCGTCTACACATAAAGTCGTCTACGCCAAGCGGCCCTTATATGAACTATCTGCCCATCCACAGATGCGCAGGACGGTTTTTGAACCCTCCCACCCACACTGATGAACAATGTTCTAATGTTAGGGTTTTGTTTTAAATTTCATGTCTGAATAAATTTTAATAACCCCAGTTCGGACTTAAATTATAATTATGCAATCTCAGCCGCAATAATAGTCAGGCCTATAATGTTCTCAGGTGTTTACAATAGACGATCTTTTCTAGAAATGGATAACACATCTGAGTTTTTAAAGAATCTCCAACCATCTAGTTTACTAATTCAAGACGGCTTGTAATAGTCATCACCCATCAAGTGGTCTACCTAGTCACCAGGTAGTGCCAAATCATCCGATCTCATATCATAAGACGATCTCTAGTTTAGATAAGAGAAGGAGCATCCAGAGGGAAGAGTCTGGGACACTGGCATTATGGGCCAACTGAAGAGTTGGACTTTAATGCGAAACTAAGCAAGGTCGTTAGGGACTCACTCCTCGTCGTTAGGGACTACTTCACCCCTTTATGGTCACGTGACCCTCTTGCGGTCACCCCACGCCACCCCGCCGACGTTCACTTCAACCCTGGGCAGCCGACGAGAAGAAACCACCCACCCACCCTACAAACTCTCTTCAATCTCCTCTACTCTGTCTCTCCTACTTCGTAGGGCTCATCAATAGCTCCTGAACTATTATCTTATCTCGAATGAATGTTATGATGGACCTCTAAAACTTATCTCGTATCTCCAATATACTCAATAAATTTTATGTCCTGTTTATGCCTGACCCTGCCATGTGGACACCGCTCGTCGCCTGACGCCCGTGCAGTCAGCACGCATGCTCAAGCTGAGCTAAACTGAATAGGCTACATCATAACGGACAAGAGTCGTGACTAAGATCACGAGATGGCCTCTACATTCGACTTTACAAACTGGGCCAAAGATAGCACTATTTAACTGTTTGTAAATGGCTCAAGAAGTAGGTTGAACTTTATAGTTGTATGTTGGTCGTTGGTTTCTCTATTACACGACTACTGGACTTTGCTCTACAGGCGCTCTACGGCAGCAAGCTTGACAGATAAAAGATTGTAGACCAAAGGCTCAGTTTTACACGTCAATATAGATCAGCTGTATACCAAAGCATTCTAAACGTTGGGGCTAATCGACCTGATTGTGTTCGCTCAAGTCATCTTCGATGTATTGAAATATTTATCGAAGAACTTTACCCACTCAATAAAGATGGGGTTAATTCATTTTCTCTCCAACAGATATTCAGTTGGCATCTTTGACGCAAAAGGTAGTTACGTTGGTAAATTGCATTGTACGATCATCATAAAGGAGTAGTTTTTACATGTATTCCGCTGTGTATTTTTGGTGGCCAAATAAAGCGAAATTACACCTTAGATTTGAATAACAGTGACTTATTCTAGATTTAATCGTCCCAACAGGAACTTATGTTCCAGGCTGGTTAATTGCTCCCACTTCCCCTGGCTTACAATCATTCATCTGACACCTGGTAGTTTTGCCATGTAGGCTTATTATTTGTAACTGATTCTCAATGCTCGTATGACAACTGTTCTATGACATCATATATCCAGTGTGTCGTCCATTCTAAATTTGTGTGTACGAGAGTACGGTAACTACAGAAAGCGACTTGTTTTTGGTCACAGTTGTTATTCTCCAACTCGTTTGAATGCTACGTGATATTCCCTCAGCTTCCCCTTGTCCTTATTGCTCTTTTGGTTTCTTTTCTAAAACTACAATAATCCCCCACGCGTCAACAACCAACTTTACTATCCATGCAGAAAACCCCTACCTATTTCCTCTTTCTTCTACCAACCTGACACCTTCATACACCTACCTACACAAATTTACCTGCCTGCCCGCAACCTTCATCATATCTCTTTTCTATTCCCCTTTGCCAGTTCAAACTAGTTTTAATGTTTATTCGTCACATATTAGATATAACATTAGTAATCAAATGATAAATACGATAATATCTTGTGTCAATAAAATTCATTAACAAAACAGATATTTTCTTCCTAAACCTCTTCTCGCCTTCTTTATTTCGCCAGTGGGCGGATATAGTAATTTTATCATAGTAACCTGTGGAGAATCGAAGATGTTTAAAATAAAAGAGATAAGGGTAAGTCGACCTTTGTATCTGTATATTGGTCGTATTATCAAGAAACGTCACGAAAATTCATACAATTGTTTATATGGCATGAGTTGTTTTCGCGGAATGATATCCCGAAGCGGAGCTGAGTTATGTCTGTAGCAGAAGACAACAAATGCCATGTAAACAATTGTATGAAATTAAGTGACGTTTAGATTTATCCTATCCCGTCACATGTTCTTAACTTCGTATGTCACCTGTGGCATATAAATATTATATGGCATAACCGTGGCATTCAGTCACTCCATGTTAAGTCTATGGAGATTCATATGGGGGGTAGGATAAAAGAATACTATTGTGCGGTGTCTGAAGTCCATTCTATACCATCAAGGTCCTTAATACAGCCCTGCCTTGTTTATTCGCAGGACGCCAATATCACGCAGGTAGGATTCCCAATTAGGACAGGCTCGTCTCCTGATTAAAGTTAAAAGCTTCTCAACCTGACCAGATAATTTTCCGGCTATCGGCGGTAACTATCGGCTTACTAATTGGCCCTCACTCATATTCCCGTTAATTATTCATGAGCACAATACGAAATTGATTGCAAGGCAGAAAGTTGCACCTGACAGCCACGAATGGAATCATTGCCATTAGAGTTACAGAGAACATTACTGGTGTAGGCTAATTATTGTAGTGGGAATGTCAGATGATTAATAAATCCAGAGGCGCATGTACAGCCACAACGAGCAGTCATAATGATAGACACGTTTCGGCAAGAACGTCAGCAAAACAAAAGACCACATCTAAAATCCTGAATTTGAAAAACGTAGCGATGATACGGCGATTGAGTATCTAATTTGCGAGTGAAAGTATTGCCCAACATTATCTACAGAAGAATCGTGAGGTGGTCTTCCACAGGAAAGATTTGCAACCCAAGAATTATCGATCAAAGAGGTGTTTGAAGCATTTATAGGCGGCGATTTATGATCTGTGTAATGAGTGACGATGATTCGACATTAACAGGAACCTGTTACATCTTGGTTTCCACTTAAAGACAAATGCGGATAGGTATCGAGGCGCCCCCTGGTTTAACACTGGTGCTGCCATATGGTGTCATCAAAATGTAGCAGTTTTCCATAGACATCAATAGTTAAGCACTTACCTTCTTTAGATGGCCTTCCCCTAGAAATTAGCATGGTGACATAGTATTTTTTAGCATTTCTCATTTGTACATGTTCCCAACTATCATAATCCAGAATTATTTGAAGATAGCAATAAAGTCATTTAGCAACAAAGTAAAGATATTGCATTTTCCCATAGACACCAATAGTTAAGCAATTACATTTCCAGATGGCCCTCCGATTGGAAGTTAGCATGGTGACCTGCCATTTTTTTTGCATTTTCTATTTGCTGATATATAGAACTTATATTATCCTGAGTTATTTTCAAATCTGAACTACCAACCCAACTACCAGCATTTGTCTTTAAAATGGTGCCAGTCTATATAGCCGTCTGAAGATTAACCCTGCCAAACCAAGAGCTGAATGAATATGTATTCATAACTAAGAAAGAAAAGGTATAAAAGGGTTAAGATAGAAATGGGGTTCGTGTACCCGCAATATATTCATTAGAAGAAAATATATATTCTACCTTACTAAATCGTCCGTTGTAGTTCAAGGAAATGACAAGTAAGTGAACATTCTGAACCAGTACCAGCCGCATCCATAACCCGGTACCTCGAATGCAAACACTTATGTGACGTGAATAATAGTGATAATGACAGTTACAGAGTGATTTTATATACAGGATATAATTTAATATTAATTGATATATATATATATACATAATTCTGTTGATATTACAATGTTTGTGTGTGAGTTGTAGTGCAGAAGATCCAAATACATACTCTCAAGATGTTTGAGTAAGTTTGATAAGACTATAGACCCTCAGACAAAAATAGAACAAATTCTGCATAAAAAACACTAAACTGCTAACCTTCATTTATTATCAATTCTCCCGTAACTGTAATTTAGTGTTTCCACCTGCCGACTATTGCAATAAACTATGACATTTAGCACTCCCGATATGACTGACTAAACGATCCTTTTGTACGATTTCTCTTTTCAAAATTTTATAATGTGGCAGAACCGTCCGACTTTTGAGGCCATCAATCTTGGTTGGTGACCACTTTCATTTTATTCTAAAATCAGCGTCTTTTCTCAACGCCACCAATTAAAGTCCAATGCCCATCTACCGATTAAGGGTTGAACGATTAGCTCGCAAATCGTATAGGAGTCGGTGAACTTTTCGCAAGCAAATTATGTATCCCTTCGCTCGACCAACGGACATTGAGGAGAGTGGTTGGTGGGTTTTAGTCCTAAGCAAATCAGTCTACTGATCGGTGGCTCGCCCTTGCCTAGCTGTCCTACATCTACCGACTACGGCCGACTCCGTTAGGATGCCCTGACTGAGACAAATTACCGTCCGTTTGTCGCCGACAAAGGTACATGAATGTTCCGAAATCGGTAGATGGGCATTGGGCTTTATATGTTAGACATGGTCAATCGTCATGTCCTATACATATTAGATATTTAATGCACATGTTGCAGACAATCAGTCGTCAGGTGGAAACGGAGTTTGTGCTTTTGAGTTGTTAGCACAGGCTAATTCTCAAGGGGCACTATAGCCGGCAGGTGGAAACGCCAGATTTGAGATTCGATACTAGACAATGAACCTAAACAAGGGATATTTAACTTGTACACAATGTTGATGTAGTGATTGATGTAGACTGAGTTATGTACGCATACTGGATTGTAATTTTCTAATATATCTAAATGAAGGAAACAATACTTGACTCATGGCTTGTTTGTTCTTATGCCCAGCTATGGATTAAAGGATTGTTCTTGAGTCTGGGCCACACGCTCATATACTCTTCCTAAAGGTAGTCACATAGAACAGCTTGTTGCATTAAAAAAATCCTACACTATCTGCGTGCTCACATTGAGAAAAAAGGCAGAGGGTCAGTGATTCAGTGCCTGAAAAATATGTCCAATTCATCATGACCAGTCACTAAAAATCGAAATAACTCATTGACCCACTGGTGTTTGATAATTCGGATTTTAGAAAGGCAGTTGTAGAAAAAAGTTGACTGGGTGCAAATACGTTTCAGAAAATAGGCCAAACACTGAATGAACCCAACCTTTTTTTTTTTTTTTATCTCAGCCTCAGTTGATGATGAACACACCATTTGCTCCCAGAAAACACATGTACGCGACCTGTCAAGTACACCTTATCAACCTTTGGTCTTGCTATACTAAGTTCGCAATAAAACCACCGTATCTTCTGAGAGACCTGCTCTGACCTTCCGAGGTTCCTGATACGTGCAAAGTCACGCACCCACTGACCCAAGGCCAGTCTGACGAACTAATTAAAGTGTTGGCTCTAGAGCAGCTGTTGGAGAGGTCATTTGATCCTCCCCATGGCACCAATACGACTACCTCTCGGGGAAAGCTTTAAAAATAAAGAGCGATACTGAATCAACAACTTCGATTACGACTTACATGGGCGGTACTGACAAGGACCTCCTTGTTTGGGGATTATATTAACGCGAGGGGAAAATGAATCATTTTGTTGAAATGTGGCCGATAGTAATCAAGCACAAACCCGAACTAAGAGAAAACGTTGTTAGTGAGCCCGTCGCGATCCAATTCTCTGCCATTTGTACTAAAACTACGACCCAACACCAGAGGCGGAGGGCCACAGTTATAGGATAATAGGGTGAAAACGGAATCACTACAACAGAAAAAAAGACATGAAAAACGGGTATATAGTAAAATATATAACAATCCATTTGCAAGACCGTTTTGGTAAAGACTGATCATTTAAAGCACAAGCCTGCTTTTTTAAAAACTATACTCAACACGATTACCTGGTATCATGTCTTTTGTAAAAAGAAAATCCCAAACGTATTTGGGACTGAGATCAGCAGACATGTAAAGTGAGATACTACAAAAAATATGTTCATTATTGATGAATAGGCCTGGAAATAATGAAAAATATATATATAAGAGATTTGGGCTTTTCCCCTGTCATTAGGTATTTTGCTGTCACTTCGAAACCAGCCAAGCAGTCGGCAACTTCTACAACTCTAGAGTTAAAATATTTTAGGCAACAGTGTGTCATTGAGGTAGTTCAGGCTGTAGTGACTGATCCTGGTAAACTTGGTATTAAAAATACTGGTGGACTGAAGCTAATAAATTTCACAGAGTTGAGACGCAGATTGCGAAAATATTGTGCTTGCAGCACACTGATAGACTCTGTAGGACTACTCCACCTACCGACAAAATCATCGCTGATATTACCGAAACCACACCTTCAGATATGCAAAAAGAATAGCGGGAGGGTGGTATGGAAGTTAAAATCTAAGTAAAAGATCAGCAATTAATACTATCGGTGGTATATTTGCTAACCGATTTTCGTCATCTCTTCTTTTTGACCCGTGAGCTATTGTTTTCCTGACAAAATGTAATCGGTGACAAAGTTATCGAGAAGTGATTTATAAAAGCAAAAAATCAAAACATAGATCTGTTTCCCATATTTTTTTGTTGCCGTTTCCACCTGCCGATTTTTCACATACGTGATGAGAAAAATCCGGTCCGGGCGACAAATTTACCCAAGATCAAAATACGCAGAAAGACCACTTTATAAATCGTCGCTAAGCCATGCACCATGAAGCAATTTTCCATTCCCGATTATTCAGTACCGATTTGCAGTTGGGAACCATGCACCGATCGATTTTTTTCAAACAGAAATGTTCACAGATTAATTCTAGCATGAATGACTAAGAGTATGGAAAGCGCTCCCCAGCAACATTCAGAAATTTGTCGTTGGATCAGGTTTTAGATATATAGATATATACACAAATATTTCAAAGGGCTTTGATTCTGTTAGTCGGAAATTGGTGGTGCCCCATTACATAATCTAAGCAGAACAAGCTGTTGGTCATTTCATTAGCTGGGTTGACTGATTTTTGCATCAGTAGTGCTAGAGGTCCATAGGTGATTTCTGACTGCAGATGGACGAGGGTCGAAATCGGCCAATTGAAATGGGTTTCCTTTTGTAACAATTCTCTGCCAAAAGTCACCGACTAACACTTTTAGACTTTAGACCATAGCTTAGGGGCCATCCATAAAGTACGTACGCACTGAGGGAGGGGGGGGGGGGGGTGGGAGGGGGCGAAAATTTTGCGTATCCTCCCTCTTTCCTATTGCGTACAAGATCGGGTGGGTTCAATATTCGGTCAGCAGGTAACCCACAAAGCAATACAGTTTATCGCCAAAAATGATTTGCGGTATAAATGCCCTTCAATACTTCCACCGACGGGATTTTCATTATCCCTATTTATCAGACACCAAATGATGGATCATAGAACATGGGGCAATATTTAATTCTTTTATCCCTAAAAGCTTCAGCAGGCCTCAAAGAAGCAGTGATCCTCAGCAGTCACGTGACCACATGGGTGCCTCCAATAACATTGACCTTCTCTGGCAGAGGCTCTGCGTCCTAGCCGACCACCTGTTTATAGTCCTGCTTTTCAAGGCAGCAGCCGTGATTGCCTTCTACTCTTTTACGTTCTTCGAATTTGTTCAAAAACCATCTCATACTATTGCCAGGAGAGACATCATGATGGTAGGTCCCCTCAAACCCAACAGAAACTCAACCACCTGCCAACAACACACCTGAAACTACAAACCGATCTTCAAACCACCTTGAATAACCTATAGATGTATTTAATGACTCATTCAGTACTTAACCCCAAAATGAATGAATCTAACGACTCAACGACTACCTCAGTAAAATAGGCAACAACAAAGTCACCTATAATCAACATTTACAACACTACAATACCAAAAATCCAGGAACCAACAGTCTGTTCAACAGACACCAGCTGAACAACACTTAAAACTCATCAAGAAGAATAGATGGCAACAAAACTAATATGGACTACTCTACAACACAACATTAAACAACCATTACCACCTACAACATGACGGAAATCTTATCTACAGACCATCTACAATACACTGAATGACTCACTTAGAACCTAACCTCAAGCTAGTATATTTAATGACTCAATGACTACCTCAGTAGAATAATCAGAGAATGTCCTCGATAAAGACAATGTAATAGTCGAAACGTCAGTTCATCAATAAACGCCATGAAATCAACTTGACTGCCTCTTGGTTGTACTGTCTACCAACTTTGATACTATAATTACTTTAAAAGGTAAATAGTCAACAGATAGTTGATTTTCATGTAGAATCAAATTAATCATCTTTGTAAAATATATGTTGAAACAATGTAATTTATTTCACCTGAACAATCTGTTGCTTCACTTATAATTTGATTCGGAAAAAGTCATACTGTAGCCAACATAAGACCTCATCAAATCTATTACTAGAGATGCCATACTCATTGGAATCAAGTGTTTGGTGGCTTCAGTAATGTATTCATAAGTCTGGTGTGTTGATATGTATATCATCATATGCCTGCTAGCTTAAGTTATGTCATTTACGTAACGTTGCATTTGAAAATACTCCGATGCTGTATATACAATTCGGTTTATACATCTCGTTTTAACGCGCAGCGAACAGGGTTTGGGTAACGGAATATTCAGTAATACGGTTTTATTATATCAACGTATACCTGCGCGTGAATCTCACACTTATAGGTCAACTTTACCGAATCCATTGGTCACTCAGTGACTGAATGAATATCGTTTTGTACCTACGTTCTACGTGTCTCGCTGTAGTTTAGAACGGCAAGTACATTGTGAAATTGCATCTTTAATGATATTTATGTACATTGTAACGGAAGACAGGGTTAGATGGGTGAATTGCTTCAGTTCCTTATTATTTAGGTTTGTTTAGACCTACCTCGTTCTTCTAACTCAGTATATCTATACACACCTAAACAACCCTGAACGGAATCTATTCAGCTACCCTCACCCTGTCCCCATATATCACTGTCAGAAAAAAGGTAATATATTAGTCCCATCCAGGCCAGCCCTGGCTTTCTCTGATGTCTGACTTATGGTTAATGAAGTGACCGCACTTCAAACGTACGACCTACGGTCTACTAGATTAACGTGGTATAAAAGTCCGGCCTCCAACGGCACATCCACGCGCGCTGCATGGCTGGACGTAGATTGCTGCTGCCACTGTGCTCTTTTCCTGCAAGAGAAAGTTCTAGAAATAGCTGTAGTTATAAAATGGCAGGGCAGGCTTCCGCCCCAGACGCAATCCAATAAAAGTGCAATAGGTTATTTGTGACGGGTTTCCGAGTTCTCCACCTGACGGAAATGATCCACACACCTCGGACTACCTCTCTAAAGGGCGGGGAATCCCAAAGCAGGATCTACAAAGCACTCTGGTAGACAGTGGGGAAATGGGAAGCCTGCAATATGATTTAAAAGAACTTTTCTTTTTTCAAAGCAGAGACAGAATCGTGTCCGGTAGGTTTTTGAGCACTGGAAACACACTCAGATACGCTGCCTAGGTCAGGGAGAGGTTATATAAACTTTCAGATTACTGCGTGAACTACCCCTTCATTGTCTGCCTAATCTGTGGCATTGTCAAGATACAGAAGACCAGTGTCTTTGTGGCCAAGGTTAGTGCCTAGCTGATCATGTCCAATCGCTACAGATGTTTGACACATTTGGACTCTCAAAAGGCAGTTGTGAATGCAGGTTGCCAGGTGAGTTAGGCCCGGCGTCCGCCAACCACGACAAGGCTACGACAATGGCTTTCCGACAAGGTCCATGACAGGCCTACGATTGGAAAGCCTGTCGTAGCCTTGTCGTGGTTGGTGGACCCTAGTTCCCGACAAGAGTCTACGACAAGGCCACGACAGGCTGCGACTGGAAGCTTGTCGGGGGCCTGTCGGGGGCCTTCCTACAAGGCTACGACAATATCGAACATGTTCGATTTTTGCTACGACTAGACCTTTGTCATGGAGTGTTGTGGTTTCCTCGATATCACTTTCGTAGTGTGTCGGGATCATGGACGCCTTTTTTCGGCAACCGCCGACCTCTACGACACGCCCCGACAGCGCTGTCCCGACACTGCTCTTCTCACGACAAGGCTGCGACAAGGCGCCGATAGGAACTTTCTTGTCTGCTCTTGTCGTAGCCTTGTCGTAGTTGGTGGACGCTCCCCTTAACAACAAATGACCCATAGACTAGATAAAATCCGAACCTTTTATTTTTCTTAGACAATTCCACGTTCCTTAATCAATGATGAACACACCTTCTGTTCCTAGAGTTACCCACTGGAGGTGTGCGGAAATCCCTGGTCGAAAAAACAACAATGAATTTTACTATACGCCCACAGCCACTGTTTTCATATCACTATAAATCCTGAATTGTAGAAAATGAGATGTTCTACATTTTCTTCACGCCCACCTGATGGCGATATAAACACTGCATTGAGAACAGTGGCCTATAGACGATATTTCCATAGGTATGTAATGATCAAATAGAAAACTTTAGCCCATAGGAGTTTCTTACCAATGAGATCCTCATTTCATCTTTCACAAAATTGATTGTAAAGTTGTGGTCTATTCCTCCCTATCGTGGCTTAGTAGTACTACATATTGGTTTCGATGAGCAGAAATTAATCATTACCCTTATTTGTTAGTGAACAAATTGATTGGATTGGGACAGTCACCAGGCATTCATCACATCTATTATCGCTCAGATCTAGATCTTTTTTTTATTTTTCAAAGTATCGAATTCTGGTACACCAGTTCTTCCATTTGACAACATGAGTGACTGCCTGTACAGTGATACCTTGACTAGCTACATCTACTACCACAACAACAAAAAATAAAAATAAAAATGTTACAGGAAGAGGTAATATCATTAAAATATCTTTTGCAGGTATCAGATAGTGACATCTAAATTGACATTTGTTGTTTCAGGGCGCGCTTGAATGCAGCCATAGACTCCAAGTTTTGTATCCCCTGGCTAAAACCATCCCATATCTTTAAGCCCCCCCCCCCCCCGATACGTTGGAGATTTACCATATCACGTTGTTAGAGCGTGCTTGCATGCCTATATACATCATCTAGAGCTTAGAGTCAGGGTTAGAGTGGTCACCTTGAACTTTCAGTGTGCTTCCAGAAAACTATCCCTTTACTATCTGCATGCTGTTCCCTGTGATAGTGAGAACACAGCAGGGAGCCAGTGTCTCAGGGTCTTAGAAGTGTGCCCAGCTGACCATGACGAATCACTCAAGACCGAAATACCTCATTGACCCACTGTTTTTGATATGTTTTGATCCTAGACTCATGCAGTTAGAGAAATGGCAGGTTGACTGGGTGCAAGTGGGTTGTAGAAACTATCCATCTAACTCAGAACTTTTATTTGTTATACGTTTATAATTGCACGCTCATTCATCTATGATGAACTTACTTTTTGCTCCTAGTTTTATGAGGATGCACAATTAAGGATTTTTTGGCAGTACTTCTCGTTCTTCGGTAGCGGTGGTCAATCAATTCGTCGTTGTGCGACAGTGTGTACATTATTTTCAGTAATTTCAGGTATCTGCACCGCTCAAGGTTTTCCACATCTAGGGATCTGTGCAGGTTATTTATTGACTGTTTTAGCCTAAAGCTTCTCCACATGAGGGCTTGGCACTCTACCAACGCGGTCACGTGGTACAGCCCGGTCCGGACCCCGGCCTCACTTCTCCTTCACCCGTCCTGCAGTACACACGTACTACAGTACTTTTTCGTCCCACCCACCCACAACCTTCTCTCTTCTCTTCCTACTCACGTAGGGCTCTTTATTACTTATACAATTACCTATTTTGTATTTCATACAATTATCATGTGTATTGTATTTCATATTTTACTTTTCATAATTGACTTATATTCTACCTGTCAATTATCATATACTTACCTTCATATTATCTTATCATTAATATGCTCGTCCAGTAAGGTCGACATAATTTTACTTACTATTATCTCATAAAATAAAATAAAATTTTATTCTCCCAAGCCACTGCTTGTCTACTTTCATCCGGGGGTAGGGTAATGACATAGGATAGCCACTACCTCTGTCTCGACTCAGTTCTCACTAAGAGGTTGGTATGGTTAAACCCAGGAAGTGTCCACAAATTCTCCATCTTTTCTTATAAACGTGGGTTCTGAGAGCGGAAATACGTATCAGGAAATATTCACAGCTGTAAATTCATAATAAAGTCTTCCTTTATGGTTATCTATTTCAAAATACACACACAATGAAATAAGAATATGTAAAAATGGCTTCAAGAGTAAGAACTATTACACTTTCCAAGCATAGGGCTAGGTCACAGGATCGTTCTGCATTGTGAGTGACAAACACCTACAGGTAGTGGGTCAAGGTGTTTCAGATTTAACCAAACCAGAGCTAACGTAGGGTAGCTCTGGTGGCCAGTGCCAATGACACTTCAACGTCAATGACACACTGAATGTCATGAGTGGCCTACTAGCATTCACAGCCGACCAGAACTGGTACTCAACCAGAATGATTTTCTGATCCCCTATTGGCTGCTGGTACAATAGCCCATAACATTGCAGAGCTCACAGATGCCAAGCCTGACTGTTCAATCCCCTGATGTGTGTATACTAGGAGCAAATAGTATGTTCATCATCGATGGATGTGTGTGCATTTATAAATGAATAAGAATTAAAAGGTTTTGGTTACATTCAGTGTATGGATAGTTTTCTGTAACCAACTTTCACTCAGGATTGGTTCCCTGCCCTAATGAAATAAGGGACAGGTAACGGGTTCCTACGACCTTCAACTAGACTGTAGTACGTCCCGTTGTCGCTAGGGCCAGGGCACTAGTGGACTAGTGGTTTGGCTGGGTTCCCCATATATCTCCGCCGAGCTCCCTAGTAGATACCCCGGGAACCAGTGTATCTGGTGGTCTGCCAATCCCACAATGCAACAGAAAAATGGAGGCGTTACCAACAATGCACCACGAAACTGCAACCCGTTACCTGGCCTATAGTCTAACTAGGCCAGGGGGTCGTTGCTCCTGGAAAGCGTTGCTCCAGTAATATCGGATCGTATCGTGTAGTATCGCTATTTTCACGTTGTATCGCTATATCTTAAAACACCGCATTCTCAGTGTGATAGGCAACAGGTTCATTTGGGGTTTTAATTGGATATAGATAGCGACATAGTTATGATGCGATCCGCAAAATATCTGGAGCAACACTTTCGACCTCGGATCGTTATTTTGCGATCCGCAAAACGTGGAGCAACGACCCCCTGGCTGCCAGGCTACTTTCACTCATTCAACTTGCCAATTTCCGCATGAGTCTATGATCTAAACATATCAAGCACCAAGGGGTGAGTGAGGTATTTTGGTCTTGAGTGATTGGTTTAGTTCATAGGTATGGGCACACTTCTAAGATCCTGAGACACTGGCACCCTTCTGCCTTGCCAATATGACAATGAATAGTACGCAGATAGTGAATGGATAGTTTTCAAGCAGTAAGCTGTGAGCACTCTCACCTCTAGGCGATGTATATAGAGCGTGCAAGCACACTCTAAAAAGAAGAACCATCTTGTCAATAAATCGGTTAAATTCTTGATTCATAGTCGTACCTAATACTTCAGTGTTTGAGTACCCTTGTATAGACTTCCATGCTAGACAACAGACAAGTGAACTGGTCTTGCGGAAAACAATAATAACTAGACTTTATTGAGTAAAAGTTTTTGTCAGTGAGGTGACTGGAGACAGCGATTACCCGGTTACCAGTTGTTGATAGAGATGTACATCCATACATTTGTTAAATAACCTGTCCGCAATTATATTGTCATCCAAGAATAATATCGCATACATATATGAAAGCAAAATGTGTGTTTCCTCAAATCTGTTTCACCACCAATCTATACCTTGAATAAAGGTTGTCAGATGCAAATGGCCTATTTTCTTGGCATTTCCCTTGGTTGCATTATTTTGTCATCGTTTCGCACTCCAGGGGTTCCGGCACCGCGTTTTGCTGTGATTCTCCCGGTATTTTTCAATCGGTAAGCTCTGAGGTAAGTCAGCGCCCACCCCGCCGCTATGAAACCACTTCCATGGTGCTGCCCTCTGGGTTCCATAGAGGTGATTAATTATAGAGAAGCTTGAGCGATAATACAAGTAATGCATCATGCCTACAGATATCTCCGTGGGATGACGAAGTAAAGTTCTAGGTGCTGAGAAAAACGTTTATTGCCTCTCCGTGAAAGGCCGAGGGCAGGAAAATATGTCCTAGTTTTTGTTCAGCCGGGGCCATAACTTGGCGAACACCGCGGTAAGGGCCCGGATAAAAGAAGCTGGAAGCCAGACCTATAGACATTACCACAGCTCAATTTTCATATAAATCAAATCGAAGTGGCATTGTAAGAGAATAGGGATGTTTTCGAACTCTCCCTTTTGAAGGTCAAGGTAATGTATGCAGGTGACACATCTATCACTGAACGAAATTGAGGGAATTGCATATCAACGGCCGTATTATGGATTATTCTATAATGGAAATGGGCAAAGGGATAATACGTATGTAGAACCAACTAAGTATGCTGCTATAAAACCTAATGATAATTAAGGGTTCTAACGGAACTCGGTGTAACCATCTCGTTCCATACTAAGCGTAAATTATCATCGAAATTGGTAGCCTCTACAAACATGGTAGCTTGCTCTATATTTATCATGTATACCTACAATTAAGTCAAAAATCATGATAATTTGGCTTAACATCAAATGTTTAGGTCGAGGCGTGCAGAATAGTGTTCCATATCTTGCCGTTATTGCCTGCACATTCAACTTTCATTATAACTAGAATTCTGTAAATACGCACCATTTTGCATCTTTCCGTGATAGAATAATTGATAATATGGCCGCTGATATGCAATCAAATTTCTTCCAGGGATAGATGTATATAATGTCTCTATTTCTTATTTATCTGGACCTTGGGGTCACCCATAAAAGACATGCAGCATGAGGGAGGGAAAGGGGAGGGGCGTTACAATCTCCATGACAAAACAATACATGACAAAACACGACGAGGGGGCCATCAAAAATAGTAGTTATGGACAGGCTCTTTTGAATCTGCTTATAAATCATCTATGTTAATTCTCAAGATTTAGCAGAACTGAGAGGTCTATCCTGTTCCACAATGATAGAACCTTCTATCTTCTGTCTGTAATTTTGAAACTCTACCGAAATCTAGATTAGCGACACGAATAGGGTAGATTTGCGTTTTTGACGCACTTGGCTTGCCATACGTACGAATCCTCCGGCTTGAGATGCCCGGATGTTTGCGCTGACAGCCGGGAACCAGCTGCGTCTCTGTCCACTTCCGAGAACAGCCGGAAGTATGGGCGGAAGTCCGCTGTTCCCCGACGCGTGGTCACGCCCCAGTGTTAGATCAGCTGATCCGGGGCTGTGTGAAGAAGACGTTCTACTTGAGGATTTAATAAGACTGCCTGCTACCTTTATCTCCTCCTCCTAACTCCCTCTATCACTCCCACACACATACTCTCGCTTTGAAGACTAGCTACAATAACTATTTCTTCTGAATACAAGAACGACAGTTTTTTTCTCACTCAGGTTACTGTATCGAGAGTGTAGTTGGAATTATTCTATACAAAAAAGCCGTTCTGAATGACCACACTGAATATTCGACAAAAAATAGTTGATTATCGAAATAGAGACTTACACTAGACGAATATGCGCGACGATTCTTGAATTTAGCACCACCTGACGACTTTTAGCTGTCAATGACTTGAAAGCGTCTTGTGTAAACGCCTAACGAATGATGACCACAGATCGTTAGATTATTTCACATTATGCAATTTGGCACTTTCGATTATGCAGACGCTTTGATACCGACGATTTTTCAAAGAGCTTCAATCAGTCGTCTGGACACCGGACGATGCTGTAAAACTCAGTCATATACCAGCTCACCTTCGCACCAGAAACGTGTGTTTTGTGTCGACTATCACCATTTTTTACTGAGAAATAAATACAACAATGGTCAACACCCAATAATCGCTAACCATAATCGTCAAGTGTAAACGCCAACTCAGGTGAACAGCAGGAACAAAATATGTTTCTCGTTTGAATGAACGTTAATCGGCTATTGTAAACGCTTGGTATGCTGCTTGGACTGACGACTCTAAAAGGCGTATCCCACTATCACGATTTGAGCCTCCGACACACTACGATAGCCTTACGACAAGCGTTCCGATGAAAAAAATGAAATTTTTATCGGAAGGAACGAGTCTAGCTTTCACGATGGACCCGTTCCTTCCGATAAAAATTACATTTTTTCATCGGAACGCTTGTCGTAAGGCTATCGTAGTGTGTCGGAGGCTCAAATCGTGATAGTGGGATACCCCTTTTAGTGATCCCATATTGCGTAGTAGAGCACCAACCGACAACTATAGGCTAGATGATCTACAATCCCTGCGTTTTCAGTAATCTAATGTAAACGCCGGGTCTTCAAACATTCAACTCTAACTGTTTTCTCAGTCGAAAGAAACAAACTCATGAAGTGGTTCCAATTGATTGCATTGTATGAAAGAATTAATCAATGTTTGTATATATGAATTGAAATACATGTTTTCAAGTATAAGTTGCCAGTTTGATTACAACATCATTCTGTTTTGAGAATAGTTATCACCATTAGATACTTAACATACAATTCAGTTCATAAGAGGTCCATGATCACTGGTGATATTTTCGGTCAGTGGCGCAAAAACAAGGGCGAGAATTTGGAATATAGATAGGTCTCAAGTTTTTAATCTTTACTTAGATTAACAAATGTTTAAATTGGTCGGAGGATGCCAAAAGATTTATCGCAACCAAAACAAAAAGTCAGCAAGTAGAAGAATCACTGATTGAACACCCCGATTTCATTAGCGCTCTATACAGGATGTTTTCCACTAGCCAAGAACATAATTTGCTATTTGCTGGGAGAACTCGTTAGAATATGCAAATAAGAGGAGAGAGGGATAAGAGGCAGACTGCCTTGTTATTCCAACAAGACATGCAAATGTGTACAGTGAGCGGCAAAAATAAATAAACCCTCTCAATGAGAAAAAAAAATGAATAAGCAAAATAACGATCAGAAATTATAACATACATGACGCATTTGTATTTGATAATTGTTTAAGATGGTAAAGTAAATAAAAAGATATTTCGAAATATAATTAGCAAAATAGGCGATACTTGTGAAAACAGATCCATTGAAACATTGACAGCGGGCCATAAGGTTTGAGTTCTAGCATCGACGTTGGGGAGGCTGTGGGTCAACCGCATTCTAGATTTGCAGGCTACTTTTATTGAATTGGCGTTTTTAAGTTATTTTATGTATATGGTAATAAGCAAGCATCCCAACCGTGGGTGAGACGTCTCCCGTTCTCGGTAATTCACGGAAAATAGACGGCCTTTCGCCCACAGTAATTAACGACGAATCCTAATATTACATTTTGACCCGTGGCTCATTTCATCCACGATGAGATCAAGCCACGATGAATTTGTTCGCGTTGTATGCCATCAGTGTATTTTCCGTAGGCAGGTGAAAAATAAGCCTTCCATCTATTTCAATTAGGAAAACCCATTTTAAATTGACACAAATGTCATAGTGCTACAGGACCCATAAATCATTTTACTTTCGTACTACATGACAGCTGCTCAATGAGGTATTAGCTCCTGGGTACTATAATAAACATCTATGTGGCAGCAATGGACTCAATTATCTCACAGTCAACATAACCTGGGAATATGTGACACTTGTACATACTGCTCACAGGTGTGTAGTGATTAAATCCGATATCAGCCACTTTCCGTTCGGGCTTAAATGGTAACCGTATCATTTCTCTCCACACCAGGCCTATTTTACGGCACTAATCATCAAGCTAAGACCAGGCTTAACGTGGTATTATCATACCGCAGGCTATGTCACAATTCTCACCATTACCTTATTTCCAATTGCGAATTTCGTCACCTCGATAAGTGTGTCGTTCACCACTGATCGATCTTTTGACTTTTATTCTAAGAAATTCATAGTTAGAAACAACAAACAAGCAATACAAATCGATGAAATATGTTAATTACAATGGGTATATATCATTTTAATTATCAAGACACCGGCTTCGCTTTTAGAAGTTGGTGTGATTAATCACTCATCATAGTCATAGAGTTAGAGATCATGATAGGTTCATAATGAAAGTAATATTAAGCCTCGCAGCTTGATGCGATAAATCTCGAATATGCATGACATATATTCCAGTTTATCCCTCTATATTTAAAACAGAGAGGGAAACAGTTTTCTCTTATATTGTGAAACAAAATCATAATGGAAATGTGAACAGAGAGTTTATTTCCCATTGGCTTATATTTAGTGAACGAAAGCTCTGCTGAGTTCAGTCTCGTCCGGTCAAAGGTTGGGTGTGTGTACGAGGCGTCTTCGTGGTGCATGAACAGGTCTGCTACGATTACAAGCCACCTCATTACAAGTACTTATTTCAGCACACGCTCACCAAAAGCAAAGAAGGACGACCGCATGGCGAGGCAACGGGCAACTGTGTCTCCGTATCCGATGTGTGTTTGTGATAGAAAAACGTAATTTCCTGAATTCAGAGAACTAGGTTTCGCCTGTCCCGAAGGGGGTATCGCTTGCATCTCCCCGCTCCATATTTATTCCTGTTGGTTTGGCTTTGCATTAATGAGCCGGGGTAGTTTTTGTCAGGTTGTTTAGTGGGTTGTAGAGGGGTAGGTGGTGGTGGAGGACTGAGTGATCAGTTTACACACAGGAGGATCGTATTGCGGTTAACTGACACCCGCCTTCGATGCCTCCTCTCACCTGCCTCGTCTTCTTCCTCACTTCCCCTCCCCTCCTTCCCTTCCCATTTCCTTTCACCTTCTTTCAACTTGGCATACTACCTCTGCACCTTCAAAAGGCGTGTATATTCCATTAATGCCATATGTAAGGCGCCCCAGAGATACATCATATATCATTTTTCTAGTACATCTTAGTTGTGGCTTCCTTTACAGAATTTGGTTCTAAATTAATAGGCGAGGCAATCATAATGGTTTTGATATGTTTTGAGAAAAATATTTCTTAATTAAAATGTTCAATTTACTAAATACCTACTATCACTGTTGAAATGCGTCCAAGAATGCTAAACCTCGCAAAATCTATCCCTCTTGAAAAAAAGGATAATACCTCTTAGTACGAGTCAATATTGTGTAACGTGTAGAGCCCTTCTTGTGCAAGGGTAGACCTTAAAAGTAAAGGAGTAGGAACCCAAACACAGAGGTAGTATGTACTACTATGAGTCAAGAAACCTAAATGATTTCAATGACAGATTGTTCAACTTATATACAGACAGCAGGTGGTATCTTGATGCAGGTTGAGCTCTGTGTTGTGGTTGGCTGTTGACTTAATATTGTTCTGGTCTGTCACACATGCCAGGAGGGCCTTGCATTTCACCGACAACTCAGGTGTCAGGTTAGCAGATCCCTCCCCCCCCCCCATCCTGGTAAACCAGGAACTGGAGCAAGCAATAATGATGGTAAACTTGCCATTCACTGCATGGAAGCCATACAGGGAGGAGCAACTATAAAACGGCGACTGTATTAATGCATTCATGTTAGATATTAATAAATGTAGACGATTGGATGACTGATATCTTAGCATAGAAAGCAGCATAATTGGTCGCAATAGAGATATAGAGACCAGAACGTTACAATTGTTTATCAAACAATAATTAGCATGGGTACGACTGTATCCAAGATTATAAAATCCCCATTTAAAATGTTACAATGAACCACCACACATTGTTTCAGAAATGTCATCAGAAACTAAAACCAGTGAATACGGATTGTAACCCATTCATTGCAGCATCAAAGCAAACGAGTATGGGAGAATAGTCCCTTTAGATTTGTGCTACAGAGGGACAGAAAATCCTTAATGAGAAACAAATTGTATAGAAATTCCTGGGTTTTTATCTTCTTTTTTTGTAAGCAAGTCTTTTATTAACCTCTCCACATCATCATACAGCTTACAACTTTCAGCTTTGCCAAACAATTCTCGGTACATTCATTGTTACCTTGTGGTCATTTCAATTGCTCCCCCCTTTTTTTATCCTAGTTAACTATATAAAACCAAAACTAGTTGAACATCATTTAGGCTATTTTGGAACTAAACCTCGCTCTGGATCTTTACCGACAGGACAAACAGTACAGACGTTCTTACACTACTCATGCTCAGATATGTATTCCTTTCCTCCTCTTATCTTTACCTTAATGCAGCCAAGTACTTCTCCAATCTATATTCATCCCACTCAACGTACAATATTGTTGAATTTTCTTTTCACTTATCTTTTCTTTTACCAACAAATATCACGAGTGTGAGTAAAAATAATTTGATCGTATGCAGTTCCACAGCCCACCACCCCTCTCCACCTTAGTCTATCCACACGCCTCCGGCCTCCGAGCTGTCGCGCCCGCCTCTGCCAACTCGATATGCTTGTCCTTACACTCACCATCTGTCAGGTCTGGTATCATCATCGATTTCTGCTATTTGATCTTTGTTGAAGCTTGATAAAGGGATGTAACCCGCCAAAAGCTTAATGTCAGGCCACGTGAGGTTGGGCGTGTGTATGTATGCTTTATAGGGGTGTGTGTGTAGGTGTGTCTGTGAGGAGTTGACCTATATGTGGGCTTTTTACCTAATTTTGGCACTGCACAAGGTTTGAAGTGCGCCCCCCCTTTAGAATTTAACCCTGCCCATAATTGGGGAACCCCAATGCAATAATAGGTGGCAGAAATAATTCATCAACCTATTATTTGTACCCGAAGACACTCCGTCGGTGAGCCAAAAGTTCGGTGGGTGGTGCCGCATTGAGTACTACTTGATATGGAAATCAGTGTACCCATTTCTACATGGCGACTATTGTGGCATAATCGGTGGCAATAGTCGCCAGGTGACAAGCAGTATCCGGGAGTATGGTGGATATTAGGTTATTTTAACAATTTTTTTTATTGATGCACAAAAAGTAAGGAAACTTCTGCTGACAGCAGGTTTGTCCTCTATGACCACTGCTTTAGTCTTTTCTTATATGGTCCGATATTACAATATTGTGTTTCAAGATCAAAATTATTCCAGGCAATCATTCCTCTATATATTGGGCTTTTACGGAAAAAGCTTGTTCGAGGCCTATGAAGCTTTACAGTCCTTTTATGATCTCCCCTGGTTCTGGGATTCGGGACCTCTTGCAAGTTCCATGTGTACTTGCGCATGTAAACTAATAGTAGAAACTGTCTACGTTTATCCAGTAATTGTACATTACAGTCCTTATATTTTGCAATCGTTGTAATTTTGTAGAGGTATGTCATAAAACAAATAAACAATAGAGGTTAAACCAAAGGACACCTACCACTATTAGGGTCTTGGTCGTAGAGCAAACCTGAATGGATGTTATGGGGGAGTTGCTGTTCTATCCCTGATGAGAATTCAACGAGAGCATTTCTTTTCTTCCCTCCTTGACACTAGACAGCAGTCACACTCGGCAGGATTTGGCTGTGTGTGACTGTGTTTGGCTGTGTGGGGTTGTGTTTGGCTGTGTGTGGCTGTGGGGGACCAAGCTTGGCTGTGTGGGGCTGTAAGGACAAAGCTGGACTGTGTGATGCTGTGTGTAGCTGTGTCTTGCTGTGGGGACCAAGCTTGGCTGTGTGCGGCTGTGTGCGGCTGTGTGCGGCTGTCAGTGACTGTGTTGAGCTTTATAGGGATGTGTGGCGCTATGTAGGGCAGTGTTGGGCTGTGTGATGCTGTGTGTAGCTGTGTGTGGCTGTGGGGACCAAACTTGGCTGTGTGTGGCTGTGTGTGGCTGTCAGTGACTGGGTTGAGCTTTATAGGGCTGTGTTGGGCTGTGTGATGCTTTGTTCGGCTGTGTGACACTATGTGGGGTTGTGTATGGCAGTGTGTGGCCGTGGGGACCAAGCTTGGCTGTGTGTGGCTGTGTGGGGCTGTCAATGACTTTGTTGTGCTTTATAGGGTTGTGTGGCGCTATGTAGGGCAGTGTTGGGCTGTGTGTGACTGTGTGATGCTGTGTGGGGTTATGTTTGGCTGTGTGTGGCTTTAAGGACCAAGCTTGGCTGTGTGTGGCTGTCAGTGACTGTGTTGAGCTTTACAGGGCTGTGTGGCGCTATGTAGGGCAGTGTTGAGCTGTGTGTGGCTGTATGACGCAGTGTGCTTGCCTAGGTGTGGCTGTCAGTGACTGTGTTGAGCTTTATAGGGCTGTGTGGCGCTATGTAGAGTAGTGTTGGGCTGTGTACGGCTGTGTGTGACCAGGCCAGGCTGTCTGTGGTTGTATTTAGCTGTGTCGGGCTGTGTCGGGCTGTGTAGGGGCTGTGTGTGGCTATGGGTGGCTGTGTGTGGCTGTGTGGGGCTGTGTGTGGCTGTATGGGGCTGTAAGTGACTGTCTTGAGCTTTACAGGGCTGTATGGCGCTATGTAGAGCAGTATCGGGCTGTGTTCGGCTGTGTTCGGGTTTGTTGGGCTGTGTAGGGGCTGTGTTGGCCTGTGTCGGACTGTTTCAGGTTGTGCCAGGCTTTGTTGTACCGTCCCAGGCTGTGTCTGGCTGTGTCGGACTACCTCAGGTGGTGTCAGCTACGCTGCTCCATCACACAGCTCAGTGCGTCAGGGGGTGCGGAGTGAGGGGAGTCTTCGGTTCTGGAGCAGGCTTATAATCATCAGGCTAATGTTAAAGAAGAGCCAGGGTACTAAGCTACTGCAACAATTTGCACCGAGTTCTATTTCCGATTTAATATTTTTGTCAAGGCGTTTAAGATGCAACAAATTCATTTATTTACTTACCAGGCCATGGTACTGGCTGCTGTGTGGTTGGTATTTTAATCCCGTTAGCCTCACTGTTGATTGGGTATTTCCTTATTTAAATAAGGACACATTATTTGGTGATAAACAGGATATATTATTAACAAGTAGGACACGCGCAGCACAATTATGAGTTCATACAATGTTGACAGTAGCGTACCCTAAGATAAGGATAACCAATTAATGATAAAATTAATGCTAAACCTATCACAAGATGATAAGGATGAACAACTAGAGGGAGAGAAGGATAAACAAACAGTGATAAGATAAACTGTTACAACAAGTCTCTCTCTAAGAGAGAGGTGAGGCATAAGTCTTCGGCTCTTCAGAAAGCTGAGAGTCTGGAGGTTGGAAGAGAGGTGGAGCAAAAGAGTAAGGCATGTGCTGACTGTGCCGGTATGTGCAGGCGAGTGATTGGTGCTTGGGAAGTAGATGTCCGAAACTGCAGGTGCCCACGGGATGTGGTCCGCACCTAACCCCCCAGCCACCGCATCAAACCTAGGGCAAGCTGTATTTTTTCACTCAAGCTGTATTTCATACTTTTACCGACTTCAGAGTGTTGCCTGTCAAATTTGATATACTAATTTGTGTGGACGAATTGGATCATTTATATGAATCACAACGTTCAACCAATATATCATTCTCACTGTGGACACGGATACCAGCTACCAGTGAGTCTGTGTTACAAGCTTTTTAAATTTGCAAGTATCATGGACAGTTGTTTCTGAAATGGAACACGTTGCATGTTTATATTCAAATATCATATTCAATTATCGAGTTTTAAATAGGATCAGAAGATTAATGATGATAAGATTAGCAAACTAAGAACACTATAAATCTACCAATGAAAGGTTTCCTGGTTATAGAAACCTACGGATTAGAAAGCATGTTATCTTTAAAAAGAACACAACCTTCAGCAGGAATAACATGTTCTACAAACGAGTTTTAAAATCCTCACCAGCCAATTCATAAGATTAAAAGAAAGCGGATGTGGAATTGATCTCCAATGAATTACGTCCAAGAGGATCTACCGGGAATTATGTCCAAATAAATCGGGTTTCCCTGGCTGTTTATTCAGACAGAAGATCTATGGTGGGGAAAAAATAAAATATTATCAGTTTTCGACGGAAAAAGTGGTGTCTTTTTAAATTCTTTATCTCCCAACTGATAACAAGTTCAATTTCCCCATTTTAACTCAAAGTACCCAAAGGAGCTGCTTATGATGGTAAAAAAGTAGAGCGAAAGTGAGCCTCTACCTGTACAGGTGTGTGAAGTATGACGATAGTGGTTCCATACACAAATATAGAGTCTTACTCCCTCTGGGTGTAAGTCACACTTCTCGAAGCTCATCCGTGGAAATCAATGAACTGCCATTGACCAATGTATTCAAAATTCGTAAGATATGATTTGATGGCCTGCTTATCTAATATTATTAAAACAATCATTTCAAATCACAAGCCCAGGCAGGGATCCCACATGTGTCCTTCCAGCATCAGGTGCAGAGTCTATGATGTATTACTAAAAGCATTTCATCGAAGAAAAAGCCACCTTAGGAATATACGCAAAAGCAGATACGCTGACAAAGGGTTAAGCAGAGCAGACTGTAACAGTATATAGTAAGTCGGAGCTATTCTATTGCATTGCCAGCAGCAAGATGCAATTATCTCCATCGTGGCTCATTTCACAGCGGTATTTATGGTACCTTGCTGAGTGCTTTTACCTGGGAAACAGCTCCGAGCTACTCAGCATCTGGAGCTGCTTTCCACAGAGGAGGAGTGAAGAGTGTGTAGGAGGAACAACACTAGCCAAGGACAGGGCCAGCCCCTGCGCAGTGACTGCCTTCTATACGCTGTGCAATCTGTATTGACGCGAGTACCACTTGGTCCTAATTAAGTGTCATTTTGAATCTCTACCGAACGTGTGTTATAATTAGGAAGGTTTAGTATTGAACAAAAAATTGGCTGCCTAAAACATCTACGAACATTTTGTTTTACTGATGCCCTTATAACCAATGACATGTTTTCGTTGTTTGATTCACAACAAATGTAAATCATGTGGAATATTGCAGATGGACTAATACCTTGAACTTATATAACCTATATATTGTGCAGTCAGTGACTTGGCTTCTTGTTCCATGTTCTTTTTCCGTGCGACTGGTCATGACTATATCTTTATATTGGAAAGTAAACCATAAAGGTTAATTTGCTTTTTCGGTATTTATATATTTTGTTTTTTTGTTCGGTAGGTCCTGCAGTTTATAATATCTGAAATGGAAAGTATAACTACATAAGTAAAGCCTGTACAAAAGAAGATGAAATACGAAGGAATTTCTTAGGTATCACTGTGGGTACAATCCAAAACGGTCAGGTTTAGATGTATTCAATAGTATGAATAAAATGTTTTTAAAGTTGGCGGTGCAAAATAATATCAACATTTGGTACGTAATGGTTAATGTCAACTTATTCAACTAAATGTCGGTCGATGGGTATTGAAAATATTATAGGTACCACACATTGGTAGGTGGAAACCCTGGCTTTTTATCACCCACTTGAGGCAATGTGTCCTTATAAAAAGTATGTGCTCATGTTAACGTTACCGTAGGAGGATACAGACCCCCATTTCCCCTGATTAAGATATTTAAACAAGTCCTTGAAATAGTAACGTAGTGTGTGAGAGGATTAGAGGTCATTTTGTCTTTCCTTAGATGACTTACATTTGTAATCCTGGGCCCTGTTTTTCAGTCACGACATAATCGGCCAACGATTCCTTAAGACATCTCTGCGATTGGAAGACTGTTTGGAAGACACAAAATGGCAGCTGTGCTATAGACACGGTCTTAGTGCGGCGCGCTCGATCGCCACTAAAAGTGTCTCGAGTATAGAACTGTCTCAGGTTCTATCAAACCTCACTGTGCGTATATAGAGGATTTCCTGTGCTTCTCATACGAATTAAGCAATGAAATTTTAACATGAGTACGGGATACATATAGCCTATAATCGTACCAAATATGAAGAAGAACGGCTGTATAGTTATGAAGTTATCGGCGTTTGAATACGAAACATTGAGCTATCGATCGGATATCGTACATGCACTCTCCTAGCAGATCTTCCGCGGTGTAGTGCGCGGAATCTCTGCTGGGAGAGTGAAATAAGCGCAGTCGATGTCAAGGTCGCCGCATAAATTAGATCACGTGATGGTAGTGGTACACTGGCCACCAGAGCAACATTTGGTATGACGCATTTCACACGCCGATAACTTCATAACGGTGCGGCTGTTTTTCTTCATTTTTGGTACGATGATAGGTTATATGTATACCTTACTCGTGTTAAAATTTCATTGCTTAATTCCTACGGGAAGTGAAGTTGTGCATTCTGTACGACATGTCCATAGATGTCTTAGGTCTAAGACACTTTGGAAGACATTTGGAACCACGTGACCCTAAAGATGTCTTATCTATAGTACACCTGACTGCAGCCTAAGTGCTCTTGACGGACAATCGTTGGCCGATCCCCAAAGATGTCTTATCTATAGTACACTGACAGCTGTAAGATATCTTACAAAGAGGATATTGTGACTGAAAAACAGGGTCCTGGGCCCTGTTTTTCAGTCACGACATAATCAGCCAACGATCTCCTAAGACATCTCTGCGATTGGAAGACTGTTTGGAAGACACAAAATGGCGGCTGTACTATAGACAGTGTCTCAGCGCGGCACGTTCGATCGCCGCTAAAATTGTCCTTGTCTAAGACAAGTATAGAACTATCTCAGGTTCTATACTGCAAAGACTGCCCAGTACCAGCTTCACGGTAGGTTGTACCTTGGAGTGGAGAGCTTGTGGTGAAGTGGTTAGAGCACCTGCCTCAGGATGTGAGGTTTAGGGGGTTCGATACCTGTCCATGTCTAACTTTTTTTCTTTTAATTTCAACCAGCCTTGACGTTTCAAGTTTCTAGATATGTTTATTAGTACTTTTGTTTACATTAGCTTTGTAGTTTGAAAAATACACAACGTTTTGGCCTTTATGGTTTGGCCTTCATCAGGTGTAATGTAGAGTCTAAAGTCTGCTATAATGTACTAAATGAATTGAATTTCCCCGAGTCAATGTCAAGGGTGCCCATAAATTAGCGGATGGTGTCTGATATACACTGGCCACCAGAGCAGACGTTTGCTATGACGAAATTCAAACGCAAATAACGGCGGAACGCTGCAGCCAATCTTCTTCATATTTGAGACGATTATAGGTTATATGTATCCCTTACCCGTGTTAAAATTGCATTGCTTAATTCCAACGGGAAATGAAGTTGGGCATTCGGTACGACATGTCCAAAACTGTCTTGGGCTAAGACACTTTGGGAGACATAATCGGCTGTGAGAATGGACAATTGTCTTAACTATAGCACACCTGGCTGCACCCTAAGTGCCATTGAGCGACAATCGTTGGCCGATCCCCTAAGATGTCTTGTCTATAGCACACTGACAGCTGTAAGATGTCTTACATATAAGATGTCTTGTCTGAAAAACAGGGCCCTGGATAATAGAAACAACATTTTAGACAAAATTAAATCATTTCTTTATTGACGTGTATGATTTACATTTCAAGGTAGTGTATCATTCATTGATCATATGATTCTACGATTAAGTGGGCAAAAATGTCAGCTGCTCTTGTGTGCTGCTGGTTTTAGTTGTCAGGCGAAGCAGTAAACGCTGTCATTCTTCCTTTATACAAACATGAATATAGTACGGAAACATGGCTCCTCTTTTCGAATATGAAAAATAGGTCACAAGGTCGTCAATCAGAGGAACCGATGCCGAGGGCAGAGATCCTCTTATCAACGATTCTAACACAGCTAGGTATATAATATCAACCTGTTTCTATTACTATTTTGCATACATGCCAACTTGTTTTCAGATAGATTATAAGCCGAGCTGCTCAGGTCACAGAGAGCGACTCGCTTCAAGGACGTAACCTTGCACAGCAGTCTTCTTATACGCCACGTTTTCCGGTCCGTAGAGAGTATGTGAGGTGCGTACCCAGCCGTTGAGAACTAACGTGATGCATTCATACCATGCCGCACTATGAAGAGACGTCACGAGTTTGAGTCTGAGTTTATTTATGCCACGCATTTTGTTGGCTCCATAATTTCACGAGTCGAAGACGAGTGACATTACGGAGCCAACAAAATGCGTGGCATAAATAAGCTCAAACTCAAACGAGTGGCGTCTAGATTTTATCCTACACCGTTTCCATATTTTTTCAGTATCAGAAAGTAGTGGCATAAACAACACTTTATGTCACACCCGTAACATAAACAAATCCCATGTTAAGCCTATGGCGTTTTTTTATTAGGGGTAGGATAAAGAACCGATGTACATTTTTTATCCCGTCATACCCAGCCATAGAGAACTGATGTGTATATTCACTACCCAGTCATATCCAGTCATACAAAACTGACGTGATGCATTAATTCCCCTATCTAGCCAGAAATATGAATTTAAGTGATGTATTCACTCGCTCTTGATACTAAGCTGTACAGAACAGATGTGATGCATTCCCTTTTCTGTCATACCCAGCCGTTCAGAACTGAAGTTATGCATTCATTACTATGTCACACATTGCTCCCTGGATCTGATGTTATATATTTACTCCCCTGTGATACCCAGCCATACAGACCTGAGGTGATGCATTCACTCCAGCCATAAAGAACTAAAGTGATGCATTCTGTCCACAGTCCACCCTCCGGTTCAGACTTGAAGTGATGCATTCAGTCTCTTGTCTATGCAGCCGTACAGAACTGAAGTGATGCATTCTCTCCCCAGTCCACCCCGCGATTCGGGACTGACGTGATACATTCAGTCTCCTGTCTACACAGCCGTACACAACTGAAGTGATGCATTCTCTCCCCAGTCCACCCCGCGATTTGGGACTGACGTGATGCATTCAGTCTCCTGTCTATGCCGCCATACAGAACTGACGTGATGCATTCTCTCCCCAGTCCATACAGCGGTTCAGAACTGACTTGATCATGCATTCAGTCTCCTGTCTTCCCAGCCGTACAGAACTTAAGTGACGCATTCTCTCCCCAGTCCACCCCGTGATTCGGAACTGATGTGATGCATTCAGTCTCCTGTATACACAGCCGTACAGAACTGAAGTGATGCATTCAGTCTCCTTTCTACACAGCCGTACAGAACGTAAGTGACGCATTCACTCCCCTGTGTACTACCTGCTAATTCGGGAAACGAGGTTAGGATTTGGACGTTATTGATCTGGACTTTGAGTGGGTTCGGTGTCAATGAGCTGCTTACTGAGGTTCTCATTGACTCGTCGCGGACAGGTAGACTCCAGTTGTCGTCATTGACATTCACGGGGCTCTAGATGTGGCCGCTGTAAGGTGAAGTGAAGGTTACGTCCTAATGAAATACTGGCGATGCGTGCCTGCGACTGGATGTGTCATATGAAAGGATTACATTACATAACTTTGTTTGTTTTTTTCTTTTAATTTCAGGATTTATGTTACGACGTACAGTATTCATCACGATGACGATTGTCATTACTGCAATTGGAACACATATAAAATATCAGTCAATTACAACCATTTACACAACTTACATTCACTTCATTGTTATATTACATCTACACAAAATACATGTTGATGATAATGTTAGATTTGTTGATCTTTATCTGTATTCTCATATTCAATATTTTGGCACTACCATTACCAGAAATTCTATCAAGAGCTATACGATGAATAGACTTTATTAACAAAAAAGATGTCTTTTAAGTGACAATCACAGTTCAATATAGTACCAGATGGATCTAATAAATTCAGTATACCTATCTGTTAATATATATTTCAGGATATGGTATATATGTGTTGGGATGCCGGAATTTACTTCTTTTAACTCTTAAAAATTCGGTAAAGCTGATAAAGATCACCTGCCTTCAACAGAACTACTAGCCACCATTATATAATTACAATGATTGGCCAATGGCTGAATCTTACGTGGCAATAATAAAGGAGTTTTGAATCACACTTGTACAAGTCATCTATTATATGCTCTACCTAGATTATCGTCCCGGTACTTTCTCTTTGAAAGACTCTAAACACAAGAATCATATTCTTGACTCAGAGGAAAAGAAGAATAATACAGCACCCCGCTGTCTCTGATTCAAGGTATGAAATGGTAAGCATATACAGCAGCTTTGAACTGAATTAGAGTAGGCGCAAAAATATGCTCAGCATTGGCAGGATTTCTTCAACACTATCTATACATCAACGCTTGGAGCTTTGATGTATAAATCTTACCATATGATGTGCCTCCTCTGTGCTGATGTGCCCCATACCTACGGCAGGAGATCTATGGAATGCCTTCTATCTCAAAAGCTTTCCTACAGCTCATGATATGAGCCCATTTCCATTGACCGACGAAAATAGCAGCGATATATTCATGGGTCAAAGAAAACAGGCTTTATGCTGACAGTTTTAAGCAAGCAACCCGTCATCTTTAGATAAGGCCATTTTCCATTGGCCGGCGAAAATAGAATCGATGAAGTGAGTTCATCTACCTAGGTTGACGTCCCAATACACTACAATTATAAATGACAAAATCGTAGTCTATCGGGAAGTCCCCGATGATAGTGCATAAAATGCACCCTCAGCGACTGCCTAAAGTGAACCTACAGTTAGCGGAACCACCGACAGATATTTAGGCCCTGCACCCATCAAAGCAGATGCACCATGGTGGACCTCGGATTGGAAAGGGCGAAATCGTTGTCTACAAGGAGGTCCCTTGAAATTCTATTCGTAGACATGACTGTTTATTGGCTGCCTGGACGCCTTTGGAGACATCAAAAACGCTAAACCACGTTCACAATTGGCTCACGATTGAATCAGTGTATCAATGTAGAGCTCAGGCAGAATCTTGATATTCAGGTATACTATAATTTTATAGAGGTATTCACAACATATGATCATATTATATGTCAGACACTGAAACGATCAAATTGAAAAGAAACTATGGTAGAATCATAATTCTGATATGGAATAATTTTGTTCAGACTATTAGACTTACTCACACGAAATACTTTTAGGGCGATAAATCTCTATTAAAGGCTTACCCCCCCCCCCTCAGCGCAGATGGTCTACGATAGACCTCCCGATAGGCTGCGATTGGAACTGGCCAAATGGTAGCCTATCAGGAGGTCCCCGATCATTAAAATCGTGGACATGGGCGTAAATCGTATAAACTGTCAGAACGGCTTTAGAACACAAATAACGTAAACCATGGTCACGATTACTTTACGATTCAATCCGTGTGTCAATGAAGACCTCAGGCAGCTGGTGTGCTGCAAAATTAGGCTCTTCCGGTGGAAGCAGGCCTATATATATTATATATATATATATATATATATATATATATATATATATATATATATATATATAGCTGAGCTCGCGAGCGATGCCTGAAGAGTAGTAGTAGTTTTTCGCATTCTGATTGACTTATTTGTGCCTGGAGAAACCCGCTGCGGGCAGATTTCCCCTAAATATCGAACCTTTACAGAATGTAGCTTCAATAGTATGACGTCAGACAGAGCGGGCAGTAGTGAATTGCAGTGGCTTAATGCGGGGTGTGAATTGCAGGGGCTGAACGTTGATAAAACAATATTTTAATGATTAAGAGGCATATAGTTACTAAGTCTGTAGAGATGCCTTACTCTGCCTTTTGACTCAAAAATAAAACCCTTCGCCTGCAGTGTCCTTTAATCAAAAGACCTCAAACGGCCAGTAACCTCAAAAGACCTCAAACGGCTAGTTGCTCAGGAAGCACTGGTCAGTTGTGTGGGTAAACTCGGGGACCTGTTTCACTAGTTTCGTGACATGTCTGTGACACCATACAGACATTGGAGCTGTCTAGTTTCGTGACAACACAAGTAGCTGCCCTTAGGAAAAGACAGACCCCAAACATAAGAATTAGACAATTCTACACCTATATGGGACCTGTTTCACTAGTTTTGTGACAAAAATGTTAGACAGACATGAAAAGTGGCACCAACAATGCAAGCAAGAACTGACAAAACGAAGTCTAATGTCAAGTTGTTATGAAACCGGACACACCATCTAGACGCCATCTAGACATGTCACAAAACTAGTGAAACAGGCCCCTGTTTCTCAGTCATGACATAATCGGCCAACGATTCCTTAAGACATCTCTGCGATTGGAAGACTGTTTGGAAGACAGAAAATGGCGGCTGTACTATAGACAGTGTCTCAGCGCGGTGCGCTCGATCGCCGCTAAAACTGTCCTTGCCTAAGACAGGTATAGAACTGTCTTAGGTTCTATACTGCAAAGACTGTCCAGTACCAGCTTCAGGGTAGCAAATACCTCGGAGTGGAAAGCTTGTGGTGAAGTGGTTAGAGCACCTGCCTCAGGATGTGAGGTTCGGGGGTTCGATACCTATCCATGTCCAACTTTTTTTCATTTAATTTCAATTTGAAAGTTTCACATAACCAACTAACAGTTTTGTAGTTTGAAAAAGACACAACGTTTTGGCCTTTATGGTTTGGCCTTCATAAGGTATAATGTAGAGTCTAAAGTCTGCTTTAATGTACTAACAAACGTCTGCTCTGGTGTCCTGTGTCTATCAGAGACCATCAGAGCATGCCTCCGCTAATTTATGCAGAGACCTTGACAGAAGAGTACACTGGCCACCAGAGCAGATGTTTGCTATGACGAAATTCAAAGGCAAATAACGGCGGAACGGTGCCGCCGATCTTCTTCATATTTGGTACGATTATATTCTATATGTATCTCTTACTCATGTTAAAATTTCATTGCTTAATTCCTACAGGAAGTGAAGTTGTGCATTTAGTATGACATGTCCATAAATGTCTAAGACAGTTTGGAAGACATTTTGAACCAAGTGACCCTAAGGATGTCTTGTCTATAGTACACCTGGGTGCAGCCTAAGCGTCCTTGAGGGACAATCATTGGCCGATCCCCAAAGATGTCTTATCTATAGTACATTGACAGCTGTAAGATGTCTTACAAAGACGATGTCGTGACTAAAAAACAGGGCCAAGGTCCCCGGTCTGTTACTGCGATGTCGTAACACTGACCAGTCGTCTGGGGAATGATAGTTTGGTAAACATTTCCCAATGCTCTTCTGCTTACTTGTTTCACATAGGCTTGACGTCATAGCCTAAGTGTACTTAGTTGAATCACATCCCCTGAATTTCTTAGGACATGGATAAAACACAGAATCAATAATTATCTGGCAATTATGTCACGTTTTAATTCGTTCAGAACCCTGCGTGTCATGCATTACGGCGATGGGAAGAGGGCATGCCAGTCCCGCCAATAATCAGTCTGTATTGTGAAGGCAGTCAGCATCATTTTGCAAAGAAGAGCTAGTTAAAGGAGTATCTGACAGTTCACAGTGGCGCCTCATGGGAAATTCATAAACATTGACAACTATCAGTTCAAGTTGGTTCCTTGTGACTTATTCTAACCCAACACCAGTACAATCATTAGCTATATTTATCAACCTTTTATCGCACATATTTTTCTATTTTATGATTAATTTAATCATCAACTTTTTATATCATCTCTACAATTATGACATCAAAAATATCAAAACAGATTATTTGATTCTGTACAACACAAGGAGGTTCTACCTAATGTTTCACATTCACCATATACTTTACCTTTTTTCTTATATCAATCTCTAGATCAAACGCTTTCCTCACTCATATCAAGTCGGTAATATGGTGTCAAATTATACCACATTATGCACCAATCCAGGCACATCCAGACAGATATTCTGTGAACCCGTTACAGGACTGACAGACTCCGGTCAGTCGCTGCGTACAGTTTGATGCCGATCGGAATTATTCAAAATGGAAACCTTGTCATTCTAGCAGACGACAATCAACCACTGTCTGCGATCTTATCAACGAACGATACCAAACAGCGATAGTATCGACGAACCACAGTAGCGGTAGAGGCAATAACCAAGCGGCCTCGGACAGAGTGATGGGAACTTTGTCACAGTACCTCTGACAACTAAAAATAAAACGTTATCATCTTAATCTTTATTCTAGCCAAATGGCACAAACAAGTTATGATTAATGGTAAACATATAGATTTAACATTTGCTTTTCATGGGGTTTATTTCATCAGTGAACTCTAAAATTTTAGGATAAATTCAAATGTGTTTTTAAATTTAAGAATATTAAAGAATCCTATTGCGGATGTGCATTCTCTTCACCTAAAGTGATCTTTCCTTTTGGTAGACTGTGCTATACAAGACGTTCAGGAAGTAAATTCCCGACGAAAAGGCCTTGAGTTTTACTACTTTTTCAGTCTGTCGCTAGCTGGGTTCGATCTTTCATAACAAAATATCTTCCGCTACGATAGGAAAGAGTAGAAAAGGATGAAAACTATAAAAGATTTCATGGAGATCTGAGGTGCACATTTAAAACACAGACTGACACTCTGATCGTGGTCACTGTCGCCTGAGGTTAGTCCAAATCGTCATCGTTCAGCCAGTATAGTTTTCAGTTTTAGAACCATCTCTATGATTAACGTTATATGGATAGAAAAGATTATTATTATGAGGAACGTTGAATGAGATTATAAACATTACCCATTACTTAATGATTGTCACTTCTTATATAACAAGTTGCATTCAGTACATATCAAGCCTGTTTGTGGTGTATCCTATAAACGCTCAGATGTTTATTGTACACTAAAATTCATGAATATACCACCATAGAATACAGACTAATCATTAAGATCAAATATACATAACCCATACGAATCTTGAATCTTCACGATAAAACAAGGTGTTTCACTATTGTCCTGATTTGTCTCTAATGTCTTTATGTATAGCCGTGTTTCCAATGGCTTTTTAAATGCCACTTAAGGCCTGTTTATATTGGCCGACGAAAATGACACCGATTAATTGAGTTCTACTAAAGGCTACTTTCCATGGTGACGAAAGTGGCACAGACCTTTTTGAGTTGCTCTAAGGATATGTCATTGGTGTCAATGAATCGCTGAGAGGTACTGTTTCTACTGCATTTTCTGGGTCCAAACCAATTTAATTTTCTCAGTGAAACCTTGAGGTAGAACGAGGAAATCAGAGTATTTTAGTTTTGTCGGTTGTTGACTGTAAGTCGACCACTGGTGGCGTTACCATGTAATCTTCACCGAAATGTTTGTTGATCATATCGAATGCTAGGTCAATTCCATCCAATGATCTTCTGTCAGCGGTTCCCGAATGCAGATTGAGAAGTGTTTTTCTGGTATACCCACCTGTCGTTGAAGGAAACCTGCAGTGGCAGCATGTGTGTGGGTGAGTGCCGCGAGGGGGCAGGAGGGGCGCCCGTGAGGCGCGGTAGAGGGGGACACCGGGGAGGCAATGATGACCCCTGAGCCATGCCCATGGGTATACCATGTGGTTCGATTTGCCATTTCAAAATACATCGATAAATGACTTTTGGTTGTAAACTGCTACCGATTAATTCAACCCATTTTGATTTCGTCAATGGGCTCAAAAGTGTTGATGAGGGTGCATTGGAAATCTTGTTTCCGCCGCATTTCCCATGTTCATAAAGTTGGAAATTTAAGGCTGAAACCTCGGAAACATGCTTATGGTGTGATCTTTGCCATGCTAATCGGTGACCATTTCAAATTTTCACCGATTCTGGCGTGGTGAACACCAGTGGTTTGTAGGTGGTTCACGACAGCAGATCGGTGGCAAATAGTTAGTATTGTAATTCTGTCTTGTATGCTTCGACATAAAGAATCCAACTATCTATAAGTTACCATTGTTCAAACTGCAACCACTAAATTGTAATAAGTCAGTATGCGGTAGTCACCATTCGACCTGCTTCTGACAATTTGGATCAATTCACACAAACATTTATGAAAACCACAAACTTTAAATTTATAATTTCTTCCTCTGGACTATACCGGGTTAAATGGGTAAGATATATACAGATAAGTTAAAATCGACAAATGCTGTCTATATATTTCTGATATGATAATGGTATTTTTAAGAGGAAGACAGTGGTCTTTTTTCGGAGTTGGCATCGTTTCATTTCTTACATATTCTAATAAAAATCATTTTTCGTCTCTGCAACTAATTTAACTCAAGAGAAAAAAAATAGATGAAGCATTGGATATGAAAAGACAAATCTACAAACATAAACGTATGAGGGGAAGCTAAGAGTACTGCAGGAGATTACAGGAAATAACAAAATATCATAACGGATGGACCAGTGAAAGTTTGTTTTTTCAGTACAAGTTCTGGAGACATCACTTTCTTAAAGGGGATCTCGTAGCTAAGATCGAGATAACTAATGTTACAGATTAGCTTAATCTGTCATATGACAGCAACGAATTCACAGATACGTTACTTTTCATGTACCATATCGTTAGTTGTATCATCTCAGAATACAAGTCGTAAACGGGTTAGAAAAACAGGCATGCACTCATTAGAACCATGGTTGATGGGCGGTTTCGGTGGTTGTATGATGTGTATAGCTCAGGGTATTCAAAGACCTGAGTAAAGCATTGACAGATGAAGATAACATCATGCACCGTGTGCAGCTCCGTTTGTATTACCTAATAAGAGAAGTTCACAGATCCTTTTTCCTACACACCTATTTCAGAGGCCTACGGTCATTACAGAATACTTTTCTTCTAATCTTATCACTAATTCTTGTACCTTTCAGTTCTGTGCTTTTTTCTCAGAGGTGGGTCTGAGTGTAATCAGTACATGTAAGGAGTAAGAAACAAATTAATGAGTTTTTGTCTGTGTCCCCGATCGTAATTGAGTTTGCAGGGCGCAGGAATATGGACAAGGCGTTAGTCGAGTGAATATCTCGAAGTACTCCAGGACGTTGCATGCCAGTCCCTGCAATGTTGCAGTAGGGTCCATCTCATGCAATGGAAGTATTTCATGTTTGTCCTTATTGTGTAATCCGTTGGGCATATAAGGGCGGATCCACAGAATGTCAACAGGTCTCTTGCAACTGTCTTCTGGGAAAAGGGAACAATTTGGGATCTCACTTGTGCTGCCTTCCATACTCCCTTGGTAGTTGAGCCTGGGCAATTTAACCTTCATTTACCGTGTCTGGGTCCTCCTGTGTACTAACCTAGCGGTTTTTTTTGGTTTTTTTATCTTTCTTTATTCATCAAGGATAATACATGTCGGTTCTTCTTACATCCATAGTACACTGCAGGGGATGAATAAAGGGGCTGAGATCTCAGTCACGAACGACTGATTTTCATGACCTAGCCTACCAAGTACGTAGTAAAACACTTTTTGGTTAAAGAGGGATAAACCAAGGCAATTAAGCTCAGTTAACAAATCCAAAAAAGGAAGCCCCGCTAACGATGTCCCCTGAGCGTGTGCAGATCAGGGCTAACAGGTACTATTTTCATCTCGGAGCAGCGTGAGGCCCTGTATACTGACCGCCTACATGGCCATTGTAACACTGGCGACCTTCGCGACCTTAAGCTTGCGTCGTGTATCAGAGCGACGTGTAATGTCACAGACCAGGCTGGCTTGTCCCAAAGTCGAGACATCCACAGTGCACTGGCATATAAGGGCAGAGAATCAGCTTGGGAAACCAGTCATGCATGGCAGGTGGTGGGAGGGTGTACACACAGGCATGATTACCGACTATGACAAGCTATGGCAGAAGTAAACTGACCACAACATGTAAACATGGTAACTAATACAATATATGCTCAACATCTATGTATATATGTGTACCTGTATCTGTGTATCTGTTTTTACACAGGGGAGTCTCATTGTATTATTTATGTCTTAGTCGCCCATAAGGTCGTCCATAAGTGATCAAAAAAGTTAACCCACATCATCCCTGGGTCTCTATGGCCTACAGAAAAGGGTCTACATGTACGATCTTAGATTATTAAACGGGCCCCTGGGTCGTATATCCCCGGCGTGAGCGGAGTGTGTCAAGTGCACTGGCCACTGCGGGCCCCCCTCTGACTGTGTTAAGGGTAGCGTTATATATATTTTTTAATTATCATCAGGAGTAGTTCCAGTAATTCAGTTTTAAGGATTGAGCTTCGGCTGTGCTTTTTTTTATCAAAACTTTTGTTGTTTTCTGTGTAAATGGGGTTATCAGCCTAGCCAGTTAACACTAATAGACTGACTCATGGGTCTGGCTTAACGAATCTGTAGCATCTAGGTAGATACAGAAATGAATGATTTGATACAGTAATACATATCATGATATATGCAGTATAGAACTAGTTATGTCCAGTCAAATGTAATGTTTATCGTTTATCTACATGGGACGTGGAAGAAGCTTGCTAAATATGTCGAATGAATTTCTTGCTCCCTTAATCTGAAATAAAACAAATGAGATTGCAAGGCCAAATCGATGTGAAATGACATGAGATCTTACACATATGAAGGAGATTATTTATACTGCAGACCGGTCAAAAATTATAATGCTCGACAAACACAATAATATTTACTAGAGCTCAGAGAAACTAAGAAAATGATGTAGAAAAGGGAAATATGGATATGCTGGAAATCAATTATTGATATTTCATGCAATCTTCTATTAATGTTGTAAACAAAAAATAGGGGATAAAAAACGTGTCTTGCTGACAGTGTCGGGCCGAACGACAGACAGGATATTGCTGAGGACAAAAATCAATCGTCGTAGCCTTGATTAGAAAGAGGAAAACTAGCGGCATTGAGGATGTGGGGTCAGGGATGTGTGAGCCCAGTGTTTGTCCTGTGAATATTGAAGGCTGTAAGGCGACTGACGATGTCTACGTAGTCCTCTGTGGGTAAGTAAACACTGGAGGTCTATATACGGAACTATAGACAACACATCATACGGGGCGGTCTCCACTGAAAGCCAGGCTGGGTGGATGTGAGTTTGGAGGGGGTGGGAGGGGGGGAGGGGTGGGTGCCAGTCCTGGGCAGAAGTAGAGTGCTGGGTTGTAGATCTGCGTAGAACCTGGGCTAAAAAATAGGATACATAAATGTGTGTGTAAATGTATTTTATTATTCACCTCGGATATTTCCTACTTCCGTTGATTAGGTGGTTGCTGTTGATAATGCGATAACTACGGTAATAATCCCTTACGCGTGGCAGTGAGCAACTCACAACCGTTATTTCCTCATTCTTCATCTGCTCACCGACCAACTCACTTGTATTTTCTCACTCGCTTGGGAAAATCTTAGCTTAATATATACATAATTTTTTTTATTTATTATATATATATATCGATCTCATTACATAAATAAAAGAGGAGACAATGGGTTTGGCGGTAACACTATATGATAACAGACTTTATTTATGTTAAATTACAAAGGGGTATAACCCATAACTCCCTTAAGATTGTCATTCCCTCAATCCTATACAATGGTGAGGCGTCTGAGCTGCTGGGTGGAGTTGAGAAGAGTGAGCTCAAACCATGAAGAGCAGCTCGGTGACGGTATATATCGAAGGTTGCCCGGGATACCGCACGATGCTTGGCGATGGCGATACAAAGAATTGAGTAACGTATACTTCTGAATTTTTTAATTTTTTTTTGTAACCACATTGACAATGTACACTACCTCATATAAACAGCTGAAATGATTTTGTTATGTAACAGCCATGCACAATAATGTATTTAGTTTGGTGAAGGATCTAAGTATCCATACAAAAATGAGCAGCGATGATTTCATCATAACTCTTTATTGTTTGAACTGGAATGTGGTAATTGTTACTATCTGTTCCTCCTTTAGCGTCTTGTCACGATATCTCATTGTAATTGTATCCTTTTTTATGTCAATAAACGCTACTATTCAAGAAAAAAAGAAAGAAAAAAAGTGAGTATCGCAGCTAATGATATAATTGATACCGTCGTTATTTCTCTTGATGTATCATATAATATATTATGATATAAATGCATGACACATTGGCTTATACAGACATACATTAATATAGACTAAAGCGATCCTGACTACCGTCTGTAACCTTTTCATTCATACGTCGATATACGCATAAATATTCACTTGGTTTATGGAGGAAGCAAAGATAGATCTTATATACCAAAGGTTTGTCATCATTATTCTAATCAGATTTTCCAGTCAAGAAATAAATCAAGAATTTCATTTCAATCAAATTTTCCAGTCAAGAAATAAATCAAGAATATAGACAGTATAGAAATGAAATACAGCTTCTTTGAGATATATTTGTTTTGTTTGTTTAGACAGCTTAGCAACTCTATTTCATTTATATGAACAACGAGATATATATGTTTTCTTTTTAATTTTTGTCCTTTCCGATTTAACCTCCATGGAATAAGTTCATAAGTATACGACTGTAGATGCTACCGCAAATGCCTCTAGAGCTATTCATATGTCTTTATTTTTTATGCAAGTTAGACTTTCGTTGGTCGTCATTAAAAGTTTGCATTCAGCGCTACTTCTCCAAAGAAATCCTGTACGACAATATAATGTTTTGTTATGCAACAACCCATTTTCATTTTGACCTCGGATTACATGCACTTCCAACTTCATTTATATGAGGATGGGCGGGGACAGTTCTTTTTAATATTTGGCAGAGAAGAAAGACTGTAAGAAATAATTGTTGGCCTTTAGTTTGCTCCATTGTCCGATGATGACGTGCAGAGAGTAACCGGGCACTTTCTCCAGAGTAATCAAGCGAAAGGTTACGTATTTTCGTAGAGCCGCGCTTAAACAAATGATGCGCCCGTATATATTCGTGACCGAGTCTGACATATGAAGCAGGACAGGCAAAGAATAAAATCCGGCCAACTGTAGCATAGAAAGGTCCAGTGACACTTCATTTAAAACCTGTCAGATACCATTTATTATCCATCGTATACAAAGCCCCCATTGAAAATGTATGGGGACTCGGTAAACCACCACCCATTATATAAAACCTGCCAGATACCATAACTGTGGTATACGGATTCACACCTGTGGTATACGGCCTCAAAACCATGGTATACGGGAAAAAATAGTCCCTCTTTGCTATAGAGCAAAGAAATAGTCCCTATTGTTATACCCTTTAATATGGCAATTACTGGGTTTAAATTATTCGAAAAGATGGGTAATAAATACAACAAATGATGGATATGTGGATAGGCGGCTCTGTAAACCACTCAAGGTTGACGTCGTAATACACTCGCTAGCGCTCGTATATTACTACGCGTCAACCTCTCGTGGTTTACGGTCGCCTATCCACAAAACCATCGATTATTGTCTATATATGTAATACATTCGGATTTATATAGATGGTATACGGCCTCAAAACCATGGTATACGGGGAAAGTATCCCCTTTGTGCTGTAGAGCAAAGAAATAGTCCTCATTGTTATACCCTTTTATATGGCAATTAGTGGGTGTAATTTATTCTAAAAGATGGATAATAAATGCAACAAACGATGGTTATGTGGACAGGCGGCTCTGTAAACCACTCTAGGTTGACGTCGTAACACACTCGCTAGTGTTCGTGTATTACTACGCGTCAACCTCTCCTGGTTTACGGCCGCCTGTCCACAAAACCATCGATTATTGTCTATATAGTAAGAAGCTGAAAGTCTGGATATTAAGCCTTTCAGAGTTACAGCTGAATGTATATATATGTCGGAGGCCTCAAAATCGGTCGGTGGTGCCATGTTAAGGGTGTGCTCCACCAGGCCGATTTCTCACCCGATCAATTGTTCCTAGGCCCTTAAGAGGAAGCTCACGTATTGTAATTCATTTAATTCTGATAATAATAGTTTAATAAATGACCATTTTCAAAGATTTGAGAAATTAAAGGGCATCCGATAATAATCGGCGATTGTCTGGCTACGGAATCGGCTACCGTCGGTCCAGTGGAATTCTGCCTTTATGGAAATTGGTGTTGAGAGATAGATGACCAGGTCTTTATTTCTTTTGTTAACACTTACCAATATTTCATCGGGAACCTGCAATAATCGGTCGACCCAAACACTAGTGGTGATAATCGGTAGGTGTAAACTGGACCAAATCCAACCAGGTTTTGTCAGTGGCCTCAGAAGTCAGTCGTTGGGGAGAGAAATCGCGGCCTGGGTTTGGCCAGTGTCACCGGTAAAGGAGGTATTCCATCGCGACAGCGAAGGTGTAGACAAGACAATCTGCATCCACCAAACGAAACCACTCGCCAAGCGAGAAAGGAAACGATTTCCAAAATCGCAAAAAAGCCTATAACATACTTGATATAGGTAACGAACTTCGTACTAAAGTACAGAAACAGACGCAAGGAGAAAGAGTTATAGATAATAATTTTAACATACGAATAATAATTCTCAATGCTCTAAATACGTCCAAACCATAATCATATACCAATACCCTGATATAAGACAAACAATTGCCTATGCTGTAAACTGCACCGTTCTCCACATTGATTGCACACTTCACCTGTAAGTCTCCTGCAGGTTTGACTGTGCTTTAAACTCCCCCCACTGCCGCCCACAAACCCGTCACCTGTAAACCCAGCCACATCTCCCGCAGAACGAAACCCGCAATCTCGCGCCGCTCGGCGAGTCTGTGCGCTGACAAGGCAGACATTAACCTGTCATTGATTCCGCCCCTTATCGAGTTATTCCGGCGATCTTGACGAGCAACTCCGGGGAGTGGCTCTAGACCCGTCCGGGGCACCGCACTAAGAGCAATTCAGAGCAGCTCCAGCCCCACTCGGAGATGTTCGCTGCGGGTAGCGGGCGGCGGGCGGCTGGCGGCGGGCGGCTGGCGGCGGGCGGCGGGCGGCGGGCGGCGTGCGGCGGGCGGTGGGCGGCAGGCGGCGGGCAGTTAGCGGCGGGCGGAGGGCGGTTAGCGGCGGGCGGAGGGCGGAGGGCGGTGGGTGGTGGGCGGCGGGCGGCGGGTGGCGGGTGAATATTGAATCGCGGCAGGCGCGGGGTCGCGTAACAAGGCAATCGGGGAATGATTCACACAATTGTCTACCATTTTCCAGGACTTCATCGGGTGAAGCAGTCAGATCCAACAGCGCCCGTTATATACAGGTCACATCTGCAAGGGTTATTTTTAGCATCCTCGGTCCGTGCCAGGGGGAGGGGGTGGGGTTTGGGAGATAAACTTACTGATAAAAATGTCGAGGATTGTTCTTTTGTTTCGCCGACTTGGATGCAAAGAGTATAGTCCACCCCTCCTTCCCCTACAACCACACACTCTCTTGGCAGGCACCCATACGTTCCCCCGCCCTCTCCACCCCCTTTACAAGCCCTCCTTCACCCCCGCCTCGCACCCGCAACCAGGCATAGTCCTCGCAGCCAATAAAACCCCTCAACTAGACAATGCAACCGCACTCTATTCACCGATTATCGCTCACACTGTCTGCCAAGCGCTGGTGGCGCAGAATCTATAGGTTGAAAGGAAGTGGAATGGAGGCTTTGGGGCTGTGAGCGAAGGTAGGAGAGTCCTGGTGCTCACCAGGATGTCGGCCAATGGGCGATGCAGGCGGAAGGACTTAAGGAAGCAGAAAACAGAACTGGAAGTGTAGAGAACATTGTAGTGCTGAGGAACCAGGAGGAGGAGGTATGCCGGACGGATCGGCTGAGGGGAGAGGAGAGAAATCTCCGAATTAGAAGTGAGCCGATGATGTAAAAAGGGTTCCATCAAAGAGAGGATTGGGTAGGATGGATGGCGCGTCAGTAGCTTGGGTTTCTATGGATGGCAGTGGGAGGGATGGGTTAAGAAGTCACCCGGTAATGCATTGGGGCTAAATAAGAGTGGTTGTGTTCGCTGAATACTGCCGAGTCAGCGGTGGGCGGTTTTCAGAATATGACAAAGTGGGCCACGGGAGAGTGTTAGGATTAGGTTTGTGATGGCTGAAAGGAGGGTTGTGTAGGTAGTGTGTAGCCGACTTGTATGGGATTTCAGAGGCATTTCAGGAAAGTAGAAATAGGTTTGATGGATTGTACGAGAAGAATACGATACAGACTTTGGTCCGGGATGAAGGGAAGAACATGGTGTGTGAGTGATAAAAGGGTGAAGAAACAGCAGCTGGTAAAACTGTGGCCGTGTTAACTCAAAAAACACTTTCTTTACGTCAGTAATATTTTTAGAAATGCTATCTCATTCCATGCATGTGGTCGTGGGGATATAAAGTTTCTCAACCTAATTCATAAGCCGGGGATCTAGTGAGCTCTTGACACACTATGACAAGCGTTCTGATACACATTGTGAATCTTTTAACGTTTTGACACAGCGACGATACAGAAATTAGGTTTCGTATTCTGACATTCCATGAAACCGAATTTTTCTTCAATCAGACAAAGTAATGATACAGGAATATTGATGACTAGTTATGTCGGAGCTTTATCGGAGCCAGAATGTTGTTGATTAAAGATAAATGAACAAATGAAAGATGTTCACAAAAGATAGATATAAGACTGTTGCTCATTAGAAAAAAAACACAAAAAAAACTACATAATAACACCCCGGGAGACAAGATATTGGCAGGGAGTGTTTAAAAAGGGGCAGAGACTGTGGGAGGAGCCAGACTAGAGGTTAAGGAGCGAAAAGAGCGAGGAGGATGCCGGGAGCCCTTTGTCCTCACGTCTGCACGTCCTCCCCACTAGGTGTCGTTAGTGTTTACTGATGTCGTCGCCGGCCACTGGAGGGCGCTAACTGACGACAATGACGTGTTGAGCACGTGCCTGGCTCGTGACATGCACAATGGCGATGAGAAACAGCGAAACACTCACAAAAAACATGGTCACTTTGAAGTCAGGGTCGAGGCCGAACCAGACGCCGCTAGTACGGGGCTTCGCCACAGGGGGCGCCCTTGTATTCTAGGGAGACGTGAGATCGTGCGTCTCCCAAAATGGCGGACAATTGCAAGCAGTTTCTGCCAAAGATGTTGTCAGTAATAAGAGTCTGGGTCTTAGCAATTTACTTTTCTATAGAGGAGCTTACTTTATATTAGATGAACCTTTGGGGTGATTGATATCTATACTATGGCGTAGACGCTTGTAAAGGCTGTATGTACTAATGTTTTTATAAATATATATATATGGCAAAATTGGACGCCTCCGTAGACAATGTAGACATGTATATACCCGCGAACCTTGCCGCAGAAATTATACATACATAAACCCAATCGTTGATCCGGTAGTGCCCATGTGTGATTGCATGAACATGTTTAACTCCGCCGGGAAGGACTACAATGCAGACCGATGCGCATATACCTTGACCAAACGCGGCCACGCACCCTGTCCTTCCGACGCAAAATTGGATAATGGGGGGTGTCCATCAACCACAACAAGGCTGCGACAATGGGTTTCCGACAAGGTCCACGACAGCTCTACGATTGGAAGCCTTGTCGTAGCCTTGTCGTGGTTGGTGTACCCCAGTTCCCGACAAGAGGCTACGACAAGGCCACGACAGGCTGCGACATGAAGCTTGTCGGGGGCCTATCGGGGGCCTTCCGACAAGGCTACGACAATATCGAACATGTTCGATTATTGCTACGACTGGACCTTTGTCGTGGAGTGTTGTGGTTTCCTCGATATCACTGTCGAAGTGTGTCGGAACCATGGGCGCCTTTTTTACGGCAACCAGCAACGTCTACGACACGCCCCGACACCGCTGTCTCGACACTGCTCTTCTCACGACAAGGCTGCGACAAGGCTGCGACTGGAACTTTCATGTCGGCGCTTGTCATAGCCTTGTCGTGGTTGGTGGACGCCCGCCTTTATGCGTCATATACTGCGTCGTAAGGGGTGTCGTGTGCATCGGAAGAGCATGATGTTGGAGAGCCTGCTACGCCTGTGAGGCGGTGTCAGTGTATACCGCTAGGGAACGGGCACATAGCAGTTATAACTCATAACTCGAGGGTATTATCACTTGGTATAATACTTGATCCTTGATATCTATTTGTTGTCTAACTAGAATACTAAATATGATGATAGAACTGCAATCTGTGAAAGATATATGTTCAGTGATGTGTCTTCTTTATCAAAAATAATTGTGTATGTTTTGGAGAAATGATACCTTGAGGTATCTTTCGTCCTGGGCCGGTTGATGCCTTGAAGCATCATTGGGCCTCCTCCATGCAATTGATGCCTCAAGGCATCATTCGTCCTTAAACGGCTTTAAAGGTTGCGGTAAGAAATAATTGCCCTGCTTTGACACTGACTGAGCAAAATAGTGGAGCATCTCGTGATGAGCTTACTTCTAGCCGTCCTTCCTGCTTCCTTGTGAACTTCCCGAGCCTTTATCGCCAACCAACGTAACATGATGGAGATTACTCTAAATATGAAACCACCTTGAAGTAATATCACCATTCTCTCGTACATGTTGTAAAAGGTAATTCCTATTCGGTTATGTAGTATTAGAATGGAGAAAGAAATATTTAAATGAATCTGAAGAAAGAAAGAAGGCTTATTTTCACTTGGCAACAAATTATCTAATAACCTTTTCAGCCAACCTTGTGAGCTTACATTTCCATTTTGTTGTTGTCGGACATTCATTACCGTTTCTTTTCTTTTCAAACCTGGAGGGTTTCCTTATTCATATGTCTCATTTCTAAATTCATAACGGTTCTTATCACAACTGTGTTTGTCCTGTCAATATTCTACACAATATGATCACTGCTTCGCATACATGGTCAAAGCCATTTTTATATCTATGAGCAAGTAATGGTTACTTTCTTAATGCTCATGTTTTGCTTTCAATAGTTTCCACGTATGTTTTTACCTTTAACTGTATTTCATAAATGTAGAGTAGATTGATATCATAGTATAAATTAACTCATTTATTCTTGAACTATCCATCTTATCTCATTGTAGTCTGGTACATTTTCTTCACTTATTTCCACACGGATTAGTTACTTTAGATTCCATGCACTGTACAATTTTCAATCCAATTTTTTTCTGAGTGATTAAATAACGCTTCACCACAGGAAGAATACGAAATAACTACGATGGAAATAGTGTTTGCAGGAATCTTTGATTAAATGTGTGGTGATAGTATCTGTAGACAGGCCAGTCCTCCGAGCGGGTGTCTTGTCTTCACAACCATCTATTCAAACAGTGCTCCTCTGCTGATAGATTGACTGATGCGCGCGCTCCAGCATGAATATGCAAGTCTCACTCTCCAAAGTCACGCATCTAATACATTGACACCCAACCTATTAAAGGCAAATCCTGCAATACTCAGTGGCGCCACCTGGTGATTTTCGAATGTTTATGATATCATTCTGAATTAACAAATATTTACATTTGAAAATTATCCAGGAATGATATCAGTTCTCGAGATTTCGTTTTATGTTTGAACCGCAGGGCGCCTCATGGTTATCAAGGGTTTGGCAGGAGTGGTGGGGGGAGGTACTACAACATGTAGAAGTCCTCATTAAGGTCTTCCAGGAAAGAATCTGGAAACGCTACCTCCTGGAACGGAATGAATACGAACTCTTAGATATATGTGTGCAGTCAGTGCAGGTGGACGTTTCCATCTATTTATGATCAATATTTAAATTAAATGGCGGAGAATCATTTTGAACGCAATTCTGCAAATATTACGCTTCAATATTAAAAATACCCATACCTCGATAGGAGGAGCTCACAGAGCCATTGGAGCCACACGACGGTTCACTGGACATCGTAGGGTGCATCGTAGACTCCTGCTGTAAACTGCGTCAATATCAGCTCCAAATCAGCTGTGATTTAGATTTTGCATTGGAAGTTCAACATCGTTGCGCATCGCTGGTTTGAAATTTTTTCGTGCCATCGGAGTTTTTTCTTGAAAAAAAAAAACCATAGTTGGGCGCGGGAACTTCCCCCGCTCCTCTACCCTTTTCTCTCTATCCGTGGTCGCATAAGCGGTGGGATAGGACGTGAACAGCTAAGCCTCGTACACAAACATCGTTGCGCATCGTTGTTTAGTTTTGAGCCAGATGGAAACCCCCTATTACACGTTCCTGATGAAATATTGATAAGTATAAAGAATGAATCAGAACCTGCTCTGCAATTTGTGGAGGTATAAAGTATATATAAATGTTTGAATAAAAGACGGGAGAAGGTGCTGCAGTCACAGAGGTCATGGAGGTAACCCCCCCCCCCCCCCCCCCCCATGCAGCCTACCCAAGTCCCCTGATGCCCTAACTAGGGTGACAAGGCACTTCCCTGCAGGGACATGTGCACAGCACATGCTTTACCAGTCACGCATCATCATGGCAGACAAAATCAGCAAGGCATTCTGGGAGGCCGGGGCCAATTTTGAATTCACAGCATGGGCAAAGTCAGGCAGTTTCAAAAGGAAGACCACCAAGGTTTTGTCAACTGAGCAGTAGGCAGACTTCAACGTCCTACTCATCATGACAGCAGAGGACGTCAGAGAGCTTGAGATACTGCATGTCCAGGCAAGACAGTTACCACAAGGTCTTGCCAAGCTGGGTAACCCAAACTTCACAGAGATGCCTAAGAGGAGAAGGAGCGAGTCAGAGGACAGTGAGGACGACAACGATACCCCCTTAACAACAAATAAGGCCAACAACAACACGACCATACTCTATGCCGCCTCCGGGTGGGAGAAGGTCATTGAGGTGCTGTAGGCAGGTGACAATGGTGTGGAAGGGAAGCATGGTGGCAAGGCGGAGGGCTACCCGGAGCACCAACCAGGGGCACACTACACAGCTACAACCCCATGGTGCTACTGACAATCAAGGCGGGTGGAAAGAAGGCCCTCAAAGTGTCAGACTTTGTGCCCAAGCATGTAGAACTACGCATAGCGAGAAAAAAAAGACATGGTCAGATTCACAGAAGCAGAGGACGGGATGATGGTGCTCATCCCGGATGAAACCGTGCCCATATATATTACCATAGCAGAGTGAGGGGCAGCGAACATATGAGTGATATACCAGCTGATTAGGGATGGTGACCTAGCCAGAACAAACCTGGAGGACTACCTGGTGTATACGTTGAAGCCCTCGCCCTAGTCCCTAGGAAACAGGCTGTCCCCAAAGCAAAACTAGTACCGCCGACTAGGAATAATAGCAAACCACACTAGAAAGGAAGGCACCATGGTTCCACCAAGCAGGACAAGGCCCATGATCTGGATGAGGTGTGCCGCCTCTTCGCCAACAATGGTGGGTGTCCATAAGGAAAGAGGTGTAAATTCCAGCACAAATCAGACTAGGATTGTGTAACCCAGGCCCGCAAGAGGGACGGGGCTCTCATACTGGGAGGCTGGGAGCAACTGGTACTGGGACAACGATTAGGACAGAGACTTCATCTTTGCAGGAGTCAGACACAGATTTATGATATCCAACCTATGCATGGAAGGGGCTGGGGCAGAGCAACCCAACCACAGGTCAGTGACATGGAAGGAAACTAGGACTGAAGAACTAAAGGACTAGTGCAAAGACAAATCTGAAGTGAAGTGGACAATGGACGGCACATTGTCTAAAAGGGGAAACCCCTTATTGTGTCTGCCTTTGTGGCTATCCCTAAGCCCGGTGGCAGTACCAGGCTCATTCATGATGGCAGCAGGCCAGTAGGCTCCGCGCTCAACTCCTATGCTGTTAATGAGGGCTTCAGGTATCAATCACTGGATGAGGCAGCTAGTTCAAGATTATGCAAGGGGACTTTTTGGCCAAGATATACCTATCTAATGCTTACCGCAGCATCCAAGTTTATCAGGAGGACTCCCCTTTGGCAGGATTACAGTGGGATTCCAGAGCAGGTAGGTCAATGTATAAGTATGACACCAGCCTCATGTTTGGGGCACCTGAGTGCTGCCATTTTCAATTGCTTGAAGCAATGTGTGCATCGTATGATGCAATCCCAATACCAAATTGAACAATAGGATCCCACTGATCGATCTTCGAGGCCACCGACGAAGTCAAACCGGGTTCAAATTATAACCGGTGACAGAGCACAGATTTTAAAAATAACTTTATTGTCAATTTGTTAGGAAGAACGATGTATCACATCGAAGGCAATAAGGGACACTTTTAAAAAAAACACAAAAAAACAACTCTGCTGGCAAGCACCAATACTTTCCATTGGATATAAGGCATCCATAAAGATTATAACGAGTTTTGCCAGAAAAGTCAATGATTTTTCTCCCTAACATTACACAATATGACATTATCACAGACTTTTGAACCCACCAATGAACCCAAAGCATGTTGAATTAATCTGTGGTGGCGACCAAAAATTCGACCAGTACCTACCTCCATGCATTTAATCGTATAAACAGCGTCTTTTCTAAACGGCACCGATTTCTATGTTAATTCAGGGAAGATAAATCTTCAGGCCTCTCACAGGTCCTATCCATTCTAAATAATTGGTGCACATGTTACATATAATCGGCCGTTAGGTGGAAATAGAGTGTGTACTTTTGGGTTACCTATTGTTTGCACAGAAAGATCCTCAAGGAGGACCAGAAAAAAGATCTACAATCTGTTTCACAAGAAGCTTGACCGCACATTACAAGCCTATGACACATAATATGTGGTTCTTAATGTTAAATGAATGTGTCTTGTATATTCGGAACATACCAAGCCCTGTATATAATTTGATTGTATTAAGATCGTATCACCACCGAAAAAAAAAATGAAAATGACTTTTTGTAGCTGAGTTGGCATACTATCAAAACCATCAGTCTTTATTGTTGAATATAGTATCTGTATCGAAAATATAGTTGAAAACTATGGCGAACCTAGTTGTATCGTTCAGGATGTAAAAATATATATACTAAGTTTTTCTTCCACACAGTCTGATGAGACTTGAAATGTCTGCTACTGATATGCTTCCTATCTGACAAATGAATCATGTTTTGTGCTACACACCTGTAACTCAGCATACCCATGATGTGTCCCTCTCGGGCTGCTTTCAGAAATTATTATTCCTCGTATTAGAAGGTTTATTAAGGCTTCTTCAAGATAGAATGGGTAAATACCTCATCACTTGGACGGATCTCCTATGATGACATTTGCCACCTACGGAGAACCTTCTTTTCTCGATCTATATCCAGGGAGTTGATGGTCTCCCTTTCCGCAGCATCATTTCCCTTAATTATGAAGCTGATTATCAGCGCGATATGAGATCCCACCTAATGTTTTCTTCTCAGTACAAGGTAAATCCATCTCCAGTTTCCGACCACCTGCTAACAACAGGTCTACCAGACGTAGAGGAGTAGGGATAATATTAGTCATTGTTTATTCTTATTAAAAAAAAACATTGAAAAAGCAAATGTCGAAAAACAATGTCTAAATCAAAAGAAGCTATAAGTTACCAGATGTAGTGTAGTAGGGAAACTGATAATCATGGTACAATTCTAATGCAAAGCGAACAAAAAAGAAATACCATGATAGAATAATTCAATTTTCGACCGTTCGATATTCGAAAATGAAAGGCCTTTTTAAAAAAATTGCGCATTCTTTTGGAAAAAAAAACCACGACAGAAACTAAAAATTAAAAAGAATATTTTACAAAATACGGCCAGGTGTATATCATTGCTGTTAGACATGTCAACATGGCTACGGTATGTCTCGTATATAAGTTTCCAAATCGTAGCCCTGTAGTATGGTCTGAGTTGCAACGTGTCGCAGTGTGTCGGAACGTTTCTTTCGGATTTCAAAAGGTTCAAATCATAGCATGATCAAGTATACAGATACACACCACCACACTAAAGGTGCTCCATTGCAAGTCTCAGAGAAATATGGTTACCATTCTAAGAAAAATTGTCATCTATTAAGTATGTTACATTAAATGCTATCCGATTATGAATTACATTTTTATAACATTGGCCTATACGTTTATATTCAAACGATAACATTTAAACTCCACTGCTATATGAACAAAAAATAAACTACCAAATGTTAGATAAATGGGGTCGGTGTGGTTTTGAATAGGTTGCGCAATGTTGAATCAAACAAAATTGGTGGCAGTGGTGGAACCGTGTCGGAAGCATTTTGGAAAGTTTGTTGTAGTGGTTAAGTGGTATTCACATGGTACAAAGTTTCATAGATTGAGGTGTCCTACAGTCTCAGGGTAACATGGCGGATCCAATTCATATGGGAAGACTTAACAGGTACATAGTCTCACCCCTATACCCCTACACAGGGTACACAGGGAACACAGGGTACACAGTCACCGACCCAGGGTAGTTCCCTGTGTGAATAGATGCTATTTGAGACCACTGAGACTCAAAGATTGGGGGAGAATATGTGAAATACATTTGTCTCACCTAAATGACCCTCTAAATTCTAAACCTGTTTAAAGTCAAAATCTTATGAGATTCTGTTCCTTGTTAGGGGTGATTGTCTCCGACTATTGCAAGAGAAAAAATGTTTCAGCAAGAAGGAACCCTGTCATTCACACGAGTAGATTGTGTTCCAGTACCGAATCTCGACAAGATTTGTCTCAGACAAACGGCCTGTGAGGTACGTGAATCCCACCGTGTAAATCCCACTTCAGGGAGCTCAGTGGGTTCGGGGCGTTAAGGCTTGAACCCACAAATGCCGACACCCAAATTTAGACCTCCTGATACACCCCGTCGTATAGCGTTATGACACTAATAGGGATATCTTCTCTTTAAGGGGGATCTTTGGGATGATCATGGTCGACGGATGCCAACCATCATACATTAGGTGGTAGCGTGTGGTATGCTTGATCTGCCCCTTACGATCGGTACTCATTGTGTTTTGAAATTATAAACATCTCTTTGACTTTAATATTTGATAATTTTCAAACCTTTCCTATTTGAGGACCTTCCTCACAAGACAAAAACCTCCTTTCTTGGAATTTTTCAGTTATGATAAATGCACTTCATAGAGACATTTATGCTTTTCAAATATGGAAAGAAAAATATGCTAAGTCAAAGGATTCATGACAGAAATATTTATCTAATGTCATTCGAAAAAAAAAATTGCCATGAAAACTGAAATTACAAAAATATTACACAAAAAATATGACCCCTCATGAAGTTGATTCAAACAGTGGACATTTTCACTTTCCCTTTGGTATTTGATCTTTCTTATCAAATGAATACACAAGGTTCATCAGCATTTTTCACTCATCGCTGCTCTACGATCAACATTCTTCAGTTACAAGCACACACAGGTTACCCGCGTTTAGCGCGATATTCATGGCCGAGCTCAATCCCGGTGTAACGTGCTATTGAAATGAAGCATTTTAGTGCTGATGTCAACAAAAACCATCATGCTATAGAATCCTTCTCTTTGTTTTTCTGTATTTCCGGTTTATCCTTGTATATGGTCTATAACCAGACATTATTGCAATAAATCAACATCTTTTCTAAACTGGGATACTTGATTTACACTTAAGAATACTCTCTCTTCACTGTGATTACAAATATTTTGAAATACGGAGCCCCTGAATTCGTGCCTGAAGTATTTATAAAAACTAATCGAGGGTTTCGTTGACAGACAGTCATAAACCACGAGAGGTTAGCATGTAATAATAACAAACGAACGTTACAGATTTGCCTTTACACAAAACCTTTATTCATTGTATCTATTATCCATCTTCACAAACAAATCGAAACCAGGACCTGCGATACTACAGGGTCTAACAGTAAGCACTATTTTTCGCTCTCCTTGCTCAGAGGGACAGCCCTCAATTAAAACAAATATAATCGATAATTTAAATAAAGCGATAAGACCGTCCTCCTTCGGGCTGTGTTTGTTTCGGTTTGTCATCTCTGAATGCTGAAAAGTACACTATAGATGGAGAGAAACAAATCCGGTGGTAGCTGATAATTCCAACTGTTAAATCTGTCACTAAACATCGACCATTTAGTTTGACTTTAGGGGAGTCATTTAACCCTTTCAGGGCGGATAATGCCCTGAAGCATTCCCCAGCATAGACCGGATTATGCCTTGAGGCATTCCCCAGCCGAGACCGGATAATGCCTTGAGGCATTATTTATGAAATTTGGTAATATTTACCATTTCATTGTTTTATGAAAAAATAATTGATCAATAAATCTGAAACTTTCAGAGACTATGCCTATGATATAGTAGTTAATATTATTTGGTAAACCCAATAGTATAGATAAGAATAGTGTGTTATATCACGTGATCAAATAATGGAATATGGGTTTAGACAAAAATTGGCCCGTCCCCTGGAGTTATACCAATCCAAAGCACCCGCCCCGACCAACAGGGCTCTGCCATAGATCCCCGTCTTTAAAGGGTTAAAATGCACATTTCTAGCAACGACAGACAAGATTCCGATTGAATACGTTTCCGATTGAAAAGGTGACGACTTTTAGCATGAACATTACTTTATTTAGTGTCACCTGACGATTTCTTGCCTTCCGGATTAAATGATCCGGGGGCAAAATCGGTGGTATAATGGAATTGGCCTCGAGGCAAAAATTGGTAATAATTACTCGTCATTTAGAAAGTTTATTTGTGCTTTAGGGTTACCGTCTATGGGCAGAGATGGATTTTCAACTGCCACCAACCTCCGAGTATTTTCGACCCTGCTCATACACTCGCTTCTCATTTTGTCAGCGGGTGGAAACGCCCTAATAGCAGAGCTAAATCATAATGTCGTTGGTACTGAAATTTCAATTGCTTATATTCCAAAATACAGTCATCCTATTTGTTAGTGGCCAAAAACATAATTGGTTATTCGCAATCATGGAGATGACATATAGGAATGTTAGATAGCTATGCGCTCTCATTTTCTGTTTTTATCATATAATTCCTTTTTTAATATGAAAAGATCCAACATATTTGACATTTAATCATAGTGGACATTTGACAGGATATCTGACTACACTTAATGACTCTGGTAAAACCACCTATATTGCAAAGTTCCATACAAGGATATTTTGAAAGTAGGAGAGACTAATAATCTCCTATTTAAATAATAGAAAATTAAAAAAAACGTAATCGGTAGCAGGTGTCAACCAATATAAATCCCTTTTCAGACTGCTCATAAGACTCGGCACTATGGCTACACGGAATGATGAAGGGTGTTTTTTTCACTGAAATTATTATAGTTGATGCCATTACATTCCACTATTTCCATATGAATATGCTGTATATCACGGTCTCTCTGTATTCAATAATTTATTCTGTGTTGCAAGTTAAAGCCATGATTCATGTCTCGTGGGAGCTATAAATGTCACTCAAATGTATTGAGAATTAGTTGTGGACACTCGTTTTAGCGATAGTTGATTTTAGTGTTCATTATGAAATACCTCAATGCAAAGTACATCTATAAATATTTATTGATTATTGTGCTGGCTAAGCCTTTTTCTGCATGTAATTTGCATAACCGAGCAAGTCAGAGGGAACGAAGGGTGACCGGCTATTCAGAGTAGGATTGATTATATGCCAATATAGAGTCGACATATGCATCCCCGATGCGCATTAGTATAGTCAAGTTAGTGGTAAAGCATTGTGAGGTAAATGTAAAGCTGAAGACCTGGTGATAACACGTCAAATATTATTTTTGATATGTTTTTATTGTTCATCTCTCCCCCTTGTTTGGCAGTATATGAACGAATTTTGGCAGTATAGAAACAGTAGATAGAGGTTTACTGTGGGTCTATACACCTTGTAATCGATGTTTACTACAATGTGAGACCCTCCATGTGGGTACAGCGAAATATGTGAGTAGGAAAATCCTGTTAAAAAGAATGCATTAGAACTGCTATATAATTCAAAGAGCACGGCTCAAATTAAGAAAGGAATGATAATCAAAAATAGTATGTTATAATGTGCTTGGAAATCTGACTGATAGGGTACATGTATGGATTATGTTATTAATGCTAGGTTTACACAATCACCCCAGCAGTCCCGGCAATTGATTATGGCAGAACCGTAACTAAACTTGGTACCTTATTTTTTTACTGGTTTTTGACCGCTCGGCCCAAAATATCCTGTCTTCTTAAGCTGCACCGCATCGAGTTGAGACTGTCATATGTCGACTTTGTACAAGCAGGGTCTGGTGAGCATGCCGCTGTGGCTCCGTCATGCCTCAAGACATCATCCGGGGCTGGCAGGGTGATGCCTTCAGGCAGCATTTACAAAATATTCGGTTTTGTGAATAAAATTGGAAATATTTGCTCAATGAATATGGAACATGGTGGGTATAGCATCATATTTCATATTCTATGCAAAATAAAGAATAATATTAACGATCACGTGTGATGTCACGTGATACAAAGATAAAATATTCACAATACATACTCGGCCTCTAGCGGTATTCACTAACACTAGTGCCTGATGCATACCTGTGCTATTGCCGTGGGCACCCGGCGCGATAGGGTTAACATTGTCTCCTCATAGAAGAAACCTGCTATTCTGTCTATTGGGAATTAACGGTCCGATTATACGAAGGATGGTCTAACTTTTTTTTAGTGCTTTTATTCACATCTTTCAAGAAGAAAGCTCTTCCTGTGAATACATGTATCATTTCCCGAGTAAAGGTACATTCAACTGGGTGAAGAAAGGGATGAACAGTGATACGTGGTCAGTTCTATTAACATTGACAGCATAGTTTTGATAAATAGACACAATGATACATTAGCACACAGTTATTATGGGTAAACTTTACTGTTAATGATAGGTGCGTCATTTCCAGTCGTGAGATAAACAGACTGTGTTTCTGCTGGAGTCGATAATTTCGCAAAGGAAGAAATTCTCAAGAACGACTTTTTATACCCTGCCCAAATGATCGGTGGTTGTTTAGTCGTCAGGTGAAAACAACGCATTATGATGTAAATTTAGACCATATCAGGAAGGGGTATTTAAGGATCAGTCATGGAAAATAAACGTAATAATTTCATTCAATCATAATTGATTGTTTTTTTGCAGATGATACATAAATATGTTTGTTCCGAAATAGGAAATTATTCCGTTTTAATCTATCCGAAAATAAAACTGTAATTAGTTAATCCGATTTGTATTATTATGAAGGATACGGATTTAGTAATATTTCGTTTAAATGAATCAATTCTCATTAAGACAAAAACGCAGCGCGAAAAAAAGTAGAGATAATAGGCTTGGGAAAATAAAGTTGATTTTGTAAGTGGTAAATAAATTGTATTCGAGTATTTTAATGATAAGGTTGATGGGGAATTATACAAATAGTTGAGTCCCGATGTATATATAAAAGATGGATGATATCTTTGAGGTGAGCACAACTGAGGCAGTCTGCTAAGACATTACATTTTTTAGGGATATAAACATATGTAATATCAATGTCAAAGAGGATCTGAGTAAGCCATGGCTCGCGGGGACATGCAAGGAATTGCTTATTGGCACCCTTGCCCCTGGTAAAGTGGGATTCACACGATGGGACAAATGGACCTGGGACCGGTGTACTACACACCTTCGCACCAGTCGGCTACTATTTCCAGCTGGGTGCTAAATTTCCCAGATTAGGGTGTTCTACAGTCTCAGAGTAACATGGCGGATTGAATTACCATGGGAAGACTAAATGGAACCCTGTCATTCACACAAGGAGATTGTGTTCCAGTACCGAATTTCAACAGGATTTGTCTCAGATAAACGGCCTGTAAGGTACATGGATCTCACCGTGTGAACCCCCTTAAGGACGTGAACCACAGCTTGGTTATCGCAATGAATGTGATTATGTGCACCTCTGTGCACCTCTGTAACAAAGGTATTCAAAGAAATGAAGACATTTACAGCCTCAAGTTCTGTTTACCATAGGATCATCAGTGTGACAGACCTGGGCCCTGTTTTTCAGTCACGACATAATCGGCCAACGATATGCTGAGACATCTCTGCGATTGGAAGACAATATGCAAGACACAAAATGGCGGCTGGGCTATAGACACTGTCTCAGCGTGGCACGTTCGATCGCCGCTAAAAGTGTCCCTGTCTAAGGAAAGTATAGAAATGTCTTAGGTTCTATCAACACTCACTGTGCGTATATAGAGAATTTTCCGTGCTTTCCATAAGAAGTTAGCAATGAAATTTTAACACTAGTAAGCGATACATACAACCTATAATCGCACCAAATATGGAGAAGATCCGCCTTACCGTTCCGCCGTTATTTGCGTTTGAATTTTGTCATAGCAAACGTCTGCTCTGGTGGCCAGTGTACTCTTCTGTCAAGGTCTCCGTATAAATTAGCGGAGGCGCGCTCTGATGTTCTGTGACATGGGAAATAGACACTGGACACCAGAGCAGACGTTTGCTATGACGAAATTCAAACGCGCATAACGGCGGAACGGTTATTTGGTATGATTATAGGTTACATGTATCCCTTACTGGTGTTAAAATTTCATTGCTTAATTCTAAAGGGAAGTGAAGTTGCGCATTCTGTCTCATGAAGGGTGTGATATGACACATTTGTCAAACGGAATGTCTTTGAAAGGATCGATAAGTCCACCCAGTCTGAGCTCTTTTTCCAGAAAGGCATCTAACTGAGCTGGAAAATGATTAGTACTGGGATGGTTGGGCTTGTCGGTGGTATCAGAAACAGGGCCCATATAACCAAGAGGGAAACCGTAACAGAGTAGATCATACAGTTCTGGGCCGTCGGTATAGTCGGCTAGATATTTCTTTCCATTTTGGGAGGTTGAGATTTGATGGGACATGGATACATGGCCCAATAACATAAGTTAGTCTGGTGGCCCTGACCATTTCATAGATATCTCGATATACTTTGAGAACGGGATTCATTGATATATCAGGCCAGAACTTGCGACAGTGAATTTTGTTGAAGGTGAATGCACCCGAGGTGAAGGTGTATGGTGAAGTGAGCAATGGCGCCGGTGTTGGTGAGTAAGTGGAGTGGTGCAGTGTATGGTGAAAACGCACTGCTGTACTCAATGACCCACCAGAGGACAAAACCACTGGTGAACTAAGTTGCAGTGATTATTCACATTGGATAAAGTTCGCAGTTACATTCAAAAACTTGACTCAATTTGACGGTGCTACTTACCTTTTTGCAGCGTCGAAGTTCAGTTGCAGCAAAATAGCAAAAACCAGGTTGTATGATATAATAAACGAAGAGAAAAGGCCTACGAAGGTAGTTGAAGTGGAAGAGGTGCGGAAGGGTGGGCGAAAAAAAGTGAAGGGTGTTTGTAGTGTGGATACTTGGGAGGGTGGTTGTGGCCCCTAAGATTCGAGGTCAACTCTCGACCGTAGAACCGTCCCAAGGCGCTATAAATATCATATAAGGAGGTCAGGGTCAAGGTCGGGGTTTGCTGCGAATGCAGTCATTGGCTACTCTGTCTACTCTATTCCTTATATGGACATAGTGTAATGGGACAACTCCATGCTGGAGTGAGGAGAATGAGGGGGACGGATGTAGAGTGGGAATTGAGGTAAGGAGGGTGGTGTCTAGTGAATACATTAGATGGGGAGCGCAGTGTAGAACGCAGTGTAAAGGGGAGACACCAGGGGGGGGGGGGGGGGTAGTGACCACTTCTGAGTAACCCATTATCCCATATCCCTGAATGAAAAGAGAGTAGGCCCTAGTTGGGCAAATACAACTTTATTGACATTTATAATGAAAATAAGGATTGTAGTTGTCTTTATGAATATTGATTACTAATCATAAGCTATGGATATTAATAATTTAATTGTTACATATACTAATATGATAATGTATGTAATGATAACTGACTAATAGAGTAATGAGTCAATTATAGAGAATATGTAATAGACTAAAATGTATCATTGCTTTAGACAACAGTTCCTTCACCGATACAGGTACAAAAATCTCCTTTGAAATTGTGTAAAAAATGGATCTTGTTCGGCTCAGAATCTCGCCAGCAGTGTACCCCCAACTGCAGAACCAAAGACAATTGCGAATCACTGCCTGCTAGGTTAGATTCTCATTTTCTTTTCTTTTTATAGAGGTCAAGGGATCATATATGCCATTCATATACCCCGATCGATATCCAACATCCCAATGTTTACATTTTGATTAGGATGAACAAAATTTTTTTTTCTCCAGGATATAGCTAAGTTGCCCATAGAAAGGTTTCGTAGAAATCATTTGACAAACAAGAACAAAGAAATGATATTATCGATTTGTTCTTTGTGTGACCCAGTTAAAGTAAATGTATAAAGGATTTTCGTGGATATCATAGTATGATTTCAATATATTATACTCCTTTGAAATTTGTATTTGGTGCAATGGGTTTGTTGTTTGAATGTTGCCGTCCTCTGTACTATATTCTCTGCTAATATAGCCTACCATTATGAATTAATGTTTGGGCCCAGAGGCAGTATCTCCGTAATGTTAATGGCCCCTGTAATAGTAGACAATGAGGCTTAATAGCCTGCAGTAATAGGGTGTAGGCTGTGGCAAGGAAGCATTTGCTGATGTTCGTTAGGTATATTGATGAGTTACTGTGGCAGGACCTCGCTGGCGACAAGGCTCGGCCACAGGCGCCAATTAACGCTACAATATCAGTGTTCCAGTCCACAAAGTGTCCGCTCCCGTCCAAACAAGTAGCCAGAATTAGCTCGTAAACAAGTGAAAGTTTCCACAGGAAGTTTGGCTGATGGTCATGGCTGACAGTAGTTCTCCCACTATCCAGGCAATGGAACTTGATCCACAGATAAATAGTCTAATAAAAGATCCCCAACCCCAAACTTCTTTACCAGATCAAACTACAATCCTGTTTCCATTGACCTACATAATCCCACCCACCTGTAGTCGGGAAGCACCGGTGGTCAAAAATCTGGTTTTCATTGGGAGATGAAAATAGCGGAGATTTTTTTTCAGTTTCCCTAAAATTATATCAGTGATGCCATCGACTGGATCCATTTATTGCCGAAGGTGCACTGTATACACTGTTTCTGCTGCATTTCCAAGGTTCACACGATTTAATTTCCACGTCAAATTCATGAGGATCAATGGCGAAATCAAGGCGTTTTGATCCTGTCAGTCTCTGATGAAATATGTCGGTAGTGGTCTTGTTGCATAATCTATGCCAAATTACTAAGTGAGCACTCCCTGAAAGTTCCATTTACACTAACCGATCTGATTTCGGTATTCGTGGTGCCTGATTGCAGATGGGTGCTGAGCAATCGACCACAAGTAAATTGGCTTAGATCAGGCTACGTCGATACAGGATCGGTGAAATGTTATGAGAGATTTAAAAAATTTGGGATTACGCATTAAGGCTACAGACCGACTTGTTCGATGACTGACAGAAGCTAAACATTTTGATTCCATCGGTGAAGCTCAATGTTTTGGCCTGGAAAATCCAGTAGTATGTAAAATGCGGTGAAAACTGCACCTTATGGATTATGATACTGACATGCATGGCCACCAACCAAAGACTTTAACGTAACTAAAAAGGTTGCACAGCACACACTTTCGACTTTACGAGTCAGAAAACGTTTTGAAAACGTTTGAAAACTCTGGGACTCACACTGAGGAATTCCCGAATTGTGGGACCCATGTTCGGTTTCCCTTTTATCTTATAACCCAGCAATGACGAAGGCTTCCTGCTTGGAATTCGCTACCCAGTGTCTGTAGCGCTTCAGAATCTTTGTGAGGAGATTCTGGAAAAAAACTCTCCCTTTAGATGTTAAGGTCAACGAGAGTAAAACCCAAAGGGATTATTTGAAAAAGCTATCTTGATATTAAATAATATAAAGATTTATAATATTGATCTCATTCATTATCAGAAGTTATTGAATTGATTATATGTTTAAAACGCGGGGAAGTGAGGAATTGTATAAACTGCGCAAGTCTACACGAGATTACTGCCATGCCTGACAGTGCTCTGGCATTATTGAATGTGTAGTCATCTTATATATCGATACATGGGCCGTTCTGGTTAATAATCATATAGGTGGGTGATAAATATATTAACGACTGGTTTTTGTATACAAGTGACTTTACAAGGAGAATACTACGCATCAACTACTCGACAATTAGTCATTACTGTGTGTGTATATATGTATGTATATTTGCATAAGAATAACGAGAATATGACGTATTTTCAATTACTAACGAGTCGTTCCATAAGCAGACTTTGAGTACTTTTCATTCCACTGACTGTTATAAAAACACGTCACGTGGTCAGCCTTGTTATGAAACTTACAGCATTAGTATAAATACCAGAAACATTCCTTGTTAAGCAATGGTATTTTACTATGAAGTGTTCGGCCATGTGTAAACAACCATTGGTATTTATTTGCTGTTGAAATGAAGGTGACGAATATCAATAGCCAGGGCTAGAACAGACACTTTAATAAATTGGGAAAACAGACTAGGCGTTGCAACCGTAATACCGGAGACGCACCGAGCGATAAACGCAGCGATTTCCGGAATCGCCAACACAAAATGACGTGTATATTAGCTATAATTTCATATTTCACCCGACTTTTGCTTCTGATACGCTAAATTATTGGCGGGAGATATTACTATGAAATAATATCTCACATACATGCCATTTTGTGTTGGCGATTCCCGAGATCGCTGCCGTTTCTTGCTTGATGTGTCCCCAGCTTAAAGAGGGGTGTCCACCAACCACGACAAGGCTACTACAATGAGTTTCCGACAAGTTTCATGATTGGGCTACGACTGGAGGCCTTGTCGTGGTTGGTGGACCCCAGTTCCCGACAAGAGTCTATGTCAAAGCCATGACAAGGCCACGATTGGAAGCTTATTGGGAGCCTTCTGACACGACTACGACAACATCGAGCATGTTTGATTTTTTTCCACGCTGACCCCTTGTCATGGAGTGAAATGGCATGTTGGGAGCCTGTCGCAGAGGTCTACAATAGGAAATTTTGGTGGAGCTTGCACTTCCCGACACGCCCCGACAATGCTGTTATAAAGCCCCCTTCTTACTACAGGGCTGCGACAAGCGCCGATTGGAACTTTCTTGTTGGCGCTTGATGTAGCCTTGTTGTGGTTAGTGGACGCCTGCCTTAAGATCACTGTGGTAAAACGATACGATTACATATACACAACACCTGTCTATGATTTTTTCCCAATCAAAAGGCTGTGTTGTAGGCTGCCTATAACGTTTATCAGGATTAAAGCCGGGATCCCACTACCACGATATATATATGCTTCTGACACGCTACGATAGCGTTCTGACAAGCATTTCAGAGAACAGAGAATTAACTTTAGAGCTCCTTTTCAACATTACCATTGTCCATGGCAAGTACCTCTGTACTAGTGACAGTATGAAAGGATTCCTCAGTTGGTCTTTCAGAAGAAATAGCGCCCCACGTATAGTCATATATAAGTGCTGGAAGAGCTCCAATTCAACAACGCCGTATTGGGCGAGTACCTTTGTTTTACTACAAACTGAAAGATCCCATAGATTACAAAACGAACTTTTTTTCTATATATGCATGTCTATAGCAGTTTTGGTGACCAATGGAGCTTTAGAGCTCCATTTCATCCTTGTGGTCTATTGTGAACATCTCGGTATTGACTACTATTACAAAAGCCATAGCGTTTCTGTCTCTTATTTATGAGGGTATTTCTGCGCCTCAAAGTGGACATTTTCTACTAAGACTGGTTCGCCCATGATTATATAGTAATCTGTCTGTTTATGTGAGTTGACCTAGCCCGTATATGTGAGTTGACCTATACTGAGCATAGGTCACTTATTGTAAGACATGTAGGCACTGGTATATAAGAACTGTTTGTCTGCGATTAGCAAGGACCTCCTTCATGAATGATGACATTTTGTACACATATAGCAAATGCCTATAGAATTCTCTGTTGAAAATATGTTTTTCTAATTTCAATGACATTTAGAGCATGAAAAACGAATTTGAAATTGGTCAAAATACCTTTATAAGTGTCTTCCTTGACGAAAAATGGACAACAGTTACAAAAATTATCGATTTCTGATGCCACACCTTCTAAGACCTTTAAGGGTATCGCATCATTAAAGGGTCTTATGCCTCGGACATATTTTTCATGCTACTCTTATACGATACTTGTTTTATCGTGTTTTTTCTTCAGCGGCCCCTTTGACATTTCATGTTGTATGAACACTGATCGTTCATCAGAACTTATGTTCGCAGACACAATACCTAAAGCAGTAAAATATCGGAAAATTTACCTTGAAATCTCAAACCTATTTTGATTGCCTGGAGATTGAATACGATGATCCCCAAGAACATATTACTAATTTTCAAAGGAATTGTTACCATTCTAGGTTTTGATCTAGAGATATATATTTTGTAAATATCATAAAATACTATTTAGAAATGCCAAAAGTTTTTTTTCTCATAGAAATCGGCTGCCAAGGGGTACATGCGGCCAATAGCTTCGCTTACCACTATCTATCGTAGAATATGCCTTTACATC